>OY992890.1:11751232-11833732 GCA_963921405.1 Cepaea hortensis
GAAGAAGAGAAGAAGAAGAAGAAGAAGAAGAAGAAGAAGAAGAAAGAACAAGAACAAGAACAAGAACAAGAACAAGAAGAACAAGAAGAAAAGTAGGAGGAGGCGGAGGAGGAGGAGGAAGAAGAAGAAGAAGAGGAGGAGGAGGAAGAAGAAGAAGAAGAAGAAGAAGAAGAAGAAGAAGAAGAAGAAGAAGAAGAAGAAGGAGAGAGGAGGAGGAGGAGGAGGAGGAGGAGGAGGAGGAGGAGGAGGAGGTGGAGGAGGGGGAGGAGAGGAAGAAGAAGAAGAAGAAGAAGAAGAAGAAGAAGAAGAAGAAGAAGAAGAAGAAGAAGAAGAAGAAGAAGAAGAAGAAGAAAAAGTAGGAGGAGGGGAGGAGGAGGAGGAGGAAGAAGAAGAGGAGGAGGAGGAAGAAGAAGAAGAAGAAGAAGAAGAAGAAGAAGAAGAAGAAGAAGAAGAAGAAGGAGGAGGAGGAGGAGGAGGAGGAGGAGGAGGAGGAGGAGGAGGAGGAGGTGGAGGAGGGGGAGGAGGAGGAAGAAGAAGAAGAAGAAGAAGAAGAAGAAGAAGAAGAAGAAGAAGAAGAAGAAGAAGAAGAAGAAGAAGAAGAAGAAGAAGAAGAAGAAGAAGAAGAAGAAGAAGAGAAAGAAAGAAAAGAAGAAGAAAGAAGAAGAAGAAGAAGAAGAAGAAGAAGAAGAAGAAGAAGAAGAAGAAAGAAGAAGAAGAAGAAGAAGAAGAAAAGAAGAAGAAGAAGAAGAAGAAGAAGAAAAGAAGAAGAAGAAGAAGAAGAAGAAGAAGAAGAAGAAGAAGAAGAAGAAGAAGAAGAAGAAGAAGAAGAAGAAGAGAAGAAGAAGAAGAAGAAGACAAGGGATGTATTATTACCTATATCTTCACAACCACGAGAAACGTGGAGGTCAATGATGGCTTGGTTGGCACCCAGACATCGATGATGGTTACTGTCACACTAGCTATATGTTGATTCAGCAGTGTGGTTAGTCATAAACGCCTGCGCCAGTTGGCAGGGCACTTGGTAAAACATCAGTCCAAATAGATCCTACACTGTTGTTTGCATGTGGTTTCTGGGCAAAATGCACCGAATACCATGACCGGACAGAAAAACTAATGAGAACGTTCGTCAAGAAAGAAATAAAAACTATAAATTCATTAAAGGAATTAGACACGGTGACGACATCTTTGGGCACAGAATGGAGAGAAATAAACTAGAACACTTAGTTACAACTAGCAAAACTGATGCGAGAAGAACAAGGGGAAAACAGAGGTAAATGTTTGGGTGGCTTAGATATAAGTTGTTTGTTTTGTTGGTCGTTACTGGTCAATACATCAACCACCCCCTCCTCCCCCACACTCAAGTTTTTCGCTTTTTAAGGGCATGAGTTCATCATCATCATCATCTTCTTCTTCTTCTTTCGTTCGCTTGAAATATGTCTATATCTGCAATGTTGTCTCTTGTATGAATTTAACTGTCTTTTTCAGTTCACACAGTGGTCCATAGAGTTTATCTTCCACTGTCGTCTCTCTAGGCCAGAAGGTTTGCCTAGATATGTTATATTTTGGGCAGTCTTGGAGTATGTGCTCTGCTGTCTGCGAGGCCAATCCACATGTGCACATGGCTGTTTCACCAATCTTGAATTTTGTATACACGTGGTTGTGTTATTTATTGTGTCCTGTTCTGAGGCGCAGAATAATGACTTGTTCTAGTCTGTCCATAACGTGGTAGTCATCTTGAGCAGGTTTTGGTGGCTTTCTGACTGATTTGATCATTCTTTTCTTTTGGTGGTATGTAACGGGCACATCAGGCTGTTCTTCTTTGGCTCCTTCCTTGGCCAGTTCATCAGCTCTGTCATTTCCGGGTACTCCACAGTGGGATGGTATCCATTGTATGATGACCTTATGCTGACTGCTAAGTTCAGAAAGTAGTGTCCTTAGTACTGGCAATTTCCCAGACAGGAGCGCCTCGAGTACTGATTTTGCATCTGTCAGTAGCACTACAGGTTGTGTACCATTGCTGGTAATTAGTAATTTCTCTGTTGCTATCTTGATTGCCTCAATTTCAGCATCATAGTTATGGCAGTATTTTCCTGTCGGTACTCTGGCTGTGTCCCTAGTATTATTTGGGTATTCTATGTACACTCCCGCTCCTCCATTTCGAACAGCATTTTGTGCCGACCCATCTGTGTAGACTCGGATCCAGAGGTCCTGTGGGTATTCTAAATCAAGGAAGCTGAGAGTGGCTGTTCTGCGCTGCACACTGTTCTGTTCTTCCTTGTCAAATATTCCTCGCACTTTTGTCTGGATTTGTAATAATAGTCTATGATCATCTTTCCATGGATTTCGCTCTGGAATAGTTGTTAGGGGTATACCAACTGTGGGCAGATCGGTGGTTTCTCTGCAGAGTCGTTTGACCTGGTGGATAAAACTACTTCTTTTCAACCGGCCCATAGCTAGGTTTTCAAATCTGTTCTTCATAGGGTGGCCTGGCAGGCTGATGAACTTTTCTGCTTGTATTAGCGTTTTCGTATCTCTGCGCTCACTCAGTGCTTGTATCCTCCCCATCTTCTCCATTTCCACTATAGGGGTTGATCTCATCCCTCCTGTGGTGACTCTAAGTGCTTGATTTTGCACCTTGTCCAGCTCTTGTAGTGTGGTTTTTGATGCTGAACACCACGAAGTTGACCCATATTGCAGGTGTGGTCGTATGCTCTGTTGGTACACTTTGCTAAGTATTTTCCCACTGGCTCCCCATGTGGTTCCACTTAGCTTTCTCAGGATGGCTACTTTCTTTCTGGCTTTTGCTACTGCTTTGTTGACGTGCTTTCTCCATGTCAGCCTGCCATCAAATGTTACTCCAAGGTATGTTGGTTCTTTATCTTCTCTTAGGGGTGTTCCATTTATCTGGATGATCCCTGCCTTTTGTTTTGAAGAGAGGGTAAATAGAGGTGCTGCACTTGTCAGTGTTTATGCTGACACACCATCTATTTGCTCATGCACCAAATGTATCTACAGCTCTTTGTAGCAATTTGGTGGCCACTGATGCATGTTCATTTGTGCTCCATAAAACCAGGTCATCGGCGTACATTGCCGCTTTAATTCCATGCGGTAGATTAGCAACGAGATCATTGATGAAGATTAGAAAAAATGTGGGGGACAAGACTCCGCCCTGGGAAACACCGTGACGCAGTAGTACTTTCTTGCTCTTGAGTCCGTCTATCTGTACTCGGGCTCTTCTGTTGAGCAAGTATGCTTTCACCCATTTGTACATTCTTCCATTGACTTCGCAGTTTCTCAGTTTCTTCATCAGATCTTCTTTCCTGACTTTGTCAAAGGCTTTCTTCAGATCTATCCATGCCGCAAGTACCAGCTTCTTCTCTTGGAATGCATCCTTAATTTCTTGAGAGAGGTAGGTTGTCTGATCTTCCGTAGAATAGCACTGCCTAAAGCCAGCCTGCTGTGGCACAAGGATGTTTTTACTTTCAATGTACCACTGCAGTCTGTGTTTAGTGATACGCTCCAGTATTTTGCAGAGACAGCTGGTGAGGCTAATTGATCTGTAGCTAGAGGCAATGGAACTATCTTTCCCTGATTTTAGGAGGGTGTCATGAAATTACTGTGGATTAACCAGATGATGATAATACAGACAGTCTGATTCATGGCATGTTTTCAAGGCCACAATTGTTTTTAACAAATACAGAAAAAACAAGTCGGATCCAAGTAGAATTGCCAAACTCGGGAGATGAAACAGTCCCGTCTGTCATTGAGAATTCTCCGACATCAAACGAATTGGCGGCTTGTTATTGAAACCCGTTGTTGGGAGAATGCAGGAACTCGCTACCTTGTTTTGGAAGTTGCAACAGGGGGAATCACTTTTGCATTGATTAAACCAAGGGGACATAAGATTTCTGGAAATAGTTAGTGCCCTTGGGGGACACCTGCGTGACATCAAAGACTTCACTGGAACACTCCCAGCTCTTGACTGATACAAGACTTGTGTACATTAGTGTGGCCAAGGAAATTGACTAGGATTGACGTGTTTTGTTACCGCAGTTATGAAGTTCGGAGAGCTCTACAGTATTAGATTAATTAAAAATTAAATAACATGGCAAAGTGTAGAGGCCATCCAGGAATGATGCGGTATTGCTTAAGGTAGTATTGATAGAATATTTAAGCCTAATTAATATAAGCAGTTGCCTTGGTAAAACTAGCTAGAGTAGTGGAGTGATGATTAGGTCTGCTAGTGTGAATAGTGTAGCAGGGTGATATTTGGAGAGATTAGGAATTGGTTGGGAGGTGGGGAAAGTGTCCAATAGTGGGATCTTTCAGTGGGTTGCCCACTGGGGTTCTGCACTCCGTTATTGATCTTTCCTTTCTTAACCTGATTCATATTTAAGGGATGAGCCACTCTGATCCTTGACAGAGTGTAGTTCACTGATAACTCTCTGAGCAAGGCAGTAGGCCTACATTCAGCTAGTAGGGATTAGTATCAGGCGGCCTTCACCAGATGTGGTCTCTTTCTCTGACAGGTTCCCCTACGTCTATGAGGAAGCTCTACACTGGGTTTGATGGAGGTCAACTCTCATTGAGAAGAACATCCAATGAACCTTCACTTTATGTTTAAATGATGAATAAATACTCAGAAGAAAGTACAATCAGCACTGTTTATGCTAGGCCTAGGATCCAGAGGGTCAATACGAAACTGGCTCAGTGGCGTAAGACATTATAAATGATTCATTTACAATAGGGATTTACCCAGGATGGGTGATACTCGTTTCTTCACCACATACCACTGAACAATAGAGTCTAGAGAAAGACATTTTGACATGAAGTTCTCAGGGAATAATTTAGTACAGAGAAGAAGTACTTTAGAACAGTTTGTGTGTGACAATCTATGAACATGGATTAAAACAAATGTGAGACCTGTGACATTAAAACCTAATTCTCACGGTACTGTGATCCGTACTTATTTGAGTTATAGGGACTATAGTCTTTACAGTGATTGACAGATCCATGAGTAAGGTTATACAATAACAATTCTTGGTGGATCATGCATCTAGTCGACCCAGTGGATCCCGGAGAAAGTCAACGTCTGGAAGAAGAGACGCATCACCGGGTGAGGTGTTCACGTACTAAGCTATCATGCTGTGGCGTACCCTTGCTATGATGATCATCTGACTTGGCTCCTGATCTGCTGCTCTGAATCTACAGACACACTAGAATTCGACATACATTCTACACATTACACACACACACACACACACACACACTTCACACACACATACTCTTAATACGCTTAATAAATTATTTTGTATTTATTTGTTAAAGCTAGAGTTGTGGAGTATATTGTGTTGGGAAGGAGTGAGAGGGGGCATGATCCAGGGGTGAGTGAGAGTAAGAAAGAGGTGTTTGAAGACCGGCGGAGTTTTGTGGACGGAGTCTGGTGGTTCCTCTAGGACAATAATATTGTGTTAATAAAAATGTTTGTGTTGATTCTCCTCACTCCAGGGACGACACTAAAGTAAGAAAGGATAACTTACAACAGAGGGGTATCATGATTGCTTCTGTCCAGGCTTGTGGAACACTGCCTAAGGTCCAGCTGTTATTGAAGATCTGCAACAGCTTTGCTTTGGCCTCTGTTCCTAGGTTCCTGATCATTTCATTGGAGATACCATCAGCTCCTGGTGACTTTCTCATTTTCAGTTTTGATATGGCTAGCTCCAGTTCGCTAATTGTGATGGGTGCCTCCAGAACCTCATGTACTATTTCCTTCTGTCCTGTATGTTGTCGTTTCTCTCGAATCTCTTGTTGTTTCTCTGGACTAATTTTGATATTGTTATCTTGTGCGAATGAGTCCGCAAAATGGTCAGCTGCTTGCTTTCTTATTAAGATGTTTCCATCTTTAAGAGAAATGATGCTGGACGGACTGAGATGGTGGCTTGGAGAGATATCATCAGCAGAGTTGATCCGGAACACCAGGGACCGAGATCTGTGGAGAGCCATGAACGCCTACGCCAGCCTGTACGGCACTTGGTGATTGATGATGATCTTTAAGTAGTGCAATTTTTGAGTTTCTCCCTGTGCCCTCGTCATTAAGCTGTTTTATTAGCTTCCACAATTTCCTTGTGTCATTTTCAAAGTTCAGAGACTCCGTCTTCTCCTGCCAGCTTTTCCGTCTAGCCTGCAGCTTGGCCCTTTGAAGTTTGGCTTTTACGTGCTGGAATTTATTGTGGTGCTCTTGGGTGGGTGTGGCCTCTGCTTGCTTTCTAAATACTTCCACATCATTATGCAGCTGTGCCAGTTCACTACTCCGGTAGGGTTTATATTGTTTACGGGCTCCTCTTGGTACTGTTTCTCGCGCTGCCTGTAGTATGCATTTCCCAAACTCTTCAACTACTTTATTTATGTCTTTCTCAGTGTTCAGGTCTCTAACCAGTATGCTGGTGTGATTCTTGTACATTGCCCAGTCTGCTTTCTTGTAGTTCCACCACGAGAGGGTGCTGCTTTCACTTACAAGCTCATTTTCTACGGTTAGAAAGACTGGCCGATGGTCACTGCCACCAAGTTGTTTCCCAACAATTCGTGTAATGTTCCACTCCAGGTCTGGTGAATGAAAAGCCAGGTCAGGTGTAGTTGTAGTGTGCCATGATCTCGAGTAGAAAGTATGTGGGTCGGACGGCTTGTTAATCAAGATGAATCTATTCTCATCCTGCCAGTCTTCCAGTCTCTCTCCTCTCTGGTCCACGTGATCATAGACCCAGCTCTTCGAGTGGCTGTTGAAATCGCCACACACAATCATTTTTTCTTTTAATGGTAGTGTGTCCAGTGCCCGTGGGCGGTCACTTGGACAGTAGTAATTGATCAGATGTAGGTCTGTATTACCTGTCTTAAGTTTAAGTGTCTGATACTCAGCCCCTTCCATATACAATTCGATTTGGGAAGCAGTGATGTTATTTTTTACAAGGGTCAGTATCCCACCTTTTCGCCTGTACTTTCGGTCAGATCGGTAACACTGGTAGCCTCTGATTTTGAAGGCTATATTTTCGTTGAGGTGAGTTTCTTGCAGGCAACATATGCTTACTTTTTCTTGTTCCAAGATTATTTCTAATTCTATTTTGTTGTTGTTGCTGACTCCCTCCGCATTCCAGTGCATTATTTTAAGTCTTTGTTTAGTATGGCCAGTCGTTCTATGCTCATGTCCTCTGGTTCCACAGGACATCTGAGAAGGACCTCCAGTAGTTGGGGTTGGACCCTTTCGAGACATAGGGCCCGGCGCTGCACCTGCCTGTGGGTCCAAAGCAGGGCGAGCACCATAACATTTAGCAGTAGTCGACATATTCCATTTTGCGTGATTGCGTGGCATCCTGATTTCTGTGGTGCGCCTCCTGGCTGGTTGCCTCCGCCTTCAGCACCTTTCTTTGCTAGAGCAGACTGTGGTCTCACTCGAGTGTACATGTGTACGCACACACACACGTGACTGTGCATGCATGTACGTGCATACATATCTAGAGCATACTGGTTATTTTTCGGCGACAGAAACTCGCCGACGCCCCTTCTCCTGTTAGTAGAAACAGTTCCGCCACGTGAAGGCCAGGAGTTGGACTTTTGCTGCAGAGGTTATGTATTCACGAGCCATTGGGGTATTTAAGCAATGTCGGGCGCTCACCCCAACACTGCGCTCCGGCTACATACAGCAACATTTGGAACCAGTGTGGTTAGTGCGCTTGCGTAGTTCAATCCCCAGCGGTGGCAGGATTATTTCTTCTGACCATTACGGCTCTTAAACTGATCTCAGAACGTAGACAATCAACATTGTTTGAGCACGGTATGAGAAGTTATAAACTATAGAACTTGATGACAACTGACAAGATGGAAGGGAAAAAACCAAGGGGAAGGCAGAGAAGTAAATATCTGAATGGCTTTATCACACGGCATGGTCGAGAAAGAACACAGGGCTGATCCACGACGCTGGTGATCGTGCAAGATGGCGAATCATGACCGTCTGTCACGAAAATAAACTTGATGTTCGATCGATGACAAACAAGACCCGACATTAGTCTGCAAAAACAAGCAACCCTTTGATGTTGTATGGACTGAGAAACAAAATACGTCGCGTTAAAATGTCTACACCGGTCGGCATTTTGTTAACAAATTGTTGCTCAAGACGAACAACGGCGTCATCTGTCTGCAAGGCGGGAGTCGGCCTTTGAAGTGATAGACGGAATGTCTGCCAGAAGTCGGAAGGATTCTGTGATGTGGGGAGAAGGTCTCTGGCTCACAGACAGCCAGGATCTTTGTTGTATGAGACAAAGAATTCCCCAGATGAAAGTGAACTGGACGGCGGATTGATTCCAGTCAGTCGAAAACAGGCGGAGAAAACCAGACTCTGGACTGATTGGCGTCTAGACTTTTTGGTGACGTCACTCAAGCCGATATGAAGGCCGTTGAAGTAAACAAGTTGCGTTAGTCGACCAAGATTTCTGAAGGGTTAAGGATCGGTGCAGTTTCCGAGTTGTGTTCAATAAAAGAAACTATAGTGTCAAATTGCTGATAGTTATCGGCGGACATAGATCCAGTCTGTGATTACATAGTTTCGATTAGCAACCGGAATAGGCATATGGTTCCCCTTGAGTGTTCGACTTGAGTGTGAGATGAGTTATTACAAAGAAGCAGTTTCAAAGTTTTATACAATGATGGCTCACGGAATGAAGACCGAGATTACTGAGAGTTTGTTACACGGGGCTCAGAACCTAGTTGGTCTGCAGAAACCTGGCTTCTGCTGAGCCGGCCTTAATGAACATAAGTGTTGTGTTTAATGAGTGATAAGCTTCATCACCGAAGATTAATAACTCATATACCAAGGACAAATATATATATTTATACACATCTACCTAAAAAAAACATTAATAGGTTGTGTTTTTAAAGAGGGGGAAAATTTTATAATCAGAGACTTATGAACATTAGAATTTCCCCAAGTGACATTTCAGTTAATTGAAAGATTATCAGTTCAACAAACATTATGAAACAGAGTAACTTCACCGTGTGGTTAGAGTGAAGACCAAGATCCAACAGTGTCTATCTGATGACCAGCATCCTGTTTGTTCGAGTGATTTGAGAAAGTTGTCACGTGGACGGAGATACATCTTCTGGGTGAGGTTCACTGTCCGGAATACATGGTGCTGTTGTATGCTAAGCACTGTGATGTAACAGACTTTGCTCCTGATTCACTGGTCTAATTCTACACACAAATTAGAATATTCGACATACATTCTACACATTACACACACACCTCTCACACACATACTCTTTGTTTTAATAAATTAATTGTTGTATTTATTTGTTAAAGCTAGAGTTGTTGAGTATGTTGTGTTGGGGAAGAATGAGAGGGGGCAGGATCCAGGGGTGGTGAGAGTAAGAAAGAGGTGTCTACTGACTGAGGGAGTTTTGTGGACGGATTCTGGTGGTTTCTCTAGGACAATAATCTTGGGTTAATAAAATTGTGGGTGTTGATTCCTCTCACTCCAGGGACGACACTAAAAGTAGTATAGAATAACAAATAACTACTATTCATTCTTTACTTACGACAATTATGGGGGCTCGTCCGGGATCTCTTGTAAGCGGGATCTTTTGACAGTGCGATCTTCTGACAACGGGGTGTTTTGACACGGGATCTTTAGTTTGAGGACGGAGATATTGTTAGAGAGAGAATCCAGCTAGAGTGAATGTTGATAGGGGTTAAGACACATATCTTACCTGTTCACACTTCACACGTCAGCATAAATCTGTGGTACTGATTCTACTCTTGTCACTGAGTGATTGTGTTGTGTTGTGTTGTGGTCTTAAATACATAGATTAATTGTAATTGTTCATTATCTATATATTCATCTTAGAGTTAATCTATACTCTATCTGCTGACTTACCTCTCTGAAATATGGCCACTCCTAAACTAACTACGGCAGAACTAAGGGCAAAAGGGGAAGAAATGGGGTTGTCGGGTTCTGCAGTAACAGATTACATACAGGAGGTGGAGAGGGAGTTTCGTCAAGCAGAAAGGGAAGATCGAAAGGCCGAGCTGGAATTGAGAAGGATGGAGTTGGAACACGAAGCTAGGTAATTTGAAGCTGAGCAAGCAGCTAAGAAATTTGAAGCTGAGCAAGCAGCTAAGAAATTTGAAGCTGAGCAAGCAGCTAAGAAACTGGAAGCTGAACAAGAAGCTCAGAAAAGGGAGCACGAGTACCGAATGCGGGAACTCGAGCTGAAGAGGCAATCTAGTGGGGAAACTGAGGGAGCCGTGGGAGGTTCCTCTCTCCCTGGCTCAACACCAGTAGGTGGACATAGCTACCATGCTATGAAGTTTCCTCTAGCGATCTACAAAGAGGACAAAGAGAAGATTGACCAGTACCTTCAACGCTTTGAGGCTATGTCGGTCGCTATGGGTCTGGAGCGTGACAAATGGAATCTCAAGCTATCCCAGGGTTTACGCGGTTCCCCAGAGGTTTATTCTCGCCTGCCACCAGGGCATGAGAACAATTATGACGAGTTAAAGACGGCTCTGCTGAAACGATTTGAAGTTACGTCCCATACCTACCGGAAAAAATTTCGAGGAGCGAAACGAGAACCGGGGGAGTTGTTCGCCGCCTGTAGTCTGCGTCTGAAAGCCTATCTCCATAAGTGGATGGATTTGGCTGGGTTTGCACATGACTATGAGAGTCTGGAAGAGCTCATGGTAGTCGACCAGATGCGAAAGCAAATGTCGAAACCTCTCAGGACATTCTTGGGAGAACAAGGGGCGGAACGAATCGACATGGTGACGAAATTGGCAGAACGGTTCGTCGAGGTCCGTGGGGAGGCAGCAGAAAACTTTTCTACAAACACCAAAAGTCTGGAAAAACATAACCTGAAGAAAGCCAAGAGCACAGGAACTAAGAAGGTGGAACCATATGTTAAAACTTCAGAGGAGAGTTTGGAGAAGACGAAGGAGGGAAGCAAGAGCACTTCGAGCTCTACACAAAACGACCATGGTCAGAGAAGTGGTGTTCGATTTGTAAGTCACCTTCTCACAATACGAAGGAATGCAAATCGAAGGCTAAGAACCCTCACTTCGCGGCATGTCAAGTGACTTCAACGCAGGTGGACACTGACAATGCCAAGGTCGACAAGGAAGCTCGCCACCAGGAGAGTTCACTAAAGTCCGGCACTAGAAAATCTAGGACAGGGAAATAGTGCAAACACTGCAGGTCGAATACGCACAATGCTATTGACTGCAGGGGAAAGTCAGGAGACTCTCGATTTGTCGTGTGCCCCGGGAAACCTAAGGTCGAGCCCACCGAACAGGTCGAGGCCGAGGAAGAGACTCCAGACCATGATAAACCACCTGTAGTGGAATTAGTAGAAGTTAACGGTCGTCAAGTGGAATGTTTGTACGACACAGGACTGGACGGGGAGGCCGTGATTTCTGCGGATCTGGTACATCCAGAACAATTCACAGGTGAGACCATGGAGATACAGCCTGCACAGAAGAGTGCTGTAGCCATGAAATTGCCCATTGCCAGAGTGGAGATTCGGTCAAGATATGTCACCGGCACCATCAAGGCCGCTGTGTTGACCGATCCCATTTTCCCCGCAATCCTCGGTTGCCGGTATGTCTTTCTGGGAATGCCCAGGGAGCCAATCCATATGGGAGCAATACAGACTCGCTCTCAGACAAGAACGGATGAGGCAGTAGCAAATGTGACTAACCCACTGCCAGGGGAGTTGCGAACTGCCCAGAGTGAGGATGCTACTCTACGTCCTTGCTACAAAAAGCTGCAGAAAAGTTCTGATCCACCCAAACGGGGTCAGTACTATATGAAGAATAGGATACTCTACAGGAGAGCCGGAAGGGGAGATAACCTACATGGTCAGTTGGTGGTCCCGAAGGCACACCGCTCCCAGATTCTTCATATGGGGCATACCATTTCATTCAGTGGGCATATGGGTATTGCCGCCACGATGCAGCGAATTTCCTGCCATTACTATTGGCCGGGAATGACAGGTGATGTGCGTCGGTATGTGAAGTCATGCCCTGAGTGCCAGAGGGTGGTACCGAAACACTTGACAGCACGGGTGGTCTTGGGTGAAATGCCCATCATGAACTCTCCTTTCGAGAGGGTAGACATCGATATCGTGGGTCCACTTCCTAGGTCTAGGTAGGAGGAACATGTACATACTCACCATGGTGGATTGCTGTACAATGTGGGGTGAAGCCATACCGTTGACCACAATTGACTCGAAAAGAGTGGCGGACGCACTGATGGAGGCCTTTACAAGATTAGGCTTTCCTGATCAAATACTGACGGACAATGGGTCCCAGTTTTGTGGAAAATTAATGGAGGAGGTATTTAGGGTGTTCCACTCTAACCATATACATACCAGCCCCTACCTCCCTCAAGCCAATGGACAAGTAGAGCGTTTCAATGGCACGTTGATGACAATGCTCAGGAAACTGGCACAGGAAAAACCTGATAGGTGGGATGAATATATCCCAGCAGCACTTTTTGCTTATCGGGAAGTACCTCATGGCCCAACAGGACTACCACCGGCTACGTTGCTGTTTGGTCGTCCAATCAAGGGACCGTTGGAAGCCATGTTGAGGAGTTGGACTGAAGAGGGGACGTCAGAAGAAGTGATCTCTTCTTATAAATATGTGGAGGAAATGAAAGAAAATATTCACAAGGGATGGACTCTGGCAAATCAAAACTTGAAAAAGGCCAGAAAAAGACATGCGGCTTACTACAACCGTAGGTCTAAAGACAGATCTCTAGAGGTGGGAGACAAAGTATTGTTGCTACTCCCAACGGGAAACAATAGACTGGAGATAGGTTGGCATTGACCATTTTCCGTGGAAAGGGTGATATCCAGAACCAACTATCAGATCCGAATCCAGGGAAAGTCGAAGATTTTCCATATCAATCTCGTGAGGAGAGATCCGGAGACAAAGTAGCTCACCTCATGGCAATGGCAGTTGCAGTGGAGACAGAAGTGGGAACCAACGAGGGCAGGGAATATCCCTTGGTACACCAGGAAACCTATAGGGATGTGCAAGTGAACCCTGATCTGACTTCCCAGGAGAGGGAAAAGATTACCCAGGTTCTCGAGTCTCATAAGGAAATACTGACTGATAAACAAGGACGAACGAGGTTGGTGGAGTTCGAGATGATTTTGACCACCCAGGAGCCTGTTCGCCAAAAGGTTTACTCAGTGCCATTCTCTAATGAAAAGCTCCTGAAGAAGAGGAATAGATCATCTGGATCGAACCTCCAAGGAGAAAGAGCTGTTGCGGACTACTCTCTTAGGAGGGGGCCTATGTCACGAAAGTAAACTTGATGTTCGATCGATGACAAACAAGACCCGACATTAGTCTGCAAAAACAAGCAACCCTTTGATGTTGTATGAACTGAGAAACAAAATACGTCGCGTTACAATGTCTACACCGGTCGGCATTTTGTTAACAAATTGTTGCTCGAGACGAACAACGGCGTCATCTGTCTGCAAGGCGGGAGTCGGCCTTTGAAGTGATAGACGGAATGTCTGCCAGAAGTCGGAAGGATTCTGTGATGTGGGGAGAAGGTCTCTGGTTCACAGACAACCAGGATCTTTGTTGTATGAGACAAAGAATTCCCCAGAATAAAGTGAACTGGACGGCGGATTGATTCCAGTCAGTCGAAAACAGGCGGAGAAAACCAGACTCTGGACTGATTGGCGTCTAGACTTTTTGGTGACGTTACTTAAGCTAATATAAAGGCCGTTGAAGTAAACAAGTTGCGTTAGTCGACCAAGATTTCTGAAGGGTTAAGGATCGGTGCAGTTTCCGAGTTGTGTTCAATAAAAGAAACTATAGTGTCAAATTGTTGATAGTTATCGGCGGACATAGATCCAGTCTGTGATTGCATAGTTTCGATTAGCAACCGGAATAGGCATATGGTTCCCATTGAGTGTTCCACTTGAGTGTGAGATGAGTTATTACAAAGAAGCAGTTTCAAAGTTTTATACAATGATGGCTCACGGAATGACGACCGAGATTACTGAGAGTTTGTTACACGGGGCTCAGAACCTAGTTGGTCTGCAGAAACTTGGCTTCTGCTGAGCCGGACTTAATGAACATAAGTGTTGTGTTTAATGAGTGATAAGCTTCATCACCGAAGATTAATAACTCATATACCAAGGACAAATATATATATTTATACACATCTACCTAAAAAACATTAATAGGTTGTGTTTTTAAAGAGGGGGAAAATTTTATAATCAGAGACTTATGAACAGTAGAATTTCCCCAAGTGACATTCAGTTAATTGAAAGATTATCAGTTCAACAAACATTATGAAACAGAGTAACTTCACCGTGTGGTTAGAGTGAAGACCAAGATCCAACAGTGTCTATCTGATGACCAGCATCCTGTTTGTTCGAGTGATTTGAGAAAGTTGTCACGTGGACGGAGAAACATCTTCTGGGTGAGGTTCACTGTCCGGAATACATGGTGCTGTTGTATGCTAAGCACTGTGATGTAACAGACTTTGCTCCTGATTCACTGGTCTAATTCTACACACACATTAGATTATTCGACACACATTCTACACATTACACACACACACACCTCCCACACACATATTCTTTGTTTTAATAAATTAATTGTTGTATTTATTTGTTAAAGCTAGAGCTGTTGAGTATGTTGTGTTGGGGAAGAATGAGAAGGGGCAGGAGGTGAGAGGGGTGGTGAGAGTAAGAAAGAGGTGTCTACTGACTGAGGGAGTTTTGTGGACGGATTCTGGTGGTTTCTCTAGGACAATAATCTTGGGATAATAAAATTGTGGATGTTGATTCCCCTCACTCCAGGGACGACACTAAAAGTAGTATAGAATAACAAATAACTACTATTCATTCTTTACTTACGACACCGTCCACGCTTATCGGTATGGCACATGATGATCATGATTACGGCTCTGGGATCAATCTTATTTTCATCTCTCTCTCTCTCTCTCTCTCTCTCTCTCTCTCTCTCTCTCTCTCTCTCTCTCTCTCTCTCTCTCTATACCCATCTCCCCCGTCCTTGTCTGCATAGCTATTGAAAAATGTGATGCTATTCGACCTCTTGAAATAAGGTTTCCCCAATGGAGGTAGAGTTATCATTTGTCTTATTTATTCTAATAATTGTTGTCTTTCTCCTATGCATTTTTAGATCTAATTGTTGTGATCGTTCTTCCAGTGATTTTAATTTCTCAGCATCTAATGTTGTGTGTAGGAAACACACGCTGGTGAAGACCAGAAAACCGAGCTGTTGTCAGAGGCCATTGCAATGCGTTTCCGGTGGCAGCAGATGCCGCCTTCGTCATCCAGTCTATCCTGAGCTCTTTATTTGTAGAAGGAATTCGAGAACACGGAGTCAATATATGTAACTTTTCCTGATTTAAGGGCTAGGAGGTTTAGCGATTGAAGGTTGGACAGTTTAGTGATTGAAGGATGGGATATTTAGTGATTAAGGGCTGTAATATTTAGTGATTGAAGGTTGGAATATTTAGTGATTAAAGGCTGACAATTTTAGTGATTGGAGACTGGAAAGTTTAGTGATTGAAGGTTGGAATGTTTAGAGATTGAAGGCTGGAATGTTTAGTGATTGAAGGCCGGAATATTTTGTGATTTAAGACTGGAAAGTTTAGTGATTGAAGGATGGAATATTTAATGATTGAAGGCTGAAAAGTTTAGTGTTTGAATGTTGAACAGTTAAGTGAATGAAGGCTGGAAAATTTAGTGAATGAGGGCGGAATATTTGGTGGTTAAAGGCTGGAAAGTTTAGTGACTGAAGGCTGTAATATTTAATGATTAAAGGCTGGAATATGCAGTGATGTAAGGCTGGAAAGTGTAATGATTGAAGGCTGGAATACTTAGTGATTAAAGGTTGAAAAGTTTAGTGATTGAAGGCTGGATTATTTAGTGATTGAACCCTGGAGAGTTTAGTGATTGAAGGCTGGAATATTTAGTGATTGAAGGCTGGAATATTTAGTTATTTAAGGCTGGACAGTTTAGTGATTGAAGGCTAGAATGTTTAGTCATTGAAGGCTGGAGTAGTGGGTTACGTCCTATTTGATTAGATTTTCAGGATTGACCTCTAAGGATTGATCCCAATCCTTTTCGGTCTCGGATCCTGGGCGGGTAGGGTAGGGTAGGGTAGGGTATTTAGGTCATATGTAAGGGTCGATAATTCTAATAAAAGACATGTTTTCTAAGGGCAGATAACTGAGTGTGTGTATAATATTTTAACTAATTTAAAAAAATAATTGTAAAAAATAAAAGACAATCAGAGGCGCACGGGGGGCAGGCGCAGGAGCGAGCTCGGCGAATCGGAGCGGTCGACCCCCGTAAATCAGTGTCTTGTAATACTCAAGTGGCCAGTCATTGCCGAGTGACCACAGGGCCGGTCAGTGACGAGTGCGGGTGGTGGAGCTAGGTGGATCGAACTCTCGAGGCGCACCAGGTGTCATATGAAAATTGTAATAAGTAAAAAGGTAAATATGGCGTGTATATGATCTGTAGTGGGTCGTAGTGGCCTATAAACTATCATCATGTAGATTACACCTCTTCAAATGAAAACCTTAAAACAGTAAAGATGACCGGTAGTAATGGTTGTAAGGGGTATGGCTTCGTGATATTCGTTGTTAAGGTGTGGTTGAGTGGCCGAGTAGTTAAATATCTGCGTCGAAACACTATCAACAAGTAGAGAGCACCTCTTCAAATGAAAACCTTAAAAAAGTAAAGATTGCCGGTAGTAACGGTTATAGTGGGTATGGCTTCGTGGTATTCGTTGTTAAGGAGTAGGTGAGGAGGAAAATTTTATTACAATTTAAAACTAATAAATCGCACTTTTATTGCGCGCTTCACTTAATATACAGATATAGGGTAAGTATAGGTATAGGCTAGGTATAGGACATATATCAAGCTTACATCTTGCGCAATAAAAGTGCGATTTATTAGTTTTAAATTGTAATTAAAATTTAATCACATAAATTTAAATTTTTCATTTCTAACACTGGTTTGTATCTATGTCTCTTAAGAAAGAGTTTGTTGTGTTTGCTGTATAGTTAAGGTTAGGGGTTAGGGTTAGTGTTAGGATTTGAGTTAGGGTTAGATGATGTATAGTCAGGGTTAGGGTTAGGGTTAGCAAGAAAGAGTTTGTTGTGTTTGATGTATATAATGCTCTATGTTTCTTAAGCTCTTTTAGGCGATCAGCGTTAGCTACTCTGATAGTCCAAGGAATTAGTCTCAGGAATCCAATCTCTGTTGTTGTTTTCAAGTTCTTTTTAGGGGTGTTGGTTGATGACCATATTCGTTGTCTAGAATAGCGCCTAGTATGTTAGGGGGACAGATGATGTATCTCCATTAGGTTGGAAAATATGCGTAGTCATCAGAAAATATTATGTTCTGTAATCAAAGAGAATGTTAATGTTATTTGGCATGAAACGTTGAAAGTCGGTTAGAAGCTGTGGTAGAGGGTATTCAAGGGCTCATTAAGGTAGACGTGATTTTAAGAAAGGTCGACTTCATAACAGACAGTGTTGGTTGCAAACTTGTTGCTATCGCAGCTGTGAAATGACAAAGTGTGAAAGAGGTAGACATAGTAAGAAATGTTATGTTAGCTAGACTTCGAGAACACCCTTTGTGTTGGTGAAAGATGGAACAATGGAAGGTTAGTTTAGAAGACATTGTGGTATAGAAAGTTGAAGATGTCAACCATGGGAAATGGATCTTTTTTGACGAATACTCAGATGCTATCGAAACTATCCCAGGTGGCGCCACAGATTGCATTGCCATAAATGTTGTTATGACTGTTTCATTAGTGCTCATGTACAACGAAGGTTTGGAGTTCTTGGTGCTGTGACATGGAAAAGTTGTGAAGTTATCGATGAAAGACAGAGACACGTTGTGTTAGAAAGGAAAAAACCAAGAGTGTGAAGAGATGGGTGATTATTATGTATAAGTGTTTCTTTAGTGGATACTCTAGAATGGTAAGTTGAAGCTTTCGGTAATGTAAAAGAGGGAAAGTTTTGACGTTGATTATTGTGTCTTGTGAAATGTCTGTTCAGATAAAAGTTCAAGACACGTTTCACATAACTACAGAAGCAATATTTTTTCCTACTTATTTATAAGTTTACACGAGATATTTATAAGTTTGGTTAAGCTGTTTCATGTTTTGGCCAACATTTTCCCCCATTTGGCTAACACATTTTCTTACTTGGATCAACATATTTCATAGTTTAGCGCATATTTTTTCCCCTTTGGTTAACAAATTTTCCTACTTTTCATAAGTTTGGTGTAAATTTTTCTTTACTTGGTCAATATTTTTCTCCTTAGGTTAATACATTTCCCTAAGTTTTATAAGTTTTGTGTAACTTTTTCTTCAATTGGGCGATCTTTTTCTCATTAGGTTAACACATTTTCCTAAGTTTTATAAGTTTTATGTAACTTTTTTTCTTCAATTGGGCGATATTTTTCTCATTAGGTTAACACATTTTCCTAAGTTTTATAAGTTTTTGTGTAACTTTTTTCTTCACTTGGGCGATATTTTTCTCATTAGGTTAACACATTTTCCTAAGTTTTATAAGTTTGATGTAACTTTTTTTCTTCAATTGGGCGATATTTTTCTCATTAGGTTAACACATTTTCCTAAGTTTTATAAGTTTTGTGTAACTTTTTTTCTTCACTTGGGCGATATTTTTCTCATTAGGTTAACACATTTTCCTAAGTTTTATAAGTTTTTGTGTAACTTTTTTCTTCACTTGGGCGATATTTTTCTCATTAGGTTAACACATTTTCCTAAGTTTTATAAGTTTTGTGTAACTTTTTTTCTTCACTTGGGCGATATTTTTCTCTTTAGGTTAACACATTTTCCTAAGTTTTATAACCTTTGTGTAACTTTTTTCTTCACTTGGGCGATATTTTTCTCATTAGGTTAACACATTTTCCAAAGTTTTATAAGTTTTGTGTAACTTTTTTCTTCAATTGGGCGATATTTTTCTCATTAGGTTAACACATTTTCCTAATTTTTATAAGTTTTGTGTAACTTTTTTCTTCAATTGGGCGATATTTTTCTCATTAGGTTAACACATTTTCCTAAGTTTTATAAATTTTGTGTAACTTTTTTTCTTCACTTGGGCGATATTTTTCCCATTTGGTTAACACATTTTCCTAATGTTTATAAGTTTTGTATAAAATATTCTTCACTTGGCCAATATTTTTCCCATTTGGTTAACACATTTTCCTAAGTTTTATAAGTTTTGTGTAACTTTGTTCTTCAATTGGGCGATATTTTTCTCATTAGGTTAACACATTTTCCTAAGTTTTATAAGTTTTATGTAACTTTTTTTCTTCACTTGACCGATATTTTTCTAATTAGGTTAACACATTTTCCTAAGTTTTATAAGTTTTGTGTAAATTTTTCTTCACTTGGCCAATATTTTTCCCATTTGGTTAACACATTTTCCTAATGTTTATAAGTTTTGTGTAAAATTTTCTTCACTTGGGCAATATTTTTACCATTTGGTTAACACATTTTTCTAATGTTTATAAGTTTGGACGACATATTTATAAGATTAGTTGAAACATGTCTTTACTTGGACAATATTTTTCACATTTGGTTACTAAAGTTTCCTACATTTTAAAAGTTTGGATGCGATATTTCTTTACTTGACCAATATTTTGCATCTTTGGCTAACAAATGTTCCTACTTTAGTCGACATATTTTCCTACTTTTTGTAAGTTTGGTCGAGATATTTCAAAACTTGGTCAATATTTTTTCCTAATTTGGTTAATACATTTTCTTATAAAGGTCGACATCTTTATAAGTTTGTCCATCGTTTCGCCTATTGTATAACTTCAGTCGACACATTTCTTGATTTTACTAGCATGTTTTCCTACTTTTTATAATGTTAGTCGAGACGTTTCTTATTTTGACCAACTGTTTTGTCAGTTTAGCTAACAATTTTTCCTACATTTTATAAGTTGGTCGAGACGTTTCTTATTTTGGCTAACAGTTTTGTCAGTTTGGCTAACAATTTTTCCTACATTTTATAAGTTGGTCGAGATATTTATGTATTTGGCCACCATTTTCATTAGTGTGACTAGCCTTTTTCCTATTTCTTATACGCTTGGTTGAGATATTTCTTATTTTGACCACGAGTTTTATAAGTTTGGCTAACATATTTTACTATACTTTATACGTCTGGTCGATATATTTCTATATTTGGCCAACATTTTAATAATTTGGCTAACATTTTTTTCTTATTTGACTGTTGGAGTGGAACATAGAACCTGTACTTTTGTCTGGATGTGAAATGTGGCAATGAGCCGACACATTGAAAAACATATATTGGCATTGGAACTAGGTTTCCGCGGAAAGATGCAAAGACCCCCTTTGGCCAGGCAGAAGAATTAATGAAAGTGTAAATGTCTGCTCTGAGACGCGATAACTTCGCTGGTTAGGCCAGCGGGTACGTGATATGTCATGTTATATGAGAAGCCTAAGACTGATCCGGGGAAGCTTGTTGTGTTCACGGGTAATGTCTGATAGGAGGTGGCTTTAAAGCGTTGGAACAAGAATCGCTGTGATGAAGAGACCGACATAATTTAATGCTCACGATGGAATGCTGTTCGGGAATAAGCATTCATGTTCAGACTAGGACGCACATGAGTTCCTGTTATTGGTTATTACACATCATCAACTAATTGTCATGTATTTGCTGTTACGACCCGGTGTTGTTGGTTTGTTTGGGATGCCATGGAAGACGATCCATGGCAATTAAAGGCTGGAAAGTTTAGTTATTAAACGTTGGAAAGTTCAGTCATTAAAGGATGCAAAGTTTAGTTACTGAAGGCTAGAATGTTTAGTCATTGAAGGCTGGGATATTTAGTGATTAAAGGCTGGAAAGTTTAGTGATTGAAGGCTGAAATATTTAGTGATTGAAGGCTGAAAATTTTAGTGATTGAAGGCTGGAAAGTTAAATCATGAAAGACTGGAAAGTTAAGTAATTGAAGACTGAAATATTTAGTGACTGAAGGCTGGAATATTTAGTGATCGAAGACTGGAATATTTAGTTATTGAAGGCTGAAAAGTTTAGTGATTGAAGGCTGGAAAGTTAAATCATTAAAGACTGGAATGTTTAGTTATTGAAGTCTGGAATATTTAGTGATTTAATGCTGGAATATTTAATGATTGAAAGGTTGAAAGTTTGGTGACTGAAGGCCGACATATTTAGTCATTGAAGGCTGAAAAGTTTAGTGAATGAATGTAGAACATTTAGTGATTGAAAGTTTAGTGAATGAAGGTGGAATATTTAGTGATTGAAGGCTGGAATGTTTAGTGATTGAAGACGAAAATTTATTGATTGAAGGCTGGAAAATGTAGTGATGTACGGCATTGAAGTTTAGTTATTGAAGGATGGATGTCTTTTCCACTTTTCACATTACGCAGTGGGGAGCGTTTTATGTGATATTCAATGGCACAGGAACGGAGCATAATGGGGACGACCCGTTGCTGTGAAGTTGGAACCGTGACTAACTAACTAACTAACTATTGAAGGATGGAATATTTAGAGATTGAGGGCTGGAATGTTTAGTGGTTGAAGGATGGAAAGTTTAGTGACTTAAGGCTGGGGAATTTCGTCATTAAAGGCTGAAAAGTTTAGTGATTGAAGGGTCGAATGTTCAGTGATTGGAAGCTGGAATATTTAGTGATTGAAGGCTGGAAACTTTCATGTCTGAAGGCTGGAATATTTAGTGATAGAAGGTTGGACAGTTTAGTGGTTAAAGTTTGGTATATTTAGTGATTGAAAGCTGGAATATTTAGTGACTAAAGGATTTAGTTATTTAAGACTGGAATATTTAGTTATTGAAGGCTGGAGTATTTAGTGATATAATCGGTAATTGTATATGACAATATTTATTTATCAAAAATTTATTAACTTACTGATTTTTCTGCCTGGTGTACCCATGATTCGTTTGTCAGCGCCCTGCAAAAGACATATTGTCGGTATTAGAAGTCGAGTAGGTATTAGAAGTTGACGTTTTCGTGAGAGTAATTCTAAAGAATTAGGCATTTGAGCCCTCTGACTGGCTAGGGGATGTGGCATCGCGATAGCGTTATTCGCCTCAAATGTTCTCTATGTCTGTCTGGCGAACATGACAATGTTGTAGCGTTATTCGCCGCAAGAGCTTTTGGCCTGCCTTGCAAGCGTGACAACGTGGTAGCGTTGTTCGCTTCAAGTTGTCTCTGACTGCCTGGGGTGCGTGACAACGTGGTAGCGTCATTCGCTTCAGGTGTTCTCTGTCTGCCTGGGTAGTTTGGCAACGTAGCAGCGTTTATTCGCCTCCGGCTCTCTATGTCTGCCCGACAACGTGGTAGCGGTGTTCTTCCTATGTAGCTGGACAGCGAGGCCTCGTATCACGGTGTTTGCCTCAGACTCGTCATTTACCAGGTTAGTTCCCAATATAGTCTTGGATATGATGAAAAAACAAGTCCCTCTTGTAGCGAGAGACGAGCCCATGTATCGAACCCTCGTCCGACCACGCTCATGCCACTGTCAGGGCAACTTCCTAACCTTTCCGCCCAGGCGCCCTCTCAGTGAGAATGTAGATATTTAATTATAGTGTTGACGTAAGGCACTGGGTAAAGTTAGATAATTAGGAACGGAACAACAGTATAGGATAGACTCAAGAACAAAACTTAGGACAGACTCAAGACCACATCTATATGACAGATTCAAGAACATATCTATAGGACAGATTCAAGAACATATCTATAGGACAGATTCAAGAATATATCTATAGGACAGATTCAAGAACATATCTATAGGACAGATTCAAGAACATATCTATAGGACACACTCAAGACCGTATCTATATGACAGATTCAAGAACATATCTATATGACAGATTCAAGAACATATCTATAGGACACACTCAAGACCGTATCTATATGACAGATTCAAGAACATATCTATAGGACACACTCAAGACCGTATCTATATGACAGATTCAAGAACATATCTATATGACAGATTCAAGAACATATCTGTATGACAGATTCAAGAACATATCTATAGGACACACTCAAGACCATATCTATAGGACAGAGTCAAGAAAAAAGTATAGGCACGTTACTTTTTAACGTATTACGAGACAGCAATGGCAGAGACGAAATATTAACCCTTTGTCGACGTGAGAAGATTGTACTGGTGTCATATATGTCTGTGTCTATCCTCATATTTATCTTCATCATCATCATCTTAATCGTATTCGTCATCGAGCCTTTTGCAGAACATTGCCCAGTTTCAGTATTTCGAAGTTGTCCTCTGCCGTAAGGCTTGAGTCCTGCCTCTGTCAGGTCATGTGAACATTCTTTGACGCATCTTGAATCGATTTACCTTTGGGTAGTCCCGGCCACTTACCAAGTGCAATCCCCTATAAATTTACCCAGTGCAATCATCTATCCACTAACCCAGTGCAGTCCTCTGTCCACTTACCCAGTACTGTCCCCTGTAGAGTTTCTTCTCCACTTACCCAGTACAGTCCCTTGTAGAGTTTCCTCTCCTGTTACCCTCTACTGTCCCCTGTAGAGTTTCTTCTCCTGTTACCCACTACTGTCCCCTGTAGAGTTTCCTCTCCTGTTACCCTCTACTGTCCCCTGTAGAGTTTCTTCTCCTGTTACCCTCTACTGTCCCCTGTAGAGTTTCCTCTCCTGTTACCCTCTACTGTCCCCTGTAGAGTTTCCTCTCCTGTTACCCAGTACAGTCCCTTGTAGAGTTTCCTCTCCTGTTACCCTCTACTGTCCCCTGTAGAGTTTCCTCTCCTGTTACCCTCTACTGTCCCCTGTAGAGTTTCCTCTCCTGTTACCCTCTACTGTCCCCTGTAGAGTTTCTTCTCCTGTTACCCTCTACTGTCCCCTGTAGAGTTTCCTCTCCTGTTACCCTCTACTGTCCCCTGTAGAGTTTCGTCTCCTGTTACCCTCTACTGTCCCTTGTAGAGTTTCCTCTCCTGTTACCCTCTACTGTCCCCTGTAGAGTTTCTTCTCCTGTTACCCTCTACTGTCCCCTGTAGAGTTTCCTCACCTGTTACCCTCTACTGTCCCCTGTAGAGTTTCTTCTCCTGTTACCCTCTACTGTCCCCTGTAGAGTTTCCTCTCCTGTTACCCTATACTGTCCCCTGTAGAGTTTCTTCTCCTGTTACCCTCTACTGTCCCATGTAGAGTTTCCTCTCCTGTTACCCTCTACTGTCCCCTGTAGAGTTTCCTCTCCTGTTACCCTCTACTGTCCCCTGTAGAGTTTCCTCTCCTGTTACCCTCTACTGTCCCCTGTAGAGTTTCCTCTCCTGTTACCCTCTACTGTCCCCTGTAGAGTTTCCTCTCCTGTTACCAACTACTGTCCCTTGTAGAGTTTCCCCTCCACTAACCAAATGCAGTCCCTTGTAGGCCTTTCTTTCCCGACTTGAATGTGTTTCTGCCTGCCTAAAATACTTTATTTTCCTTAATTCCATTTGTCTGAACAATGAATCCCCCTCAGGATTAACTGCCTGTTTGACAGATCGGACTGTTCTCTCTTGTCCATAATTAATTTAATCTGCAGAATATATTCTTAATCTTGTTAAATGTTGCCTTTGATTTGGCCAGTATACATTTAACTTCCTTACCTGGTTCAATGCCAAACGGAAGTAGGTATGGACCAAACATGGTATACAACAATCACATTAATGATAGTGTAAATCTCTATGCACTGAGCATTAACATTGCAAAAGATACCACGAAACAAAACAAACAACACGATAACCCTAGTATAGCGATATATCGTCCTTCTGTTCAAATGGGATGTCACATTTGGCAATATATTATCTATCACCACTGAATCAGTTAATACTTCATTAATCTGTTGTTATTCAATCAATAAAACATGTGCCATGCCGGAAAGTGTGGGCGGTCATGACTCGCCATTTCACTCGATCACCAGAGTCCTGGATCAGCTCAGTGGTCCAGTCTCGACCATGCCATGTGGCCAAGCCATCCAGGTATTTTCTTCTCGGTCTTCCCCTTGGTCTGTTCTCTTCGATCTTGCCAGTTGTCACAAAGTTCTCCAATCCATTTCTTCTCATATCATGTCTAAAAAATGTTGACTGTCTACGTCTAATTTCTCTAATCAATCTACGATTTTCCTTTGTTTCCTGTAGGACTTGGTCATTGGTTTTTCTGTCTGTCCATGGTGTTCTTTTCATTTTCCTCAGAAACCACATTTCTGCAGCCATCAGATGTTTTTCAGCTTGACTGCTCATTGTCAAAGTTTCACATCCATACAAAAGAACAGGCTCTATGTAGCACCTCAACACTCTTTTTCTTGTTTCAATTGACATCTTTTTATTGGACAGAATATTTTTCATCTTGATAAAGGCTATTTTCGCCATGGCGATTATTGTTCTAATCTCTTCAAGGCATCTCCAATCATATGTTATGACTGTTCCGAGACAATTGTACCTATTCAATTGTTGAAGAATAGTCCCATTTACCTGTATATTACATTGTGGCATTTCGTTCTTTCTAGTGACTACAATAATCTCTGTCTTTTTACAATTTAATTCTAACCCCAGTTGCTCACTGTGTACAACAACCGCATCTACTAATCATTGCAGATCCTGCAATCAATACTGTATCATCTGAATATCTAATGTTATTGATATTTCGTCCTCCAATGCTGATTCCATTTATATCTTCTACATTTCTGAAAATATTTTCACTGTATAGGGAAAAAAGATCTGGAGACATCACACATCCCTGCCTAATACCTCTCTTAATAGGCTGATGTTGTCCCACTTCATTATCAATCCTTATGGCAGCTTGTTGTTTCCAATATATGTTTTTTATAAGTCTAATGTCTTTCCCATCAATTTGTAGATCTGCAAGCATATCCACCATGTTGACATGTCTTACTCTATCGAAAGCCTTTGTGTAGTCAATAAAGCAAAGATGTATATCCTTGTTTACTTCTATAGTACGTTCAATAATTGTTCGCAGCATATACACAGCATTTACTGTACCCTTTCCTTCTACAAACCCACATTGTTCTTCCCCTATTTCAGGTTGTATTTTCTTCCTCAATCTTTGCATGATAATTCGTAACAAGATCTTTGTGATGTGACTTATTATACTAATTGTTCTATGTTGATCACATTCCAAGGTTCCTGATTTCTTTGGGATTGCAATAAATACAGAGTTACATAATTCAGAAGGTATATCTCCAGTATCATATAATGTGTTCAGTAGTCTGGTGACTTGATCTATTCCATATTCTTCTAAAGCCTTAATCATTTCTGTTGTGATATTATCTGCACCGGGGGCCTTGCCAGCTTTCATATGCTTAAGAACATTTCGAACTTCCATCTTCAAAATTGGCGGTCCATCATTATGAAATCTAATATCATACTGTTCCTCTCTGTTATCATCATAGAGATTTTTAACATAATCTGCTCATACCTGTAGAATCTGATCCTTTTCTGTTATGATTTTGCCATCTTCAGTTTTTAGACAGCCTGCCGATGTACTTGTTCTTTTATTAGTAATTTCCTGAATTCTTTTGTGCACTCATTTGGTATTTTGACTGTTGTGTTGTTTTTAAATTCCTAAGCACTTTTCCTCAAGCCATGCTTCTTTTGCCTCCTTACGTAATATTCTGACTTGTCTGTGAATTTCTTCATATGTGGCAGAATTATTTTTGTTGAGTCTTTTTGTTTCCATTAGATGTAAAATGTCTTCAGTCATCCATTTCTTACGACCCACCTTCTTTAATTTGGGAGCGGTTGTTTCTGCAGCCAAACTGATAGAACTCTTAAACATTTTCCATTGATCATCCACATCCTCGAATAGGATCTCTAGATCAGACAATATATCAAATCTGTTCTGTACTTCTATATTGAATTTGTTTTGTATTTCCTTGTCTTTACTCAATGTACACAAATCATATTTAGTGATTCCTGTTAAATATTTGACTTTCTTCAACTTTATCCTCAATGTTCCTGTAAATAATCTGTGGTCACTATAACAATCAGCACTGGGAACTGTTTTTGCTATTGTTAACGCGTTTGTAAACCTTCTGCTAATCAGAATGTAGTCAATCTGGTTTCTAATCCTGCTATCAGGACACCTCCATGTCCATAATATTCTAGGGTGTTACTTAAACCAGGTGTTTCCTACAATCATTTCCTATTCTTTTGCCCATTCTACGAGTCTGTATCCTCTTTCATTTCACTCTCCTCAACCATAGTTTCCTACTGTGTATCTATCACCTTGATTTCCTACTTTTGAAGTCCCCTATTATAATGTTTATTTCTGAATTTTTACATTTCTTTAAGGCAGACTCTATGTCATTATAAAATTCCTCTACACTATCTTCACTGGATTCTCCTGTTGGGGCATATACTTGAATAACATTTATGTTAAAAGGTCTGCCACTTAATTTAACTAGTAAAACTCTGTCCGACACGGCCCAATATCCTTGAACAGATTTTGATGTTTTCCGGTCCAAAATAATTGCCACGCCCCTTTGTCGATCTTCACCTCCAGAATAAATAATCTTAAAATCTTCGTCTATCTTGATACATGCTCCTGTTGTTATTAAAATGCCCAAATATACATCGTGTTACACATTGCCTTATTTCAGACTGTTTCCATTATAAAATATTAATTAATATATTAATTTACGTTACCTGGTAGACTGAACCTTATAGTCGTCAAAGGACTGTTAGTTTTGAATTACAGCTAAGCTCCACATTTTATAAACTTCTCTCATTATCTCTTCGCAGAGTATGTCTGACTAAGACTAACGTCAAGGCGGGGGTTACCCGTTACTTTAGAGATTCCCGATACACGCGCTTTATCAGCTTATCATTTGCGACACAAGGTTTGCCATAATCATCTTTCAGAAAATCAAAATAATGTTGTCCCGTAGTGAATTTGAATAACGAAGACACAAACAATAGATTGCACGATTTATTGCCTGATATATTTCGCTGCATCTCGTCAGGTACATGCTGCAAACATCACACAACATAAAGTAATTAGATAAATCCTTCAAGCTGAAATATACACATTGTCGCACAGTAATTTCAATTGTCTATAACAGTCGCTTGTTAAAGGTCGCAGAAGCTATCACGATTAATCCGCATAGGCCAGTTTTGTGCACATAGAAAGACATGATAGTCAGTTTAATAAATTACCCTGGTAGACAATTGAAATTATCCACTTCAGCTAGGCGCTATCGTTATTTGGAAGGGGACAGGTTTGGAACCCAATGTAGCCACGCTATAACTGTCAATGTGTGTCTTGTCCAGTGTATTGTTTTGCAATCTCTACTTCTTTACTATACTTCATGTGAATGAATTTCCCGTTCTGCCAAAGTCGCGCGGAATCTCTCGTAAAAACTGTTTACCATAATAACCTCTTGTTCACCCAATTTGGAGAATTTGTAGGGGGAGGGGAGGGTTGGATATACATCACATTCACTGGGGCAAGTCAACCGCGCCAAGCCGTTATATGTTTTACTATCTCCTTTGGCTCCCCATGCCCTCCTAATATTATTCTTCTCTGTCTGTAGTTCTTTTCTCCGTGTGTTTTAGGTCTCCCCCTGCTTCGTTTGCCCTATGTGAAAACTATGATAATTAGCAGTAGAAGGAAAGGCCATCGATGAACATTACAGTAAACGGGGAGACACTAGAACAAGTAACACGCTTCTCCTATCTTGGACACGTAATAACAGATGATGGCAGAAATGAAGTAGAAATTAAAAAGAGAATAGGAATGGCCGAAAATGCTTTCAACAGCATGAAATAAGTATTAACATCTAGAGACATTAACAACGCATTAAAAATGAGAAATGTCAAATGCCTTGCAGATTCACCACTACTGTATGACGTGGAAGCTTGGACATTGAACAAGCAACTAGAGAGTGTAATAGATGCCCTGGAGATGTGGATATACAGACGAATATGTCGTATTTCATGGAAACAAAAACAATCAAATGCAGAGGTTCTAGAAAAACTGGGAATGAAAAGAAAGTTAATGAAAGAAATAAAATAAAGAGGCAAGTGAAATATTTCGGCCACGTTAAAATACATAACACGTTTATTAAAACCATACTGGAGGGCAAGGCTGAGTGCAAGCGAGCAAGAGGCAGACAACGATACAAGTGGGAAGATAATATCAATAGATGGGCGAACATCAATCTGACAGAATGTACAATCAGGGCGAGAGAGTTGAAGATCCATTGCAGCCAACCTTCATTGTGGAGACGGCACCTTAATGGTTGATTGATTGATTGATTAATTGATTGATTGATTGATTGTGGATTCCAGACAAGAGAGTGTCCAGTTATATTGTCCTCAGGTTGTCTCAGTGTGTGTCATATCTAGCACCAGAGTCTTCCCTCACCTCTTGGTTCACTGGAATATGTCTAGTTCTCTCCATGAGTTCCACATTGCTGATTCTGTCACACCAGGTTATTCCCATTATTCTGCGCATGTACCAGTTAGTAAATCTTTGTAGTTTATTAGTAATTCTTGTAGTTGTTCTAATTGTTTCTGACCCTTTCATCATCACCATAATGTGCCATGCCGATAAGCGTGGGCAGTCATGTTTCGCCATCTCACACGATCACCAGAGTCGTGGATCAGCTCTGTGTTCTTTTCTCGACCATGCCATGTGACCAAGCCATCGAAATATTTACTTCTCTGCCTTCCTTTTGTTCTTTTCCCATCAATTTTGCCGGCTGTCACGACTTTCTCTAGTTTGTGTCTTCTCATAACGTGCCGAAAGAATTTTGACTCCTTACAGTAGTACCGATTTAACATTTGAGTTAAACATTTTAAGTACATACGACATGTGGCCGCAGTAAATGCAACACTCCAGAAGCTGCACACTATACAGCATTAAGACACAAAATTATTACTAGCGAATTAAACAGTACACTAAAACAGCAATTACAGCAACATTGGCACCTTGCCGTCTTGACAGATGATAGTTTGTGCTTTAAAAAGGCATAATAACTTTTACGTATGGCGGTAGCGAGTGTGACTGATAAGGCCAATTTGCGCTGTAAATGTCCGTTCACAGTGGGTGCATGTGAACACGTGGTCGTTTCCACCATCATGCACCATCTTACGTCTCAAACGCTTGGTGTGTGACTTATCTGCAATCATTTTCTCCTTTGTCTTTATTCCATTTCTGATATTTGCCCTCCATGCAACACGTTCAGCGGCGACTTGCTCCCAATGTGCATTATCAATGCCTGTATCAATCATGTCCCGCTTACACACATCTTTGTATCGTAGTAGAGGCCGACCCTGTGATCTCTTACCCATCTGTAATTCACCAAAAATGATGTCCTTTGGTATTCTACCATCATCCATCCTCCTAAGATGTCCTATTCATCTAAGTCTACGAAGACTGAGCATGGAATAAACTGTCACACAACCTGATCTTTCCAATACTTCAGTATTTGTGATTTTGTCTTGCCACTTAATACCAAGAATTCTTCACAGACACCGCATATGAAGGCTGTTTAAATTGTTCTCTTGGTGTGAGTAAGTTGTCCAGGTTTCACTGCCATAGAGAAGAGTACTTAGGACACAGGCTTGATAGACAAGGACTTTTGTTTTGGCAGTAAGCTTCCTGTTCCCCCAGACTCTTTTTCTTAACCTGTTCATTGTTGTTGCTGCCTTACCAATCCGGATGTTGATTTCCTGATCTAGGGATAGTTTGCCATTTACCACTGATCCTAGATATGTAAAATGGTCTACTATCTCTAGTTCGGCGTCGTCAATAAAGATTGATGGTACCCCATGTGCACCTTGTGACATAATCTTTACAGCAACAACACCACTACAAAATTCAAAATAACGGAGAGATGATAAAATGATCATCATGACTGAATCATTCAGAACTTAATGTGTCACTCCATGCATGACAAAATACAATAAATCAGCAAAGATCGGTAAATGCAGTCTAGCTTCCTCCCTCCATCAAAACATGGATGTTATCGAGGAATTCATCAGAGACAGCCCAGGGAAATTGGAGCAACTTGTTGGACTAGTCTAACATCTAAGACAGTACACCCAAGATCAGTGTACACCTAACAACCACATGCATGGAGAACAGAACTGTGGAAACGTCCAAGACAGCACACTCAATGACACTATTCACCTCACAACCGCAGGCACAGAGAACTGAACTGTAAAAACGCTCAATATTCTGAGAACGAAAACATTAGACCGCCTTAACCACCAATACTTCACTCCAGAATTGTTTCTTGTCTTCACCCGAAGATCTTCAAAGGAAGCAGTAGAAAATAAGGTGCACGAATCCAAATATGAAAACAGAATACTAAAATTTAGAAAATATCAGTATAACCAATCGCTACAAGAGAGTGAGTTAAAATAAAATTCAAGAACCCTTTTACGCTTTAAACACAGGGAACCATAAGAAGAGGCCGACCATGTCCAACGATGGACAGAGGAAATAAAAGCTCATGGGAATCTTGATATGTGAAGCCCATAAACCGGCACTCTCCCGCTGTTTATGCTGCACCTCGACACCGCAAGGTATAAGAGGAACAAGATGAGATGAGATGATATTAGATGGCGCATTGAGCATAAGCTTCCAGATCCATATTATTTTATATACCGGGTATAGGCGCCGGGTATGGGATATGATCAGAAAAAACGCCGTCCGCCTTTGCCTCCCAAGACAGTTTCTGGTACTCACTTAGACTGGGAGCCCAGGTCAATGATACAGATGTACTAGGCTGTGGATTTGAACACATCACACATTGACGGAAAGGCGCCAACCACGACGCTCCAATTGCAATAGAAAAACTCAGTAACTACAGGACAAAGGAGGAAACAGACTATTAATATCAACCAAGCAGGTCTCACCACCTACATCTACGATAAGCCTACTGATGCTCATGGTTTCCTCCTATACAGTTCTCCCACCCCAAAAGCTGCAAAGACTCAATCCCATTCTCCCAGCTACTTTGTCTTCGTCGTATCTGTCAGGATGATAACGACTTCCCCGAGAGAGTCAATGCAATGCTAACGCTTTTCCGTAAACGGGCACACCCAGAGCACATTCTTTCTACAGCTTTCTATCGTGCAATACAGGTGTCGCCACACATATCTTTCATCTAGAAAACGTGACCTCCCAATAATGAGCCCAAACTAATTCACACCTTTCATCCACATGCGCTGGCCAGCAAATATATCTTCCTCTGGTACTGGTCAATCCTGAGATCAGACCCAACCACTGGTGAGGAGTTTCCTAGCGGCCCTACGGTAAACCTTCGCCGCAACAAATATCTCAGAGACCACCTTGTTTACGATCACCTCCCTACAGTTAATTCATCTGTGGGCACATATAAATGTCACCGGAAGACGTGTTTGACATGCTCACTCGTTATGCAAACACAGGCGATCACATTTCCCGTAGACACCTTTTCATTGAAAGACTCATTTACATGAGAATCCCGCACCCTAATATATGCTATTTTTTGCAAACGATGTTAAATGAAATACAGTATATTGGACAGACTGTAGACCGCTTCTGGAAACATTTTAGTGATATTTGTCAACACTCCAACAAACCCTTCTCTAACCATTTCAATTATTTTGAACACAATGGAGTTGATGATAAATGGGTCATATCATTAATTGATTGATTGATAAATTTAGGAATTGACATCACAGCATTCGGGGCATTCCCATAAGCGCTCCGTCCCCATCCTCAGCAGCCAGCGAAGGGTTCTGTGAGATATTCCAGACACCTCACGGCCTGCGACTTGAGATTACTGACCAAAACCGCACGCCATACTCCCGCGTCGCACAGAGGCGATAAAAACAATGAGAGCGATTGCCTAAAACCGGAGAATTAGCGAGACCCCTCTACTCGACAATTGGGGGGAAAAGGAAATGATTGTCTAGCTAACATTCTTAGTTGTTTGCCAGCTGGTGTGTTGAAGCGAAGCAGGTGTTCTAGTCCTTGGGCAGGCTCAGCTTTCATTGTGTGGCGAATCAATTATGGAAGTTAAGGTAATACAAAGGTTTATATTTATTATAATGTCGATGTACTGTTTAAAATGTTTACAAATGATCATAGTCTAATTTTGTGTTCCTGTGGGATTGAAAACAAGAGCCACGTTTCTGTTTACTGCACTAGCATGGTTAGATCCTTCAGCTAATCATTCGGTTGGGATTTATTACTAAAGAATATTATCTTACATTTTGTTGCAAGCTACTAGTAAAGTAATATTTCTTTATACTCTTGTACATATGTGGTTAAAGAGTATTGGTGTTTTCATTCTGTTGCCATGTGCTAGCAAAATAATATTCCTTATATTTTGTTACCATGTGCTAGCAAAATAATATTTCTGATATTTTGTTACCATGTGCTACTAAAGATATCTTTTTATTTTTGTTACAATATGCCAATGAAGAATATTCCCTTCTATTCTGTTACAATGTGTATATAATACGACTTTTCTCAATATATGAGTAATGGACTTTTCAAATGTACTTTCTAGACATTGATGCTTTTACAGTGGAATGGTAGATTAAGAGTCTATCTCTTTAAAATCATGTACACTGAATCACACCTGTAGGGATGTATATATCTTGTGATTCTTTTATTCACATTTGTCCCCTGAATATGTTTTATGAAAGTGTCATGTTTTGTTCTGAGAATAAATGATCATTAATAAGAGTTGCACCATATACCCACATGTTAGCCGGACGTTGCACACACCAACAACCTTACGTAGCCACATGATGATTAGGTTGTTCTTACGGACAAGGGCATGCCATTTATGTTCTGAAATATGATTGGAAAACAGCCCATTTCTGACAATGTGAATGAGATAACCTGCAATCTTGGGTGGTTTAACAATGTTGTCTTCCAGCCCTTTGCTTAGAAGAGACCGCGGGGAATGACCAGACCTGTTTGTTTAAATCAATGCTTATGCTAAATACATAACGCTTATAAAGGCACCCACATAAACTCAGGAGATAAATATATTCTTATCTGTGATGATGATGATGATGAGATTATATGGTGGACAAGTAACTCTCAATACTTGATGATGATGATGATGAGATTATATGGTGGACAATTAACTCTCAATACTTGATGATGATGATGATGATGATGATGATGATGATGATGATGATGATGATGATGATGATGATGATGATGATGATGATGATGATGATGATGATGATGATGATGATGATGATGATAGGCATTTGAGATCCAAGCTGAACCCAGAGTATGAGCTTATTTATAGGAACCTGATGATGACAGTGATGAGGATGATTTTATAAGGTTGACCATTAACTCAACTTACATCCATCTCAACACATCCTGTCTTATCAAGCAACAGTCTCAACCTATCTCTGGCTTACTAGGAAGTGTCACTACATGCACCTTTCCCATGCATCTACCATATTATGCATCTAGCTCAACCCACTTTCATCACAATATACCTTTATCTTAATCACATCATGCCTCTACCACAACCTAACTTCTTTCCAACAGGTCTGTTACATCCTGGATGACCTTGAATCAACTTAATTTAATATAACCAGATATAACCTGATCACAATCAGACTCCCTGGTCTTAAAGTGTGATTATCTTATTTCATTGTCCTGATTGCACCAAGAGTTGATCCCATCAGGACCTTACAGCATGATATGATGGATTGAATGCCATCTATACAGATAAGAGAGAGGTGATCTCAGTATTGAGTTGACACATTCTTCCCCCTCTTATAGTCTTATTCTCTTTTTTTTTTTTCTTTCTTGATTTTTTTTTTTTTGGACATGTTTTATGATTTACTGATATGTAAATGTTAGCAAAATGCTTATGAAGTTGTATTTTGTTTGGACCGTCAGATGGGCAGTGTAACTGAAAACCTACTGTTGTGAAGATGCGGACTGAGGAAGCTGCTGAGGGCGGTAAACTTGTATGTCATGTCCATCTTTTGCCAGCCCAAATATTAGTACAGCCCATTTCCTTGCATCATCCACCACCCCCATCCTTCATGGTAGAACCCATGTAACCCATGAACCCACTGAGGATTCCTGATGATCCTAACTGAAGACCCTTACCTTCCCTCGCTCACATAAGAGATGACCCTCTGCTTGAGAACTGACTCCATGGAAGCGACTTTCATCCAGTAGAATTCCAGATACACCAAAGTACCTACCGGCTGATATCAGCGGCACAAGACATAATATCCTTATTTATGTTTTAGTTACTTAGGATACATATATCCCTTTGTATACTGAAGAATTCACTTGGGTTTTGTTTTGTTTCCACCATTATGCATTCACCCCAGTAAGCATTTCAGGTGAACATAGTTGTCAATTTTTCTTCAGAGATGTACTCTATGTGAAAATAATATTTTGTTATCATATTTCTTTGATTTATTACACTTATGTTACCAGACCATTTGTTCATTGATTCTTACAGAATGTGTGTAAACATAAATATTATGTGATGTCACTGTATGTCCTGTTTATACTGTGAATGTTCTGTCATGATATTGATGTTCTGGTCCATCACATACTTGTGTACGTTAATAAATCATAGAGGATAATACTAATTAAGACCGCATGAGGGCGGACACTTGCACACTAGCACCTTTTCCCATGTGATAGAAAAGGGCATCCATTTTTGTGATAGTGGCAACAGTCCGTGGTCTCCACACCTTCCTAAGAAGCCTAAACTTACATATTTATATATTTTACATTAATTCGTGTAGATACGAAGACTCCTTAGTATCTTCACGTGGAGGAACTGTTATTTACTGCCAATATAGTACCTTGCGGTGTATGGCAGAGGGATCTTTGAGTCTGAGGAATTAAGGCCGCCTGGCTAGTGCAGTCGCCGCGAACTGTGCAGGTTATGATTTTCTTTTTGCCCCCGACAGAAAAAAATCCCACTCCTTACCGAGGATTCGAACCCGGGTCTCCCGAATGAGAGTCCGGCGTTCTAGCCACTCGGCCAGCCGCTCCTCCGAGTGGGGGAACGAGCCATACAATTTAGCTTCTAGAAGGTGATCTTGATAGAGGATAGGAACCCATCCCCTTTGGGCTTACCCTGATAATACTCCTCAGACAATTAAATTTCTCTTTGTGTTTCCAAATTTAATGTTTCATGTAGAAATTTAATTGTTAATTTTTTTGGTACAATTTTAATGGAATAGACAGGAGTCTCGACAACCAACAGCCCGCACAACTACAATGTGCATAATGCCGCCTCCAGAATATCAACACAGAAGTCCTCAACGAAAAAAACAGTTCATCGTCGATGAAAGCGGCAGTCACTAGAAAACTAGCAGCTACACATATGGACAACACAATTTCCTAGTTTTCACAAGTTTGGGTGAGATATGTATAAGTTTGGTTGAACTTTGGCCACAATTTTTCACATTTGGTCAACACAATTTCCTACTTTTTTATGGGTTTGGATGAAATTTGGTCAAACTTTACATCCGGACAACAAAATTTCCTACTTTTCATAAGTGTGGGTGAAATTTGGCCAAACTTTTCACGTTTGGTTAACAAATTTTCCTACTTTTCATATGTTTGACTGAGGTTTTTATAAGTTTGGTTTCAAATTTTGCTAACCTTTTCACATTTAGTTAACACATTTTCTTACTTGGCCAAGCTTTTTGCCCTTCGGTTAACAAAGTTTCCTACTTTTCATTGGTTTAGGCGAAATTTGGTCAAACTTTTCACATCTGGACAACAACATTTCCCACTTGTCATAAGTCTGGGTGAAATTTGGCTAACCTTTTCACATTTGGTTAACAAATGTTCCTACTTTTTATAGGTTTGACTGAGATTTTTATAAGTTTAGTTGAAGTGTGACCAAAATTTTTCAATTTGGTTAACAAATTTTCCTACTTTTCATAAGTTTGGGTGAGATTTTTATAAGTCTGGTGTAAATGTCGCCACAGTTTTCCCCATTTGGCTAACAAATTTTATTACTTGACCAAGATATTTGCCCTTCATTCTCTCACCACATGACCACTAAATACACCGTAAACACTAAATATTCAACAACCAAGACGTAATTATAATCTATATACCTGTTTATGTACAGTATTTCAGTACACTTTACAAGAATAATAATTTTTAAAAAATATGGATAATCTCATTATACAAAATGGATGATGTGATATGAGCAGGTATACATAGTATAATCGAAACATTTTATTTTCACATATAGAGCTACACAAATTGTATGTTGTTTCTGGGTTTCTTCACACCACTGTCTGAGTAGGTTGGTTTTTCCGGCTGGTAGCGTGGTATGTATATGTCACTTGGTATGTAGTCATAAGACTGGTCTCCTGCTTGGTGGGTTAACATCTGAGTATTGTAGTCAACCGGGCCATCAATCATCTGAGTGTCGGGCACATCAAACATCTGGCTATTAGACTCTTCACATATCTGGTTGTTGGGGTCATCACACATCTGACTGTAGCTGGGTTGATAACTGGTGATATAGTATGCGTCTACTTGGTGGCTTTGTTTAGTACCCTGTTTGACTTTAGTACTGTCTTGAGTGTGTTGGACTTGATCGCTTCGGTTGATGTCTTGTTGCACATCAAACAGCTGGCCATTGGACTCATCACACGTCATGCAGAAAGGATAAAAGAAAAAACCCAAGTGTATAGTAAAGTAGATGGTGCACGAAGAACCAGGGAAACGGGATGCGTCACGGAATGTGAACCTGACAACCCAAGAATACGCTGTGACTTTCATTGAACGGATCGGTTGTGTTTCTAAGTTCGAGAAGGACTAAGGCGGCTTCTGAAGAGATAGAAGGCTGGCGGTGGAATCAGTCAAGGATATGGATAGCCTATGAAATATCTGGAAAAGCGCCATGGATTTTTTTAAAGACTGGAAAACGCTAGACGATAGATTCGGTTGAAAACGACAGAGAGGACGAATTTGAAGAACACAACGTTACTAAATGTTCGTAGGGAAAAGGCAGGGCTACATGTCAGGTTAGTGTTATAGTTCCCAACTCGGTATAACGAGTCACTATAGTTGTTCACAACCTAGTATATGTTACTGTCTTGCAAAGTCCAGATTAAATTGGATATTAACTTTTCCGCGCCGACATTGTAATTGATTTCCCGTTCGCCAGTCATGTTCGTTACAAGTTGATTTTCACCGTTTCATTTATGAGACACGTGCCTCATTGTTAGTCAGTACAATTAGAATATCATGGCTTTATATTGGAGAGGAGACGACTAACATGTTGGCGTATTACGACCATTTTATTTTTATGTAGGTGTTTTAATACTCGTCAGTTAGTATGGATTGATTAAAGGTTAAGGATGCCGGTGACGATGTTCGCTCGACGGTTGGTGAGGGTGGATCTGGAGTATCCTATTGTCGATTTTAGTCGAGGATGCACTCCTCAATTCTATTCAGGCTTAATGTGATTATGTCTTGTTTGGTGAAGTTCTGTTGCAGTACATCCCGCAGTCGAACCGTTTCTAGGTCCGCAAAACTACCACCCTCACCATAATCACAAGAATGAGTGAATGGATTCTCGGCTTCTTGATTTTGTGGGACATTAAGACACGCCATGCAATAGCTCTCCGGTTCGGCTCTTGGTATGCTCCACAGTTTGCTAAATAGGTTTTCGTGGGCCTCGGTATCTGTAAAACAGATAAGAATAGGATACTTTATCAGCGTTACAGACATGGATATTACAGATAATAGATATGGATCTGATATGCCTTTTCTGTTACACAGTTCATATATTTCTATCGATAATGGGTATGTGGACCCTGCAGTACACTTTCACCTTCCCCTACGACTACGCATTACTACCTATATTATTAAGGTACCACCATAGTGTGTGTTCAAAAGTTCGAATGCCAGCTCTATTCCTTGTCGACCCAACCTACAATACTATAGGAAGAGATGGCTTGACTCTTCAGATATATGTGTCTAGCACCATATATTCCCTGTATTATACTAGTATTGTTAGGTTACCCATTTGCCTACTTGGAGAAACACAACGAAAATGTGAAAGTTTTATCAAAAAGCCAACTTACCGTTAGAGACATGTAACATTGTGAGCTGGCTGTTGTTCACTGAGACCGGTACTTCTAGACGGTGAATGGTTGTCGTCTTATACACGCTATTTGCTGATGTAGACTGACTCAGCAGAATATTATGCACTGTCTGGTCATGTGACCAGGTGCGACTCCATCTTTGAGCGGATAAGTCATTAGTCACATGTTTCGGATATATCCCATAAAAAACGTGCTCGGTTACAGCGCCATCTTTGATCAGTTTTAGCCGCGTTGTTGTACCCTTATACATGTGCTTGAGTGTGACGCCATCTTTAACCGGTTTTAGTCACGTGTTTCGATTGTATACATTAGCCATATGACCGGAAGCATCGCCATATTTTATCGGCTGTGACCATTACCCAAGTGTCTCGGCTGTATCGTTATGGTGTCAGTACACTCTGAGTCATCCTCCAATTATCCCCAAAGACATGTCTGAACATGTTCATGCATGTTCATTAATGGTATCGTCACGTGTTGAGTCACCCAGAAGGTCACCTTCACTTCAGCCAACTATGTGGTCATGCGCCAGACTTTTAATATGAGACTTAACCTCCGGCTCTTATCAAGGAATGGACATAATTATCTACCCACCCAACCACTCGACCACCCCTTAACAATGGTTAGAAGAACCTATTTACCCGTCTTACATCCTCTCTACAGCCACTCCCCCATTCGGCGGAATAGTACTGTAGCCCCATCACACCCGTGCGACGCCCTCTTTGATATCTCGTAGCCAGTGATCCTGCGGTCTGGTTGGCATTACATATACGATCGGGAGCAACGTCATATGTGACCGGATGTGATCATTAGCCATGGGTGATCGGGTGCTAGAAAGATAGAGTTAGATAGAAGGAAAGAAGGAGATAGAGTGAGCGAGAGAAAAAAAGAGAGAAAGAAAGAGAGAGAGAGATAAAGAGAGAGACAGAGAGGGAGAGAAAAAGAGAGAAAGATAGCGATAGGGAGAGAGAGAGAGATAGACAGACAGAGAGGGATAGAGAGACAGAGAGAGAGAGAGAGAGAGAGATCTAGAGCGGGATAAAGAGATCTCACATGAGAGAGTGGTCAGAGAGGGACTGAGATAGTGAGAGAGAGAGAGAGAGAGAGAGAGAGAGAGAGCTAGAGAGGGAGAGAACAAAGACAGAAAGATAGAGATAGATAGAATGTTTCCTACTTTTCATTTGGCTGAGATATTTCTGTATTTGGCATAACTTTTCCCCCGACTTTGTTCATGTCTGTTTCAAGTGGTTATGTCTCTGTATATGTCTGTATGTGTCTCTGTTCATCCCTCTCCGACAAGATAAAGACAAGAGGACAACGTCATGAAAATAAGCCACTAAAGAAAATCAACAAACAAAAAACTTGGATTCAATATTTTATTACCAAAATATGTGGGGTGATAATGTGTTCACAACATATTCATCAAAACAGTTTAGTGATATATCACTGTCACAAGAAAAAATCATAATCAATGACATACATGGTTAGTGGACTTTTTGATTCAACACCCTTTGATTCTGGTTTAATTATCTTCTTTCTTGAATCTTGGGTATACAGCTGTCTGGGTAGTCCTGGGCTGCCAGTCTCTGGGCTCTTATTACACATCTGACTATAGCTTGGTTGACTATCAAACAGTGCTGGTGTTGTCGAGGTCATCACACATACCTTATTTGTTTAGGATATAGAATACAGACATGCATGAGAGTTGAACCATCATGCCAAGATATCTGAATACTTCTTTTTATGAAGGTCCAGGTGTCATACTAAAACCACCCGGTAGCGGCGGTCGTCACTTTTTTCTAACACCACCACTTGATTGGGTAGCATGATCGACAGGTTGTTGCAGTACGCCTTAAGGGCTGCCAAGCTGTCCCTATCATTTTGCTGGATATTCTCTGCTACTATGAGTGCATGTGGACGTGTTGTCAGGTCCTTGTATTGGGTGTCTAATGGTGTCGTCCTTTCTCATGATGTGGATGTCTGGTGATGTGTTCGTAAGTAACGTTGTAGGTTATCCTTCCAATTATATAGATTGTCACGTAACTGACAGGTATATATTTCATCTTTATTGTTGTGAATAGTCCCACCCTGGCGGGTAAGCTTATCGCTGAAAGATTTGTCACAAGTGGCACACTGATAGTCTGCTACTTGAGTAGATATTACACTACGAGGATGTTCTAAATATACATGTGGCGCTGTCCTCTGGTGTAGTGTCTTTTTCGTCACCGTTGTGTGAATTGATTTTGGTGTATTCAAACGTGCCTGATGCTGTGTTCGTATGTGTCGTTGTAGATTGCCTTTTATGCTGAAACGTTGTCCACAGATATGACATAAGTGTGCTTGATCCTCATGGGTGTGAATGGTCAGAATGTGGCGAATAAGGTTATACTTATAACTGAAGGCTTTATCGCACACTGAACACATGAAAGTATCTTTGGTGGCAATATTGATAAACGTGCTGGTATATGAATAAGTCACACAACTGCCAAGTTTTTACAAAGCACTTTCGGTTTGTTTTACAAGCGCATAAAGTTCTGGTGTAAGCAAGGCGAGAACTTTACACACAACAATATATATTTCACTGTTTTATCAACAATCAGATGCCGACATGTCACTACACGAACAATGCTAAGCGAGTCAAACCAGGCTGATACACAAATAACTCTGCAGCAAAGGCTAGCCAAATCAGCACGTGAACAATATCTGCTGTAAGGACTGAGCTCACAAGAGACGCCGAATATTTTATACACTGTTTGCCTTGTGCACACGACACTACAGAGCTGACATGGCGGTTTTGTAGACAACGCCAGGCACTTTTTTCTCATGCAACCGTTCGCGCGCCCGATGACTCATGCTACCGACCGCCCACTTAATGACTATTTCATATGGCGATGATGACGTAGGGGTTTCTCGGACATCCTCGTTCGTTAACAAAAAGGTTATGCGCTTTGTGTATTTATTTTTGTGATATTCTTGTGGGCAAGGAAGAGGATATGGGTATGTGTCACTGTTCATGTCTGTATGTACAAATGTGTATGTTTCTTTGTTCTTGTCGGTATGTGTGTGGTTGTGTATAGTTGGTGTTATTGTGACAGTAGTAATGGTAGGAGATGTGTGTGTACTTGTCTGCGCATGTGATGTCTGTATTTACATGTGTTTGCTTCTTTGTGTTCATGTGTCTGTGTGTAGTTGTTGTGGTGACAGTAGTAATGCTAGGAGATGTGGTAACAGTAGTGGAATGGGTTACCTCTTCAGACCAATCACTCTCTAGACACAGCTTCAAGACCACCAGCAACCAATCACCACTACTATAGTTATAAGCACATCCTCCTCTACAATTTAAGCGGTCACTTGACCACTGCTTGAATACGTCATCGATCACTTTAACCACTACAATAGTCTTACGCAAATCGTCCTCTACAATTTAAGTGGTCATTCGACCACTTGACCACTACTTGACCACTGCTTGACCACTACTTGACCACTACTTTACCATCTCCTGATCATTACTATGTCACTACACCCACTTTCCGCTAAAATTTCCTCTCTTGACCACTACTTGACCACTGCATTACCACCCTTTGATCATCACCATATTACAACTACTTTTCCCTAAAATTTCCTCACATGACCACTTGACCGCTGCATTACCACCCTTTGATCCTCACTATATCATTACAACTACTTTTCCTTAAAATTTCCTTACTTGACCACTGCTTGATCTCTGCTTGATCACTGCATGACCAGCCTTTGGTCATCACCAATAGTTGTTGTCCAAACACCGGTTCGAATCCCAGACTCTCTAAACGCAACCACCCTCTTATCAATACACGACCACGTTTAAGCTTTTTCATTTATGAACAACCCATATACTATTTCTACTAAACACATGTAATATTGTTTGGCGCTCACAGAAAGAGACTAGACAACTTAAGATTTAAAAGTTACCGACCGGGGATTTAAACCTCCAAATACCGACAGCACCTCGCTGCAGGAACACTTCGACCCATCACCAACTAGACACTTTTACTATAATCCCCCAGACTCAGTAAACAATACACATACACCTCGACAGGCCATACTTTCCACTAGCAAACACATCACATTCCTTACTTTCGTTTCTATTTTACGAGAACACACATTTTTAGCCCCGCATTTCCCCGCCACATTTTTACCCCCACTACGTTTTTTTCACACAGCCACCAAAAACCCACGACCCAGATATTTTTTCATCGACCCAGATTTTCACCAACTTTCCCACGATTTTCCGAAGATTTTCGAGATTTCCACCCTCAGCAGCAGAATCAGTAGGTTCAGCCTCAGCCTAAACTTTATTTATACAGGATAAAACTCACTCTTCACTACTCACACATTTCTAATTTTCATTGTGTTGTATGCAATTCTATTTTGTGTGTGTGTGTGTTATTGTGTGTGTGTGTGTGTTATTGTGTGTGTGTGTACATGTGTGTATGTGTGTGTGTGTGTGTGTGTGTGTGTGTGATTGTTATTTCAGACCCTGGTCAATTGTCTTTTTCGCTCTTGATGCATTTATATCATTACACCCCGAGAATGGTATCAAAGAGCAGCAACATCTGAGCCGGGGATACTAAATTTGTATATCCTTGTTTTTATGCTCTTACATATGAGTGACAGGATAATAATACACTGGTACTATTTCCCTAAGTAATTATTTAGTTTGTTGTTGTTGTTGTTGTTGTTGTTGTTGTTGTTGTTGTTGTTGTTGTTGTTAAACGTTTATTTAGTGTTGAAAATGCATTCTGTATTGTAGGTGTTGTTACATACGTTCTGGTTCTAATATTTGTTCGTGTACTAACAGTGTCTTTCCTTGTGACATTCGGAAGTTTACCATAGCCCTGGCCTCTGACTTCTCCATTGTTCAAACAAAGCGTAGGCGCAACAATTCTTGGTAATAGGGTATATGTTGCGTCGTATACCATAGCCAGATAACCGGATGAATAAACAAATACACACTTCATACATTTAGTGCTGATATGAGGAGCTTTGAATATGTCTAGTTTAAATTTTCTCATGTTATTCCTTCATAGGCGGGCTCCCTGGCGAAGGCGTTCAGGACGCTGTTTGTAATCCCGTATACCCACGAACAAAACACAGCTGCGCGAGATTCGGCAGCAGATCGCGTCGCATTGGTTTCTTACGGAGGTATGTGAGCCGGTCGTTCAGAAAAGCAGTGGCAAACTGCTGAACGTAAAACTTGCCAAGACATCAACAGCAGCTGAAAATTATTGGTGTTGACTGCAATGTCCTGTAAATAGGATATGCAAAACAAAAATCCTTCATAGTCAGTATGAAGACATAGTACTACAGAGTTCGTGCACTCCGTAGAGATGCTCTTTCTATGATCTATGGAAAGGACTGAGCACTTATGTGGGTATCCTTGTGCCATGAAACTGATCCTAGACAACCAATACCAACAATCAGTACAACAATCACCATTCTGACAATAAAGTCCATAAATCAGTTTCTTTGCATTTCAATGGCATTATCTTTGTATCCTCACTGTTCTTGCCTACTTGTGTTTGTATTTGCCGATGAAGGTTTGTTCCGCAACGCTCTTAGTTCTTTATAGTCGTATTTATGTACAGCTTACGGTGTAAATGTCTTGTTTTTTTCCTCTTCTTATCCAGGCTCTCTAGCGAAACAGTTATAAACGCAATTCATATTCCCGTATACCGCATTCGGAATACAGCTGCGGCGATTTGGAAGAAGACCGTCTTGCGTTTGTTTTAATACAACGATATTAGTGCCGGTCGTTCAGAAAGCAATGACAAACTACTGAACTTGTCAAGAAATCACGAAAAGCCAAAAATGCTGCGACGTCATGTAAAGGTTTTGCTACTGACTTTTTTATTCAATGTCTTTGGTCGGATGTTCAGGTGACGTCCCCACATTTCCTGTCCCGAGGTAGATATCTCAAATCGTATGATAACCGAGTTATTTATCTAAGTGGGCCGTATTTTGTAATATTTCTCTAATATTCAGTTACGTATCATTTTAATATCAGTTTTATTTTAAGTTTTCACATTACTTGTTCTAATCTTTCTTTCTTTTTTTCCTCGGGGGGCGGAGTTGATAAAAGATTAAGTCGACCGCTTTTGTTCAAGGAGACCAGGGCCGTCTCACAGAGCTAATCTTTTGGATTTCTTAGAAAATAGGAAAGAGAATGGTATACATCCCCTAGATTTTGGGGAAATGGATCGAACGTCTAGTCTTGTCAGACAAGGACGAAAAAAAAATGGGAGGACTAATGTGCACAGTGTGGGCGTTAAACATCACTCGGCAGTTACAAACCGAACAGAATGAGCGAACAGGCCACTTCTTCTTCTTTCTTCTGTTGTGCTACCGCTTTTGCCGTGCAGCGTCACAGAGAGAATGCAGATGCGACTGTCTGGGTGTCGTTTGTCTTGCTACTTGTACTAACGTTATATTTGATTTTGTCAATGCCTCTTTTGCTCTATCTAGCCTACTCTTCATGTCATGTCATTTCGCCTTGTATCTATATTAGTGGTTCTCAACCTGTTTTGGCTTATGCACCCTTTCACCAAATGTTCAGAATGTCACCCCCCCCCCTACGTATTTCATCCCTATAGATCCCCCTCCCCACCCTCCCCTACACAGTATACGTAGACATGGAAGCTAAATTTAATAACACATACTAGAACACGTCTAGCTGTCTACATAAAACGTGATTTGCTGGTCTACATGCGTTATAAAACGAATTTACGAAGGGTAAGAAGTACAGAACTGCAAAATATGGAGGGAAAAACAATATCAAGTAATAATCGGTTCTTCTATTAATGGGATATTGAAATAATCTTAATTGATTGATTACGTCATTTGATAAGTCTGATTATGTGTCCTTCTGGCTTTTCCTCGGAATCCGGAGTGTCGGCCAGATTCTGTGGTCAATCCCTTCAGCACAATTCTCTCCAGGCCGTGGTGATCTGTCTGTTATTCTGCACTATACACACGATCCCAAAAGGGCCCCAACCACATCTGCCTTATGCACCAATACCCCAACAAGGAGTGCAGACACAGCCAATCTGTCCGCCTGCTCGTTTCTCACCACACCAGCATGTCCTATGGAAAAAATCCCACAGATTCTCTCTGTTTTTTTATTATGACTTGTAGCCTACCACTTTTCCCAAAGCATGCCCGTCTTCACCTTTCCCACCATACTTTGTGAGTCCGTTACAATAACGACATACGTGTGCTGTTTGTCCTCCAGCCAGCGGAACGCCGTAGTGACTTCCCCCACCTCCATTCTCAGACTATATGTTGTGGCATCATATGCCAGGCTCTCCTGCACTAAACACCGTTCACCATCCTTTGCCACGAATCCCTAGGTACTTCTTGTACCTTTAGCACAGAGCCATCCTTCTAGATGATTACATAGTCTGGTCACGAATTGTTGTGGTTCAATTGTTACACCTCCCTTTCAGTGCAGCCTACCGGCCAATCCCTGCATTCCCCAATCAAATGTTATTATGATACTGCACAGGTCTGATGTTTCCTCTGGCATTCTGACCCACACCTCTCCTCTCTCTTAATGTTCCCAAGTATGCGCACTTCTCTGATTATGCCCTCTGCCCGAGTCATCCATGATTTTACTCTGATCAGCCTGTGGCCCTTATCTGCGCTCGGGGCTTCACGCGGGAAGTGTGATTAACGTCAAGGTGATAGATAACAGTGTTCACGTCACGAAACAAAACAAGCAATCAGTTATCTTACATAATTTTAGACCTTTTGTCACAATCATAACACATAATGGTTCAACAACAGATTACATCAACATATCATAAGTTCTGTTGCAATGCTGCAGTCGGGTTGTGGTTAGGAATTCACATATTCTCGGCCCTTGTATCAACAATGAACTTGGTTGCATTTATTAAATACAAGTAACACAAACTAAGCTATTAATGTGCTGACTGACTGTCTATTGATTCTGACTTTGCTATGAATACTTTCCTTATTTGCACTCTATGCTGTCTAGAGTTGAAATGTAACTCTCGTTTTTGTCTGTCAGACTGACTGACTGATTGTCTGTCCGTCCGTCCGTCCGTCCGTCCATGACGTTCGCCCGCCCGTCCGTCCGTCCGTCCGCCCGTCTGTCCGTCCGTCCGTCTGTCCGTCCGTCCGTCCGTCCGTCCGTCCATCCGTCCGTCTGTCTGTCTGTCTGTCTGTCCGTCTGTCCGTCTGTCCGTCTGTCCGTCCGTCCGTCCGTCCGTCCGTCCGTCCGTCCGTCCGTCCGTCCGTCCGTCCGTCCGTCCGTCCGTCCGTCCGTCCGTCTGTCTGTCTGTCTGTCTGTCTGTCTGTCTGTCTGTCTGTCTGTCTGTCTGTCTGTCTGTCTGTCTGTCTGTCTGTCTGTCTGTCTGTCTGTCTGTCTGTCTGTCTGTTATATTCTTTCTTTCTTGCTTCCTATTCTTATTCTTATCTTCGCCATGCAGTTCTGAGTTGATTTCGTGAGACTCCTTGCAATAAGACAGGCAACATAACTGACTCACAGTCAATGCTCCGGGAGGGTCAGTCTGGATATTTCTGGCAGGACTGATCGACACGCATAGAGTCTTCACATCCACACGCGCTGAAGAGGCCCTACTGTCCAGTCCTCACAGGTGTAACCTGAAAATGAAAGGGCTCATTGGCTGGCCTTCAAGGGAAACACTGGGGCTGAACAAGATAGGTCCTCTACTGTCTATAAATGATCATTATTGTTTTCACGAGGACCCACACAATATTGACTATATTCGACTGTGACTGATGAACACTGGAATCTAGCAGGAAGGATGGTGAAAGAGGAGGAAGCAGATTCGTGTGTAATAGTACTCCTCGACATCTTCTGAGCGAGGGAGAACACACACGGATGGCCCTGAGTGCTGTATCGTAGGCGTGTATGGCAGTGCCAATCTTCCTGCACCATTTGTGTTCTCTCTCAGATATAAACATTGCGACAGCTTTCAGTATTAAGTTTCAGAAACAAGTTATTTTTGTCCTCTTGGATTTGTGGTGTGTTGTATTCAGATCTAACCTATTTAGTTCGGCCAATGGAAATTAACAGTTTCTACTAAATACCAGTTTACCCTCTTCTCGTGATATGCACAGATCATTGACGCGTACGGGACCTACTCCACTCGACTGTAACAGACGTATGTATAGTATGACCCATGTTAACAGGTCACAGACTATCAACTCAACACGCTCTACTGGTTTTCAAAGTTTATTTACTTAACTGAACAGTGCTCCAACGAGACAGCATATTCGACACTTGGAACCATCAAAACATGAGCTTCTGGTGGCCTGTGACGTATGGTGGCTAATACTTTATATTGTGGTCCGACTACTACTTAGACAGACTATTAACAACCTCTAATGCTGGCTCTTGGCGTACACCCACGCCGATGACACACCAGTGGTAATACACATTATACGACGGTCTCTTCAAAAAGCTTCACAATAAACTACTTCCAACGGACTAAGTCAACTGACTGTGCATCCCCCTACCTACTATGCACTGATGTGGTCTAACTGTCTCTGTGTAACTAAACACCAACTCTCCCTTACTCTACATTACTGTCTTTGCATTTCTGATTCTGCGTTACTGAACAAGTCCTAAACTAATGTTACACGAGTCCTTGAATGAGACTGCACCAGTCTCTGAACAATTGCGTGACGTATCTAAATAATTCTCTGACCTGGACTACGAGCCGACCCCTTGCTTGCTTGCGTTCGCTGGCTGTGAACTCCAGAGCGAAGTCCTGTATGTCGGATGAAGACATCCTGTTGTCCAACATCAGTGTGATGTCATACAGGACCTGAGGTTTGCGTGAGTATCCGTTGTCCCATGTCTGGCTTATTGGTGTGCAGACTGGTGGTTCCTCGCCATGCAGGCAGATACTCTCCGACTTCCGAAGAATCAGCGATCCTACTACGTTAGCCAGGACCCCGAAGGGACTTGTTGCCCAGGACGCACGACTAGGACGTGTTAGTAGGTCTTGGCCAGTATAGAACCTGGCCCTAGTGCCCTGGAAACACCTCTACGTCACGAAATAACCTCTGAACCAGATTATAAACCAGACGTGCTGAACGTAACAATGCGTGAAACTCCGAACTGTACTTCAGCCTGCACTTCAACAAAAAAAAACTAAATTTGCATTTTAACTCGCACTAAAGGCGGGAACTTTACTTCACCCAATGACTAAATTATCGCTTGCACAACCTCCTGCGGATGACTTAACTTGGGGCAGCACTCCCTTCACACTGAACTCAGACTAGTGGAATCCCAACTGTCCTCCAATCTATCCTTCAATTTCTCCCTCAACTCAGTCTCCAAGACCAACTTCCGAACTCTCGGTTGAACTCCGACTAATTGTCTCTGGACAGCACCTTAGCTCTAGGCTGCACTGCCCACTTCTCTGTGCCCGTCTGGGCAGCACCCCCTTCCACACTCTGGGCTGAACTGTCTACTACTGCAACTTGCTTATTTAAAAATTGCTGTATAATCCGTAAGCAACTTACTGCATCATGCTTTTCTGGTTAAACTAGAGGCCCAGTCGCAGCATGTTTGTTGTTCGGTACTCCATTTTTAATTCACCGCAAACAAACCGCGTAGTCATATTTAGCACTGACCTAGATCTGATGGGATCGTCGATGTTCAGAATAGGGATATCGAGATTCATTCGTAGTCGGTCGACAAGTGTGTTTGCAGCAAGATGTACCCCAAACCGCATGTCATTGTCTTCGCAAACTGTCCCCCAGGTACATCAAAGATGAGCGCAGACAGATAGGACATACACAAGATAAGACGAATAGCACAAGATATGTATATACATCCCGAAGACAGCGATGGCCCTCCGGGACCAGAAATATCTATTGCATCCATCGATCGGCAAAGAATACCATGGACAGACAGAAAAACCAATGAACAAGTCCTTCAAGAAACAAATAAAGATCGTAAACTGATTACCCGCATGTCACTGACCACGTCAGCCATCCAGTGCCGGTTGGTTCATAAACATATGGGTCTGCTACCAATTGCCCTGTGGGCCTACAACGTGCAACAATGTCCTTTTGGTATCTCTACTCTATAGTCACAGCAGTGACTGATTTTGCAGCAGACTGTATCGCGCTGGATTTTAACGTGTTGGTATGGGAGCCGGTCGTTCAGAAAGCAATGGCAAACTACTGAACGTAAACATGCCAAGACATCAACAACAGCAGTAAAATGCTGGTGTTGACTTTAGCGTCCTGTAAATTATATGCATCTATTAAAAAAAAACACGTTATAGTCATGAGTCTGGCGTGTTATGTAGAACCAGGTCTAACATATGGCTACGAATCATGGACAGTTAGTAAACACGTGAAAATATCCATATAAGCTTCGCAGATGTGATTATAAAAAAGAATGTTGAACATTTTTTGGACAGTCAGAATGAGCAATCTGGACATTTTGACGAAGACCTTGTCGCAAAGACAGCTTATCACACAATATTAGGAAGTCAGTCTTCGTTTTCTGGCCACATTATGAGAAGAAGAATAAACTGGGATATGTGACAACTGGAATGTATGTGGAAAAGAGAGGTATGGGGAGAAAGCCAGAGAAAATGCTGGACAGTCTTGAGTCATGGCACAGAAGGGAGTCAGCACATGAATTGATCCATGCCGTATGAGATAGAAAGATGTAGAGAAGAATGATCGCCCACACCAGCCGGCAAGATACTTGATGATGATGATGATAATGATGATGATGATGATGATGATGATGATGATGATGATGATGATGACGATGACGACGACGACGACGACGACGACGATGATGATGATGATGATGATGATGATGATGATGATGATGATGATGATGATGATGATGATGATGATGATGATGATGATGATGATGATGATGATGATGGTCAAGAGTGATTTGTTATCAATACAAAGTAGTACTAAAGCCACGAAATAATGTGTTTGTTTTCTATTTTCAGTCGATCACAAATGCCGCGCCGTCTTTGACGCCACAATGGATCATGTGGGTGGCTCTGGTGTATGCAGTTTGTTCTCTGTGTATTCATGAACTGTGAATTCTGTGAACATCAACGCAATGCGGTATTCAAACAAGCGTTAATGTTGGTTTGTGAAGACCTACACACATCCTTGTATTGATTTATTGACTGGTATAGTTGATTGATTGCCTAGAATCTACGTCGCAACACCTTATTCTTTCATTCGCTCTTTATCCCCAGCTGGACATAATATAGGTCAAAGACAGTTTTATATACATTAGGCGCTGGGGTATATGGTGCTAAACTCTTATGTTTAGACTAATCGGCACTGACCGAATGGTATGGTCAGTATCACTCAGCCCATAGGGGGAGGAGGAAGGGGGGAGGGCTCTTACCAACTCACCAGCAGGCGACCGGTGTCTAGCTGCCCAGGCAGCCCCGTTTATGCCCTCCCTCATATTATTATTGTCTGCCTCTACCTCTCGTCTCCGTCTGTGTTTATGTCTTCCTATATTTCATTTGTCTTGGGGTTCCAGAAAAAGCCTTTCTAGTTATCTATCCTCAGATTGTCTGAATGCACATCTACCCAGCGCCAGCAGCAATTGTTCACCTTTGGTTCGCCTGTATTTGTTTAGTTCTCTCCACTGTCTCCGTATTGGTGACTCCGCCACATCACTCCGGTCCTTATATCGTACGCACGCACCAACAAATTAATGCCTGTAGTTATTTGGCAACGATCCAAGGCGTTCTCCATGTCTTTATAGTACCAACCACACCCCAATATGTGTTGTGTGATTACAAGAGTTCACACATAACTAAACACATCTCATCGAATCAATTTAGATAGTTAGTTGGTACGTTAGTTAGTCAGTTAGTTAGTTCGTTATTTAGTTGGTTAGTTAGTTAGTTGGTTAGTTAGTTGGTTAGTTAGTTAGTTAGTTAGTTAGTTCTCATATTATTCTCACTGCACATCGAACCATTCACCCCATAAGGGCTCAGATCCTCTCCCCACTATCTCCCCCAGCTGTAGCGGATGACGACACAGGTTCTGTGTTGGTTGACTGTTCATCTTTAACCCTCTACGCATCGCCGCTGCCTGGCGTCACCTCTTTCACTTGATGCTCTAGCGGTGAAGTCAAGGTTGCAGATTCCCAGTCATCTCTTGATTGACTTAATTGCCCTGCTTCTGTGAGGGTGTTCACTATATCAGCCCGGTCCATTGCTCGTCAGTCATCGCTTGATTCACTTAATCGACCTGACTCTCTGAGGGCATTCACTATATCAGCCGTAACCTCTTCACCACGGACGTTGTACCCTTACATAACCATGAAATCAAGTGTTTATAAGCTAAAACATAAAATATAATCAGATCTAAAAGAAATCAAGTGTTGAATAATGATATCTCCAAGAAATTTACTGTTATCTGATCAATTCTCACAGAAATCAAGTGTTAATTCATCAGAACTTAGAGAACGAACTGACAAACAAACGAACTTTATTTTCAAAGGATCACAAATTGGACACGCAGGAAGAAGAAGAAGAAGAAGAAGAAGAAGAAGAAGAAGAAGAAGGAGCAGGAGGAGGAGGAGGAGGAAGGAAAAGAAGGAGGAGAAGGAAGAGGAAGAGAAGAGGATGGGTAGAAGAAGAAGAAGAAGAAGAAGAAGAAGAAGAAGAAGAAGAAGAAGAAGAAGAAGAAGAAGAAGAAGAAGAAGAAGAAGAAGAAGAAGAAGAAGAAGAAGAAGAAGAAGAAGAAGAAGAAGAAGAAGAAGAAGAAGAAGAAGAAGAAGAAGAAGGGGAGAATTTACTTTTCGATGGAAGATCCTGTATAATACACTGTCAATCGATGTATGGCAGGGGTGGGCAAACTACGGCCCGCGGGCCGCATGCGGCCCGCCAAGTGATTTTATGCGGCCCGCGAGGGCATTTAGAAATAAAAATTTTAAATTCGTTTTTAAGTTATGTTGTTGAATTTTACATAATTTCATGTACCGTTATGATGACTGTCAATAACAATCGTAAGATTGAAGATGAATGTCGTGTTTTAATGATGAATGGACAACTAAGTACTATTTTATAAAAGTTGGTAGCAAATCAGTTTGCTTGTTGTGTCGTGTTGTTAAAAAGACATTATCAAACAAAACATCCCGATTTCGGATACAATTTAACGACCGAAGAGAAGGAAAAGAAATGCCTTAAGTTGGTGAAAAATTTGGAGAAACAGCAAACTGTTTTCACTAAACAGTCTTCAATTCTTGATGCTGCAACTGAAGCTAGTCTTGTGCTGTCACACAGAATTGTAAAACAGAACAAACCATTTTCTGATGGCGAGTTCATCAAAGAATGTTTGCTAGATGCCGCAAACATTATTTGTCCAGAACAAACAAAAAAAGAAAACAGATTTGACAACATTACTTTATCAAGGAGAACTGTGGTCAGACGTGTTGACAAGATCAGTGACAATTTGATGCATACACTTCAAGATGCAAGTAAACAATTTTTGTGGTACTCTCTTGCATTGGATGAGAGTACCGATGTACACGATACTGCCCAATTGTTGATATTTATACGTGGAATAAACACTTCTTTCAAACTCGCTGAAGAGTTACTGAGTGTTGCGTTACTCAAAGATACAACCACATGCCATGATATATTCAATGCTGTTACTAACTGTATTGAAAGAACTGGGTTGGTTTTGAACAAGATGGCAAGTGTTACAACTGAAAAAATGTAGGTCTGGTAAAGTTGATAAGTGATAAGATTAAAGCAGAATATCCAGACCACACATTATTACCACTTCACTGTGTGATTCGTCAAGAAAGTCTGTGTAAAACCGTTTTGAATATCAAGCAAGTTATTGACCCATTTGTCAGTGTCATCAACCTCATCAGATCAAGAGGACTTAATTACAGACAGTTCAAGTCATTACGTGACGATTTGGAAACTGAACATTTCGATGTCCTGCTCGGCAAGGTGTTGAGGCGAGAGTGGGAACTCAGAGAAGAAATAGTGATGTTCCTAGAGATGAAGGGCATTGCATGTGACTTTAATACTAACATTGTCAATAAAGAGTGGCAGTTAGACTTTATGTTTGCCATTGAAATTATGGGAAAGTTAAATGAACTGAATGTCAGACTTCAGGGCAATGGTGTGTTTGCACATGAATTGTATCTATATGTAAAATCATTTCAGGCAAAACTCTCACTGTTCTCCAGATAAGCAAGTGAAAAAAGATTTTGTCACTTCCCTTTGCTGAAACAAGAAACCATTTCTGGTGAAATGACTGAAAAATACAAAGCCCAATTAGATGCAATGATTGAAGAATTTGGATGGAGATTCCAAGATTTCAAGAAATTAGAGCCATAGTTCAATATTCTCAGTTCACCTTTTAGTGCAGAAGCTGATACAGCCACAGAGGACATACAGTTGGAGCTGCTTGACTTACAAGCAGATCATGACCTGAAAGAGAAATTAAAGTCAGATGGTTTGCTGGATTTCTATGGATCTTTATCACAAGAATCATTTCCCAACTTGAAAAACTTTGCAGCTAAACTTGTATCATTATTTGGATCAACATACATTTGCAAACAAGCATTTTCTTGCTTGAAGATCAACAAATCTAAGAATCGGTTTTTATTGTCGGACTGCAACTTGCATGCTGTCATGCGAATTTCAATAAGTAAACTTGCTCCAGATTTCAAGAATATTGTCAAAAATTGCAAGCAGTTACATACATCTCATTAGAAATCAACAACTGTAGTGACAATGTAGTCGGGGTGTGTCTAAATAAAAGCCATTGATAGATAATAAAGAATATTTGCTATAATAACAAGTTGTAAAATCGTTTTAACAAATTAGTAAAAGTTTGTGTCCATATTGTCATATATTATGTATAAGTGTATAAGTAAAATAAAATTGCAATAATTAGTTATTTATACTGCTTAATAACCTATAAATAATTAATAATTACTTATTGTGATAGGTTGCTGTAAACAAAATGGATATATATATATATATATATATATATATATATATATATATATATATATATATATATATATATATATATATATCATCTTCTTCTTCTTCTTCAGCTTTCCGAGCCATTGAGGTTCTTTGCTGCAAATACAATCCGTCTCCATTCGTCTCTCTGGTGGACCTTCTCTTGCCAGTCGTTGATTCCAAGTGCTTGTAGGTCTGTACATGTATTATCTCTCCACCATCTTCTTGGTCTACCTCGGGGTCTACGGTCATTTATTTCCTGAATGTAAGCGAGTTTTGTTTCCCTATTATCTTCCATTCTTTCTATATGCCCCAGCCATTGTAGTCTATTAGCCTTCATGATACCAGTGATTAGCGGGGACTTAAACAGATCATAAATGTCTTTGTTACTTCTTCTTTTCCACTCTCCACTTTGTGTATCCCTAATGGGTCCAAAGATGCGTCTTAAAATTTTGTTCTCAAAGGTCTGTAACAAGGCTTCGTCTTCTTTCGTTGTACTCCAGGTTTCAGAGCCATACAGCACAACTGGTCTGATCAGTGTTTTGTATATTGTGATTTTGGTGTTACGAGATAGCGCCTTTGATTTTAGTAGATGTTGTAGTGCATAAATAAATAAATGTTTTGCGTATCCTTTTACAGGACTTAGCTGTCAACAGCAGCATCTTTCAGCTGTCTGTTGATCTCTTGGCAAGATTACGCTCAGTAGTTTGCCATTGCTTTCTGAGCGGCCGGCTCAGTATCCGCAAGTCACGAGCGGGGGTCGAACCACCTCAGTTCTCGCTCCGCTGCGAGACTCTGCGTGATAAACGGGATTACAGAGAGAAAGTGTTGTAATCCCACAGCCAGAGAGACCGGCCTGTTGTAGTGCATAGTATATCTTATTTCCAGAGTTGATTCTAGTTTGTATTTCTTCCCTTATGATGTTGGAGCAGTTGAAGATTGTACCCAGGTATTTGTATGTTTCCGTTCTTTTAATGGTCATATTATCTATTTGTATGTGGCCATAGTTTTTAGCCATTCCGTCTCTTGAAATTACCATATATTCTGTCTTATCTTGGTTGATAACCAGCCCCATCTGTTGGGCTTTTTCCTTTAAGTGAGTCAATATTTCCAATGTCTTTTGTTCACTTTGCCCTATAATATCTATATCATCTGCATAACCAAGCAGCTTGGGTGTTCCTCCAATATCACATTCCTCCTTTATCTTCCTTACAACTTTCTCTAGAGCCAGATTGAAGAGTAGCGGCGATAGTGCATCACCCTGTTTCAAGCCAGATGTTATTTGGAAGGGGTCTGATTTCCTGCCTTTATATGTTACTATATTATAAGTATCTTCCATGCATAGTCTGGTCATGTTGATTAACTTCCTTGGTATTCCAAATTCCTGCATAGCATTCCATAGACTATTCCTATGGACACTATCATAAGCCTTTTTAAAATCCACAAAAATGTTATGGAGATCTCTTTTATATTCCCAATTTTTCTCGGCTAGTTGTCGTAAGATAAATATCGGATCTATTGTTGATCTGTTTTGTCTAAAACCCGCCTGGTAGTCACCTAATATGTCTTCTGAATATGGTTTTAGTCTATTTAGTAATACTGCGGATAGTATCTTATAGCTTGTGGACAGTAGTGATATTCCTCTATAATTTCCACATTGGAACTTGTCTCTTTTCTTAAAGATAGGTATCAATAATGACTCTTTCCAGTCATGGGGTAATTCTTCTGTCCTCCAGATTTTTATTATTAGTTCGTATAGCTTTAGATGTAATGCATGGCCACCTGCCTTTATAAATTCAGCAGCAATTCCATCAGTCCCAGTTGCCTTATTGTTTTTAAGTCGTGTGATTACATATAGGATTTCTTCAAATGTAGGTTCTTCAATTTGTGGTTCGCATGTTAGAACCTCTTCCTGTGGGAAAATGTTACTTGGAGCTTCACAATTTAGTAATTCAATAAAATATTATTTCCATGTGTTGCACATTTCCTCATTGGTATTTATCATATTCCCATTTTTGTCTTTTAAACCATATGTGTTATGTTGGTGCCATTGACTTCAGTTCTTTAAAATATTTTCTGGATTCATTTTTCTGGTGATTAGTTTCCATATCTTTGATTATATTACTCATATATTCTCGCTTCTGCTGTCTGACTATTTTTGTAGCCTCTTTACATTCATTTCTATAATGCTCTTCCTTTTGGATGTTATTGATGTCATTTAACCATACATGCTATATATATATATGCGGCCCGCTAATAGCTTTACATTTGTCAATGCGGCCCTCCGCACGAAAAGTTTGCCCACCCCTGATGTATGGGGTTATCCTGAGAGCAATGACAGGTGTGGTTATACGTTGGTCACTGCCACTGATATTTACTGCCTAGATCAGTGGTTCTCAACTGGTGGGGAATTCCCCCCCCCCCCCCCGATTGAAATTTTCGGGTTTCGGGGGGGGGGGGGGTAGGAATTAAGATTATATCAAGAACCGATTACTAGATATTGTTGTTCCCTCCATAGTTTACAGTTCTGTATTTCTCGCCCTTCTAAAATTCTTTTTATAACGTAAGTAGACCCGCAAATTACGTTTTAAGTAGACGTCTAGACTTGTTCTAGTATGTGTTATTAAATTTAGCTTCCATTTGTATGTATAATATGTAGGGGCGGGGGGATATTTATAGAGAGGAAATACGAAAGAGGGGATTGGCATTCTGAACATAAAGTGAAGCGGTGCATGGGCCAAAAAAGGTTGACAACCACTGACCTATATAGTACCTTGCGGTGTATGGCAGGGGGGGGGGGTGATGTTGAGCCTGAGGAATTAAGGTCGCCTGGCTAATGCAGTTGCCGTGAGCTGTGCATGCTAGGGTTTTTTTTTTTCTTTTTTTTTTGGGTTTCTCCGACAGAAACAAAAATCAATAAAAAATTAAAAAAATCAACACCTTACCGAAGACTCGAACCCGGTCTCCCAAAGCAGTATCCAGCATTCTAGCCACTCGGTCAGCCACTCGGCCAGCCGCTCCTTTATGCTTTGGTTACAAGATAGTTGCATATCCTTTACAAGACGTCGCAGTCAACACCAGTATCTTTTGCTGTTGTGATCTCTTTGCAAGTTTACGTTCAATAGTTTGTCATTGCTTTCTAAACGACCGACACCCATACCCTTTCGTAAAGAAGCAACGCAAGGCAGCCTGCTGCCAAATCGCCCACAGCTGTGGTTCGATTGCGGTAAGCGGAATTACGAACTGCGTCCGTAAAACCTTCGCCACGGAACTTGTCTATATACTTTGGTAAAACATAAATTATTAATCTGTAAGGGAGAAAACTGGTACAATTTTCACTTTCAGCCTGGTAATAATTTATGAATTTCCTTGTTTCATGCACACATGCGCGCGAGCAGAAGAATTATTCATATTTCATGGAAACATGCTAGACTTGGAACATCTGCATATAAAAAGAGAGCTAATGAAAGCAACAAAGTAGGAAAGTTAAAATATTGATCACATTACAACACGTGACAATCTTACTTAAAAAAGAAACCAAAAAAAAAAAAAAAATAATAATAATGAAGTAAAGGGCGGAATGGTGTTTGTCCATCAATGATGATCATTCATTTTATCTAGTAGGGTTGAAAGTATGGAGTCGTGAGTTCTAAGATGGCTGGTAAGGTCTATTTTGGCTCAAAATGTTCTTTGACAGTGTGGACAAAGAATGCTTGACGTTTCAGAAGGAGAATCTCCTGCGGTGGTTCTTTTGTCCAGCATTTACGAGGGTAATTTATAAGTAAGTCACAAATGGCTGTAGAAAAATAACTAACCATGATAACAACTTGAAACCAGTTAATTTTTATACGTACAATGTCCCTTTATTTCTCAACATAATTTCCATGAACATTATTGCACTTATCCGATCGTTTTATCAGCCCTCCCAAACCGGCTGCATAAATCTGCGTGCCCTGTTTTCATTTACCTGCCATCCTACAGAACTGTGTGACTTATTTATTGACTCACCCTTGTACCGTTTTCTACCCAACTATGTACCGCTTTAAAGGAAATCGCTAGGGGCTAAGTCCACTGAAAACCACATTGGCGGGAGACATTTCGCGAATGACGCCAAAGTTGAATGTGAAGTGAAAACGTGGTTCAGAAAACAGAGCACGCAGTTCTATGCAGCCGGTTTGGGAGGACTGATACAACGATGGGATAAGTGCATCAATGTTGATGGAAATTATGTTTAGAAATAAAGGGACAATGATGCATACAAATAAACTGGTTTCAAGTTGTTATCATAGTTAGGTATTTTTCTACAGCCATTTGTGACTTATTTATTAACTTACCCTCGAATTTTACAGCTCTTGCATTACTGTTTGCTTCACAAGTGACTGCACCCTTGTGTAATGAAGTACGAAACGAATTTCGGTCTTTGGCAGCAATTTCCCAAATGTCGTGATGAATTCCAAAAGCTTTTAGTGAGATCTTCAGAGCGTCTTTAAAGCGTTTCCTTTGACCACCTTGGGAGCGTTTATCACAATGCAGCTCACAGTAAAAAAAAAAAAAAAAAAATTCGTTTAGGGAGCCTGTGATCTGGCATGCGAGTCAAGTGACCATCTTAGCGAATCTGATTCTTCATTAGTAGAGTGTGGGTACTGGGCATGGACGCTCTTTCTAGGACTTCAGTGTCCGGGATCTTGTCTTGCCATGTAATCTTCAATAGCTTCCTAAGGCAGACTGCATGGAAGTGGTTTAATTTCCTAGCATGTCACAGATAAACAGTCCAGCTTTCACAAACATAAAGCAGTGTGGATATTAAAACGCGGACTACAGTAAAACAAGAGGCAGATAATGATCAAGTGGTAAGACAACACCACGTGATGAATGAGTACCAAAGAGAAAGAGAGTGTTTAGGAGTCACTGCAGTAAACTGTAATCGTAGAGTTAAAACAAAAGTTAGTTACATATTCTTTACAGGACGTGGCAGTCAACTCCAGCTTTGTTTGGCTGTGTGTGATTTCTTGGCAAGTTTACGATCAGCTTTGTCTCTGTCCGCAGGACGGCCTGCTGACGGCGTCGCACAGAGCACGAACCCCGTAGCTCCAGCGACAACCCCCTCCCCCTCCCCAGAAATCTCCGAGAAAACTGTACTCGTTAACCGAAGGGTGGAGTCCGGAATCGAAACCACAACCTTCGAAAAACGAGCAAGGGGCGTAACCACTTCACCACGAATAAAAAAGTCGCTTAAAAGTCGACAGGGTCGACTTCATCGCACCGGGTTGTATCCCATATGGCTCGGTCTCTTTCTGCAACGCGGAAAGCGTCGCACAAAGCACGAACTCCGTAGTTTTTAGCGACGACCCACAGGAGTCTCCAAAACATTTAACTCGTAAACCGAAGGGTGCGGCCCGGAATCGAACCCACAACCTTCGGAGCACGAGTCAAACGGCTTGACCACTTCGCCACAGAGACTCCACGAATAGTCTCATAGAGTAGTGTACCTTTGCTTTCTGAACGACCGGCGCTTATGCCTTTGTATAGAAACCAACGCAAGGCGCTCTGCTGCCAAATCGCCCACAACTGTGTTTAGAAAGCGGGTATGCGGGATTACGGATTGCAATCGTAACGTCTTTGTCACAGAGCAGGCACGTGAATTATTTAGTGCAGAATCATAAATGACGGAAGTGTGGACGACTTCAACATATCTCTAAGCCTAACAAGTCATATGCAAATTGAATTCCCAGAAACTGATCCCCATATTAGGCAAACATTTTTGAAATGGTGTGTAAATCTAACGCGACGTTTGAAAGACAATTGACATATATATATGTATATATGCTTTCATATATATTTATATATATATAAAGTAATGTTGTTTGTCACTGAGAAAGGAATGTCTGCACTCTAGTCCTGTGGTTAATCTCTCTGGGTGTCGTGTGTAAGTATGTGCAAGTAAATATCATGTTGTTTCGTTAAATGTTCGTTCCGGTAGACAGGTTATTATATATGCAGATAGATATAAAACATATAGAAGCAAATGCATTGGACACTTGTTGTTAATTGATGTGAGTTGAGTTGAGATGAGTTGAGTTGAGTTGAGTTGAGTTGAGTTGAGTTGAGTTGAGTTGAGTTGAGTTGAGTCAAGGACCGACATCACAACACTTAGGACATTCCCGTGCTCCATCCTCATCTTTAACAGCCAGCGAAGAGTCCCAATACGAATGATACCAGTAGAGAAACAGTCTGATGATGTGTCCGCCTGGCCTTTCCTCGGAGTTCCGAGGGTCGGCCAGATTCCGTGGTCACTTCCCGCAGCACCATTCTCTCCAGGACCTGATGTTATATCTGTTCTTCTGCACTATACACCCAATCCCAAAGGGCACCGACCATATCTCCCTTCTCATGCACCAACACCCCAACAAGGTTGCAGACACAGCCAATCTGTCCGCCTGCTCGTTTCTCACCACACCAGCATGTCCTATGGAAAAAATCCCACAGATTCTCTCTGTTTTTTTATTATGACTTGTAGCCTACCACTTTTCCCAAAGCATGCCCGTCTTCACCTTTCCCACCATACTTTGTGAGTCCGTTACAATAACGACATACGTGTGCTGTTTGTCCTCCAGCCAGCGGAACGCCGTAGTGACTTCCCCCACCTCCATTCTCAGACTATATGTTGTGGCATCATATGCCAGGCTCTCCTGCACTAAACACCGTTCACCATCCTTTGCCACGAATCCCTAGGTACTTCTTGTACCTTTAGCACAGAGCCATCCTTGTAGATGATTAAATAGTCTGGTCACGAATTGTTGTGGTTCAATTGTTACACCTCCCTTTCAGTGCAGCCTGCCGGCCAATCCCTGCATTCCCCAATCAAATGTTATTATGACACTGCACAGGTCTGATTTTCCCTCGGGCATTCTGACCCAATAGCTGTTCGCAAGGGTGCAGTAAATACTGTGTATATGCTGCGAACAGTGATTGAACGTGCTATAGAAGTAAACAAGGATATACATCTTTGCTTTATTGACTAAACAAAGGCTTTTGATAGAGTTAGACATGTCAACATGGTGGATATGCTTGCAGATCTACAAATTGATGGGAAAGACATTAGACTTATAAAAAACATATATTGGAAACAACAAGCTGCAATAAGGATTGATAATGAAGTGGGACAGTATCAGCCAATTAAGAGAGGTGTTAGGCAGGGATGTGTGATGTCTCCAGATCTTTTTTTCCTTATACAGTGAAAATATTTTCAGAAATGTAGAGGATATAAATGGAATCAGCATTGGAGGACGAAACATCAATAACATTAGATATGCAGATGATACAGTATTAATTGCAGACAATGCTCAGGACCTGCAACAATTAGTAGATGCGGTTGTTGTACACAGTGAGCAACTGGGGTTAGAATTAAATTGTAAAAAGACACAGATTATGGTCGTCACTAGGAAGAAAGAAGTGCCACAATGTAATATACAAGTAAATGGAAATATTCTTCAACAAGTGAATCGGTACAATTATCTTGGAACAGTCATAACATCTGATGGGAGATGCCTTGAAGAGATTAGAACAAGAATCGCCATGGCGAAAGTAGCCTTTAGCAAGATGAAAAACATTCTGACCAATAAAAAGATGTCAATTGAGAGTGTTGAGGGGATACTTAGAGCCTGTTCTTTTGTATGGATGTGAAACTTGGACAATGCGCAGTCAAGCTGAAAAAACATCTGATGGCTGCAGAAATGTGGTTTCTGAGGAAAATGCAAAGAATACCATGGACAGACAGAAAAACCAATGACCAAGTACTACAGGAGACAAATGAACATCGTAAACTGATTAGAGAAATTAGACGTAGACAGTTAAAATTTTTTGGACATGTTATGAGAAGAAATGGATTGGAGAATTTGGTGACAACTGGCAAGATCGAAGGGAACAGACCAAGAGGAAAACCGAGAGGAAAATACATGGATGGCTTGGCCACATGGCATGGACGAGACAGGAACACTGAGCTGATCCACGACACTGGTGATCGAGTGAAATGGGGAGTCATGACCGCCCACGCTTTCCGGCATGCCACATGATTGATTGATTCTGACCCACACCTTTCCTCTCTCTTAATGTTCTCAAGCATGCGCACTTCTCTGATTATGTCCTCTGCCGGAGTCATCCATGATTTTCCTCTGATCAGCCTGTGGCCCTTATCTGCGCTCGGGGCTTCACGCGGGAAGTGTTATTAAAGTCAAGGTGATAGATAACAGTGTTCACGTCACGAAACAAAACAAACAATCAGTTATCTTACATCATTTTAGACCTTTTGTCACAATCATAACACATAATGGTTCAACAACAGATTACATCAACACATCATAAGTTCTGTTGCAATGCTGCGGTCGGGTTGTGCAGTATTAGGAATTCACACATTCTCGGCCCTTATATCAGCAATGAACTTGGTTGCATTTATTAAATAGAAGTAACACAAACTGAACTATTAATGTGCTGACTGACTGTCTATTGATTCTGACTTTGCTATGAATACTTTCCTTATTTGCACTCTACGCTGTCTAGAGTTGAAATGTAACTCTCGTTTTTGTCTGACAGACTGACTGACTGATTGTCTGTCCGTCCGTCCGCCCGTCCGTTCATGACGTCTGCCCGCCCGTCCGTCCGCCCGTCTGTCCGTCCGTCCGTCCGTCCGTCTGTCTGTCTGTCTGTCTGTCTGTCTGTCTGTCCGTCCGTCCGTCCGTCCGTCTGTCTGTCTGTCTGTCTGTCTGTATGTCTGTCTGTCCGTCCGTCTGTCCGTCCGTCCGTCCGTCCGTCCGTCCGTCTGTCTGTCTGTCTGTCTGTCTGTCTGTCTGTCTGTCTGTCTGTCTGTCTGTCTGTCTGTCTGTCTGTCTGTCTGTCTGTCTGTCTGTCTGTCTGTCTGTCTGTCTGTCTGTCTGTCTGTCTGTCTGTCTGTCTGTTATATTCTTTCTTTCTTGCTTCCTATTCTTATTCTTATCTTCGCCATGCAGTTCTGAGTTGATTTCGTGAGACTCCTTGCAATAAGACAGGCAACATAACTGACTCCCAGTCAATGCTCCGGGAGGGTCAGTCTGGATATTTCTGGCAGGACTGATCGACAGACATAGAGTCTTCACACCCACAAGCGCTGAAGAGGCCCTACTGTCCAGGCCTCACCGGTGTAACCTGAGGGTTCATTGGCTGGCCTTCAAGGGAAACACTGGGGCTGAACAAGATAGGTCCTCTACTGTCTATAAATGATCATTATTTTTTCACGAGGACTCACACAATATTGACTATATTCGACTGTGACTGATGGACACTGGAATCTAGCAGGAAGGATGGTGAAAGAGGAGGAAGCAGATTCGTGTGTAATAGTACTCCTCAACATCTTCTGAGCGAGGGAGAACAGACACGGATGGCCCTGAGTGCTGTATCGCAGGCGTGTATGGCAGTGCCCATCTTCCTGCACCATTTGTGTTCTCTCCCAGATATAAACATTGTGACAGCTTTCAGTATTAAGTTTCAGAAACAAGTTATTTTTGTCCTCTTGGATTTGTGGTGTGTTGTATTCAGATCTAACCTATTTAGTTCGGCCAATGGAAATTAACAGTTTCTACTAAATAACAGTTTACCCCCAGTTTACCTCATATGCACAGATCTTTGACGCGTTACGGGACCTACTCCACTCGACTGTAACAGACGTATGTATAGTATGACCCGTGTTAACAGGTCACAGATTATCAACTCAACACGCTCTAATGGTTTTCAAAGTTTATTTACTTAACTGAACAGTGCTCCAACGAGACAGCATATTCGACACTTGGAACCATCAAAACATGAGCCTGTGATGTATGGTGGCTAACACTTTATATTGTGGCCCGACTACTACTTAGACAGACTATTAACAACCTCTAATGCTGGCTCTTGGCGTACACCCACGTCGATGACACACCAGTGGAAATACACATTATACGACAGTCTCTTCAAAAAGCTTCACAATAAACTACTTCCAACGGACTAAGTCAACTGGCTGTGCATCCCCCTACCTACTATGCACTGATGTGGTCTAACTGTCTCTGTGTAACTAAACACTAACTTTCCCTTACTCTACATTACTGTCTTTGCATTTCTGATTCTGCGTTACTGAACAAGTCCTGAACTAATGTTACACGAGTCCTTGAACGAGACTGCACCAATAATTCTACGAGCCGATCTCTTGCTTGCTTGCGTGCGTTCGCTGGCTGTGAACTCCAGCGTGAAGTCATGCATGTCGGATGAAGACATCCTGTTATCCAACATCAGTGTGATGTCATACCGGAACCTGAGGTTTGCGTGAGTATCCGTTGTCCCATGTCTGGCTTATTGGTGTGCAGACTGGTGGTTCCTCGTCATGCAGGCAGATACTCTCCGACTTCGGAAGAATCTGCGATCCTACTACGTTAGCCAGGACCCCGAAGGGACTTGTTGCCCAGGACGCACGACTAGGACGTGTTAGTAGGTCTTGGCCAGTATAAAACCTGGCCCTAGTGCTTTGGAAACACCTCTGAGTCACGAACCAACCTCTGAACCAGTCTATAAACGAGACTTGCTGAACGTGACAATGCGTGAAACTCCGAACTGTACTTCAGCCTGCACTTCAACCAAAAAAAAACTAAATTTGCATTTCAACTCGCACTGAAGGCGGGGACTTTACTTCACTCAATGTCTAAATTATCGCATGCACAACACCCTGCGGCTGACTTAACTTGGGGCAGCACTCCCTTCACACTGAACTCAGACTAGTGGAATCCCAACTGCCCTCTAATCTACCCTCCAATCTCTGCTCTGCCTCAGCTCAGTCTCCAAGACCAACTTCCGAACTCTCGGTTGAACTCCGACTAATTGTCTCTGGACAGCACCTTAGCTCTAGGCTGCACTGCCCACTTATCTGTGCCCGCTTGGGTAGCACCCCCTTCCACACTCTGGGCTGAACTGTCTACTACTGCAACTTGCTTTTCTAAAATTCCTGTCTAATCCGTGAGCAACTTACTGCACCATGCTTTTCTGGTTAAACTAGAGTCTCAGTCGCAGCACGTTTTTTGTTCGGTACTCCATTTTTAATTCACCGCAAACAAACCGCGTAGTCATATTTAGCACTGACCTAGATCTGATGGGATCGTCGATTTTCAGAATAGGGATATCGAGATTCATTCGTAGTCGGTCGACAAGTGTGTTTGCAGCAAGATGTACCCCAAACCGCGTGTCATTGTCTTCGCAAACTGTCCCCCAGGTACATCAAAGATGAGCGCAGACAGATAGGACATACACAAGATAAGACGAATAGCACAAGATATGTATATACATCCCGAAGACAGCGATGGCCCTCCGGGACCAGAAATATCTATTGCATCCATCGATCGGCAAAGAATACCATGGACAGACAGAAAAACCAATGAACAAGTCCTTCAAGAAACAAATGGAGATCGTAAACTGATTAGAGACATTAGACGTAGACAGTCACAATTTTTTGGGCATGTTATGAGAAGAAATGACTTGGAGAACTTGGTGACAACTGGCAAGATCGAAGGGAAGAGACGAAGTTGAAGACCGAGAAGTAAATACCTGGATGGCTTGGCCACGTAGCATGGTCGAGACAGGAACACAGAGCTGATCCACGACTCTGGTGATCGAGTGAGATGGCAGAACATGACCACCCACGCTTATCGGCATGGCACATGATGGATGGATGGATCGATCGGTCTAGCCGTCCACCACACACTCAACCGGACGTGATCGACAACACATTCAATATACACGATTCTTTATTTCAATAAATACATTACACAATAGCACTTGCTTGCCTCCTAATCGCGGAAGCAATTATATGCAACACCCCTACACCCACTATGGAATCATCCACGTAATGTGGAACGTAATGAGCACGGCAAGGCACGTAGAGCGCCCTGGTCATCCACTGCACCTGTATTCGTCTCCAGTCGTCTCGACTTGTCTTGGTAGTATCACACAATAAAGTTTTATCTCAAGCCATTACCATTAATATTGGAGTACCTCAGGGGTCTATTCTTGGCCCTCTATTATTTGCCATTTATATAAATGATCTTCCATTAAATCTGTCGTCGTCCTGCAATCTATTTGCTGATGACTGCACAGTATATACAAACGCTGTTGATCGTAATGTGCTAGAATTATCCTTGCAACAGGAAATAAATAGTGTAGTTAACTGGAGTCATGCAAACCGCATGCAAATTAACATTACTAAAACAAAGTCTATGTTAATAGGAACCAGGCAAAGACTTCAAACTCTAAACTCGCAGAGAACTCTTCAGCTGCACATTGGCAGCACGCCTGTAGAAAGTGTCACCGAGCACAAGACACTGGGTGTTATCATAGATCAAAATCTAACTTTTAACTCACATGTTCATGCTCTAGTTAAACAAATAGCCAAAAAAGTATACCAACTTTCCAAAATTAAAAATTTCCTTGACGAAAACACAAGAAAGATATTCTATACTTCTCGTATACAAACACATATTGATTACTGCTCCACAGTCAGGGATGGATGCTCCAAATCAATAACAAAACGCCTATATTCACTCCAGAAAAGGGCAGTGCGTTTAATTAATGGTGAAAAGCTTACCGACAATTCTAACCTATATAAACGTCTCCGGTTACTGCCACTCCACAAGCGCCTGCTTTTTAATAAAACCAAACTAATTCACAAAATCCTATTTCAAAATGCTCCAAGCTACCTTTGGCCATTGTTTAAATATAACGCTAGACATAGCGAACGACTAAATATACGTCATGTCCCTAAACCTAGGATAGACTTATATAAAACAAGCTTAGCATACTCTGCCGCTCAGTTGTGGAACAATCTTCCACAAGAAATCAAAGACACCACCAATCATGATACATACATTCGCAACCTGTTTGAACACTACCTTAGTACAGACTACATTCCCCCAAAACAAACAACACAAAAATGACAATAATGGTAACTTATCCCAAACGACAACTAGCCAAAAACATTCCCTTATGTATGGCACGTTACACCCTCCTTAGGTATTTATAATGCCCATGTTAAACACTGCTTCAGTGAGTCATTTGTTATTGATTATTTTTCATGCGTTTTAATGTTCTTTTGTTGTCAAAAGTTGCTTCATGAGTGATGTTGAATGAAAGAATGTATGAGAGGAAATAGAGAAGAAGGTCAGAATGTCAGACGGGCCTGCGTGCCCAATTCTTAACCCTTTGAAAATAAAGACTTATTATTATTATTATTATTATTATTATTATCGCCACTGGACACAGATGGACTCAGGCGAGAGAGTGAGGTCGACGAATTGCGCAACTCTTCCTCACTTTAATCCAAGTCATCGCGCAAGTCATTCTTCATCCAACGTCACATATCACCTTCAAGCCCTGTGGCGTTGGGCGAGCGGCAAAGCGGCAGGCGTGGGTACGCTGGCAGCCGTAGTCACAGACCTGCACACAGGCGGCTCAGGCCATATGGTCGTCTTCTACTGACCGGAGCAGCAGTGGGATTCGGCAGCCCCCTGAGCGACTGAGCAGCCCTCTATAGGAACACACTGCTCACCTCCATAGCATGAGGAAGGGGCTAGAAAAGGTGCCATAAACATTGTCTGCTCCATCACTACCTAACCAGCTAGCCGCGGTTGGTGGGTACCCTAACTGCGGTCGACATACAAAGAAATATAAAACAAGCAAAGCTATAAGAGTAAACCATATTCCCTTAACAATTGGAACTTGGAATGTACGCACCCTACTTGACAGAGACGGCGCGTCGGGTCCAGAGAGACGAATAGCACTGATTGGGAGAGAGCTGGGCAGGTACAACATCGACATTGCAGCCTTGAGCGAGACACGACTTGCAGAAGAAGGCCAAATCTGTGAAATAGGTGCCGGCTACACATTTTTCTGGAGTGGAAGGAAAAGCGAGGAAAGACGCCGTGGGATTTGCCATTAAGTCGGCTCTGGTCGGCAAATTAGCTGGATTTCCAAAGGCTATAAACGACAGGCTCATGACCATGAAGTTGCCTGAATGGAAGGAAGCACGCAACCATTGTGAGTGTCTACGCACCAACTATGACCAACGAAGATGGTGTCAAGAACAAGTTCTATGAGGACCTGCACAATGTATTAACATCTGTTCCCAAAGGAGACAAACTTATACTCCTTGGGGATTTCAATGCCAGAGTAGGCACGGACACCACCTCTTGGAGTGGCATTATTGGAAAGCATGGAGTCGGAAATTGTAACAGCAATGGACTCCGCCTCCTTCAGACATGTGCCGAACATGATCTCCTGATTACGAACACAATTTTCCGTCTCCCCATGAGAAATAGGACATCGTGGATGCACCCTCGCTCGAAACACTGGCACCTCATTGACTATGTCATCGTCAGGAGGAGTGACAGACAAGACGTTCGAGTGATAAAATCCATGTGTGGTGCCGAATGTTGGACAGACCATCGTCTCATTGTCTCGAAAATAAACATCCACACCAGGCCACCACGGCGTCCTCAAGGGGCGAAAATGCAAACAAAGCTAAATGTCACCCGCCTAAACAGCAAGAAAATGCAACAGTCGTTTGAAAATATGCTGGAAGACCGCCTCAAGCCCAATGCTGAAGCTAAACAGGATACAGAAACAGAGTGGAGAGCCCTAAAGGACATAATTTACAACACTGCTATGGAAATCCTGGGTCCAACCCCCCGAAAGCATAAAGACTGGTTTGATGAAAATTCCGAAGACATCAACCAATTGCTGGCCGAGAAACATCTTCTCCTCAAGGCACATTTGAATGACCCAAAGTCAACATCAAAAAAAGATGCTTTCAAGAACATTCAGAGTGTAGTGCAGCAGAAACTTCGGCACATGCGGGACTCCTGGCTGAGCAGCAAAGCTGATGAAATTCAGGGCTTTGCTGACAGACATGATATGAAAAGCTTCTACGACTCACTGAAAGCGGTCTATGGTCCTTCATCACCAGGCATAGTTCCCCTCCTCAGTGTAGATGGGGGAACATTGGTCACCGATAAGAAAGAAATCCTTCAACGCTGGGCAGAGCATTTCAGCAAAATCTTAAATGCAACTTCCTTCTTCGATGATGAAACCATCAACTGCCGTCCTCAAGTTCCCACCAATGAGACACTTGATGACCTGCCAACCATAGTGGAAGTAAACAAAGCCATCCAGCAACTCTCCAGCGGCAAGGCACCTGGTTCTGACTCCATCCCAGCAGAGATATACAAGGCAGGTGGGCCGGTCCTAACAGAGCAGCTTCACCAAGTCTTCACAAACATATGGATGAACGAGACCATGCCACAAGATTTTAAGGACGCGTCAATAGTCCACCTTTACAAACGTAAAGGAAACCGCCAATCCTGTGACAACCACCGAGGCATCTCCTTGCTTTCAATTGCAGGGAAGATACTCACCAGAATTCTTCTCAATCGCCTCACAGCCCATCTCGATCAAGGTCTTCTTCCTGAGAGTCAATGTGGCTTCAGAAAAGAACGTGGAACTGTTGACATGATTTTCGCTGCAAGGCAGCTGCAAGAGAAATGTCAGGAACAGAACTGCGAAATGTTCTCCACTTTCATTGACCTTACCAAGGCTTTTGATACAGTCAGCAGAGAAGGACAGTGGAAGATTATGGCAAAATATGGCTGTCCACGAAAGTTTGTCCAAATAGTGCGGCTATTTCATGACGGCATGCAGGCAAGAGTACAGGAAAATTGTGAACTGTCTGAACCCTTTCCTGTCTCCAATGGAGTGAAGCAAGGATGTGTCCTGGCACCAACACTGTTCAGCCTCATGTTTTCAGCCATGTTGATGAATGCCTTCGAGAACGACGACATTGGAATAGACATCAACTACCGTATGGATGGAAAGTTATTCAATCTCAGAAGTCTGAAAGCTAAAACCAAAATTAACAGCGGCACCGTCAGAGAGCTGTTTGCTGATGATTGCGCTCTATACGCCAACTCAGAGGCGGACATGCAACATAATGTTTCAGCTTTCTCACATGCCTGTGCCAACTTTGGGCTCAATATCAACTTGGAGAAGACTGTAGTTATGTACCAGCCAGCTCCAGGGAATAATCACACTGTGCCGAATATCAAAGTGAATGATCATAGACTAAGTGTTGTGGACAAATTCACCTATCTTGGCAGCACCGTGTCACAAGCTGCCACAATCGATGACGAAGTGAATGCAAGAATCTCCAAGGCCAGTGCAGCCTTTGGCAGACTGTACAAGAATGTATGAGACAGAACTGGAATAAGCCTGCAAACAAAGCTAAAAGTCTACAAAGCAGTTGTATAATCCACACTGCTATATGCTTGTGAAACCTGGACTGTTTATCAGCGACACGCTAGGAAATTAAACCACTTCCACACAGTCTGCCTAAGGAAGCTACTGAAGATTAAATGGCAAGACAAGATTTCAGACACTGAAGTCCTAGAAAGAGCATCCATGCCCAGTATCCACACTCTACTGATGAAGAATCAGATTCGTTGGGCTGGTCACTTGACTCGCATGCCAGATCACAGGCTCCTTAAACGAATTTTTTACAGCGAACTGCGTTGTGGTAAACGCTCCCAAGGTGGCCAGAGGAAACGTTTTAAAGACACTCTGAAAATTTCACTGAATGCTTTTGGAATTCATCATGACACCTGGGAGGCTGCAGCCAGAGACCAAAATTCGTGGCGTGCATCATTGCGCAAAGGTGCAGTCATATGCGAGGCAACCAGGACTGCAAGAGCTGTGAAGAAAAGGCAGGACAGAAAAACCACTGCAGGAAATCCTCCTCCAGAGACGTCAAGCATTCTTTGCCCACATTGTCAAAGAATATTTCGAGCCAAAATAGGCCTTATCAGCCATCTTAGAACCCACGGCTCCACACCTTCAACCCCACTGGATGAAATGAATGGTCATCATCATTCTTGATGGACAAACAACATGGAATCATCCTGATGTCACGTGATTTATCGGGAATTCCCGGGGTTCCTTTGTTTGCGGTTAATTATAAAACGAAGTGCCCGTTTTTTTTTTTTTAAATAATCTATTCTCTAAACGTAAGTAACTAAGTAAACTCTAAACTTATGAAAGGAAAATCCCAACTGCACCTCCCCACGGTAGAGGATGGAAACACACTACGGTGTGGCTAACACAGCTCTGGGGACCGAGTATCCACCGGAATAAGTGGACAACTCTGTAGCTGAGCAGAGCAGGGCACTCACTTGTCCTTACAGTCGGAAATGGCTGTCAAAGGCAGAGGTAAAAAGACCACCATGTGAATGTGGAAGGCAAGGGGAAACCACCACATTATCTTCCCAAGACTTCATGGCAAAACATATATCAAAGTTAGTGAAGGACGTTAATGGCTGTCTTAGGGCATCCTCGTCCGGTAGGGACAGTCATGAGCCACAGGTGACACCAGACCGTCATCCAGCTACTGATGGCAAAATCTTAACTAAAATAAATAAATTTAGAGTAGGAACATGGAATGTTAGGACATTAAATGAGCTAGGAAAGTTGACCAATGTTCTAAGAGAGATGGATAGCATGAAAATGAATATACTAGGCGTTAGTGAGATGAGATGGAAGGGATCGGGCAAAATTATAGCTGACAATCACACAATAATTTATTCTGGAGGGGATACACATGAAAAAGGTGTAGGAATAATATTAGACGAAAAAACAGCCAAGTCAATTAATGGATACTGGTGTATTTCAGATAGAGTTATTATGGTAAAAATCAAAGGCAAACCAATAGACATAAATATTATACAAGTATATGCACCAACAGCAAGCAGTAGTGATGAAGAAATACAACACTTTTACGACGAAATAGAAATGGCGATGGCTCAAATTGGATCGCAAGAAATAAAGATAATACTTGGTGATTTTAATGCAAAAGTAGGAAAGGGAAAAATGGAGGATGTAGTGGGGAATTATGGTGTAGGTACAAGAAATGAAAGAGGGGAAAAGCTAATAGAATGGGCAAATATCAATGATATGATAATTGGAAACACATGGTTTAAACACCATAAAAGACGACTGTACACATGGATAAGCCCTGATAAGAAAATACGCAACCAAATTGACTACATACTAATTAATAAAAGATTTAGAAATGCTTTAATGAATGTAAAGACAATGCCTGGTGCTGACTGTAATAGTGATCATGTACCACTATGTGGACAAATAAAAGTAAGATTAAAGATAGGGAAAAAAATGGTTAGGAACATGCGACTTAATAAAGAGGTTCTGAAAATAGATAAAGAAATGCAAGAACAATACAGAGTGACTGTGAAAAATAGGTACAATGCAATAACTAAAATACAGAGTATAGATGAACAATGGGAAATGTTAAGGGACTCCATTCATCAAACTAGCAAAGAAGTATTACCGGAGAGAGGCAAAATAGCTAAGAAAAAATGGATGAATGAAGATATCTTAAAACTGGTGGACAAAAGAAAACAGAGTAAAAATGACAAACAAGAATACGCTAAGATAAATAAAGAAATAAAAGATAAATGTGGGAAAGCTAAAGAAAGTTGGTTAAACGAGCAATGCAAAAAAATTGAATTAAATTCCATTAAAGATACATAAAATATGCACAGACAAATCAGTGAGCTTACAGGGAGAAAAATAAGAATAAATACAGGGTGTTTGAAATCAAAAACAGGAAAGATAATATTAGAGGAAGATGCTATAATGAAGAGGTGGAATGAGTATATAAGAGAATTATATGAAGAAGAAAGGGAAGAATTAACAGAAGATCGTAACTTAGAAGGTCCACATATTCTGAAAGAAGAAGTCGCTGACGCTATGAAACGTATGAAGAAAGGAAAAACAGCTGGGCCAGATGAAATCACAATAGAAGAATTAGAAGTATTGGGAGAATTTGGAGTAGATATATTAACCAAAATGTTGAATGATATTTACAGCAGTGGATATTTACCCAGTGATATGCTGAAATCTGTATTTATAGCTATACCAAAAAGACCAGGAGCAATTGATTGTGAAGATTTTCGTACAATTAACCTTATAAACCATATCACTAAGCTTCTACTCAGAATCATAATGAGAAGAACCAAAAAGAAAATAAAAATGGAAATTAGTGAAGAACAGTATGGATTTGTGGAAGGAAAGGGCACAAACAATGCAATTTATACATTACGGACACTAATAGAAAGGTCAATAGAGAAACAGAGAGACATATATTTGTGCTTCATAGATTATACTAAGGCATTTGATAAAGTAAAGCATGATGAACTGATTAAAATGTTGGAAGATATCAACACTGATGGAAAAGATTTAAGAATAATAAAGAATATTTACTGGAACCAAGTAGCAGCAATTAAAATGGGAAATAAAGAGGGTAGTTACGAACAGATAAAGCTAGGAGTACGACAAGGGTGTGTCTTGTCACCAGATCTTTTCTCCCTTTATAGCGAAGTAATAATGAGAGGGATCAAAGAGATGCCAGGAATACTAGTTGGAGGTTATAATATAAATAATATACGCTATGCAGATGACACAGTATTGGTGGCGGATAATTCAACAGACCTACAACAATTATTAGACGTTGTAGTAACAGAGAGTGCAAGGAAAGGACCCTCCTTGAATATCAAGAAAACAATAACAATGGTAATATCAAAGAAAATGGTGACACCAAAATGTGACATAGAAATAGAAGGGAAAATCCTTAACCAAGTTGATAATTTTAGATACCTAGGGGCATTTATAACATCAGATGGAAGATGTACAACAGAGATTAGGAGCAGAATAGGGCAGGCAAAAGCCGCATTTCAGAAAATGAAGAGTATCTTATGCAATAAGTCACTATCACTGAATGTAAGAAAGAGAGTGATGAAATGCTATGTAGAACCAGTTTTGCTGTATGGCAGTGAATCTTGGAATGTAAATGAACAAATTAAGAAGAAATTAGAAGCAACAGAGATGTGGTTCCTGAGACGAATGTTGCGAATTCCTTGGACTGCCAGAGTAACTAACGACGACTGCCTGAAACAGGCTAACGAAACTAGAACATTATATACAACAATAAGACAGAGACAAGCAGCTTTCCTCGGTCATGTGATGAGAAGAGAGGCATTGGAGAACATCGTAACAACTGGAAAGATCGAGGGGAAGAGAGGCAGAGGTAGACCAAGAGAAGTGATGCTGGATGGATTGAGACGGTGGCATGGAGGAATATCAGCAGCAGAGTTGATCCAGAAAACCAAAGACCGAGATCTATGGAGAGCCATGAACGCCTACGCCAGCCGGCACGGCACTTGATGATGATAATTCTCTAAACATCCATCTCGAACTAGACATAATTAACCTGAGTACGGTTCGAACTTTCCACGTGGCAATGCATCTTCCTTGCAACAACTCTAGCTTGTTTACGTCTGTCAATCAGACACAATAACCCAGTTAACCTTCCTACAGTAAGATTCCCGTGCTATTTTATTCTCGACGCAATAAAATCAGATTTGTTTACTTTTCTCATAGCCAGACGCAATAAACACAACTGAGCTACCACGCCTAACTTCTTAAGCGCGCACTTACAACCTTATCCTATCCCTAAACATTCCCTTACTGTGTTGGGGTAAGCATGGTATGCGCTGACCAGAGTACGTCGATCCGCCATACTCAGGAAATCAATTGGGGAACCCTGTGAGGCCACTGAGACAGTACATAAATAAACACACATAGTATTGTTTGGCGCTCACAGAAGGAGAAGAAGGAAGTAGAGACTGGAGGACGCACTAGACAACATAAAACTTGAAAGCTATAGTTACCGACCGGGATTCAAACCTGTCACCTCCAAATGACGACAGCAGTTCACTGCAGGAAAAGTGTACTTCGTATGACCAAATAGACACTCCAAAAAAGTGTCTTCATTACCCAGGTCTATCATACAGATGAACCTACAACTATGGAATATGGACAGAATTCGTATCTAACCATTGAGATAGCACCATAGGTCTCATAATTTTATATTAAACCAGCGTAGGTCAAATAACAAGCACACAAACACATCGGACCGTAATGCTGTGTCCAATATATTCACAAACATTTCAAGAAGAGAAATGGTAAGTCGGTTCTAATCTTGTACACGTATTACACAGGAATTTCCTGTGACCTACTATACTTTATGTGAGCATGGAAGAAAACTGGCTGGTAAACATTAGTAAATAATATCATATCTAGGAAACGACATATTTTGGCCAGATTAAAAGTCACAGAGGCTTGGAGAGAACGGTGATGAAAGGCGTGGTTGCTGGGTAGAAAGGTGTTCGGGGCAAGAGAAACGGCAACAGACCGAGACTCGTTTCGGCAGGTCGCTATGAGAGCAACGTTCTGCAAATAACCTGCTACTTGTTGATGTGAGGTTGGTGTGAGTGTATGTCTGTTTGTGTATGAATATATCAACGTGTTGGCCCTAAATCTTCACCAGAGTATGACAGAAATATCATTGTAAAATGAAATTTGGTTTAGTGGTGGTTCCTGTTCAGTATAGCCACAGCATCAAATGACACACTTCATGTTGGACAATGAAAGGAACTCGGGAATACGACTTTCCAGTGTTTTACCACAGCTCTGGTCTCTGACTTCTCCATTGTCCAGACAAAGCGTTAGCACAACAATTCTGGGTAACAGGGTATATGTTGCATAGTACCAAGTCCTACAAGAAACAAATGAAGATCGTAAACTGATTAGAGAAATTAGACGTAGACTGTCAACATTTTTTTGGACATGTTATGAGAAGAAATAAATTGGAGAACTTGATGACAACTTGCAAGATCGTGGGGAAGAGAACAAGGGGAAGGCAGAGAAGTAAATACCTGGATGGCTTGGTCATGTGGCATGTTCGAGACAGAAACACTGAGCTGATCCACGACTCTGGTGATCGAATGAGATGGTGAAACATGACCGCCCAAGTTTATCGGCACGGCACATGATACTGATGATGATGATGATGATGATGATGATGATGATGATGATGATGATGATGATGATGATGATGATGATGATGATGATGATGATGATGATGATGATGATGATGATTATGCATCGTACACCATAGCGAGAGAACAGGTGGAATAAAAAAAAAAATGCACACTCCATACATTTAGTGCAGATATGAGGAGCTTTGACTCGGTCTAGTTTAAATTTTCTCATGTTAATCCTTCATAGACAGTATGAAGACATAATGCTACAGAGTTCGTGCACTATGCGGAGATGCTCTTTCTGTGGTCTATGAAAGCGGCTGGGCACTTATGTGGGTATCCTTGTGCCATGAAAGTGATCCTATACAAGCCAATGCCAATACTGTACAACGATCAGGACTCTGGCAATAACTTCCGTACATCAGTTTCTTCTCATTTCAACGGCCCTTCTTCGTATCCCACCTGTCTTTGCTTAATTGTGTTTTTGTTTGCCGATGAAGGGTTGTTGTCGCAACGCTATTAGTTCTTTTTGGCTGTATTTCTGTACAGTAGACGGTTTCAATGTCTTGTTGTTTCTTCCTCTTATTCAGGATCTGTGGCGAAGGTATAACAAACGCAAGTGGTAATCCACATACCGCTTTCGAAACATAACTGCCGGCGATTTGGAAGCAGACCGTCTTGCGTTTGTTTTAATACAACGGTATGAAAGCCGGTCGTTCAGAAAGCAATGACAATTTACTGAACTTGTCAAGAAATCACAAAAAGCCAAAAATGCTGAAGTCATGTAAAGGATATGCAACTGACTTTTGTATTCAATATCTTTGGTCGGATGTTCAGTTGATGTCCCCACATTTCCTGTCCCGAGATAGATTTCTCAAATCGTATGATAACCGAGTTATTTATCAAAGTGAGGCGTGTTTTGTCATACTTTTCTAATATTAAATTAAGTGTCATTTTAATATGAGTTTTATTTTATGTTTTCTTATAACTTCTAATCTTTGTTTCTTTTTTTTTTTTCACAGGGAGGCGGAGTAGATAAGAGATTAAGGTGACCGATTTTGTTCAAGGAGACCAGAGTCGTATCACAGAGTTGACCTTTTGGATTTCTTAGAAAATAAGAAAGAGAATAGTATACATCCCCCTAGATTCTGGAGAAGTGGATAAATTCTGTCTTGTCGATGTTAATCTTCATGTCATCACTTCGAAAGCAATTGTCAAAGCAATTTACATAGTGAACAGATCACTGCCAAAGCAATTTACATGGTGAACAGGTCATTGCCAAAGTAATTTACATAGTGAACAGGTCATTGCCAAAGTAATTTACACAGTGAACAGGTCATTGCCAAAGTAATTTACATAGTGAACAGGTCATTGCCAAAGCAATTTACATAGTGAACAGGTCATTGCCAAAGCAATTTACATAGTGAACAGGTCATTGCCAAAGTAATTTACATAGTGAACAGGTCATTGCCAAAGCAATTTACATAGTGAACAGGTCACTGCCAAAGCAATTTACATGGCGAACAGGTCATTGCCAAAGTAATTTACATAGTGAACAGGCCAGTGCCAACGCAATTTACATAGTGAACAGGTCACTGCCAAAGCAATTTACATGGCGAACATGTCATTGCCAAAGTAATTTACATAGTGAACAGGTAATTGCCAAAGCAATTTACATAGTCAACAGGTTATTGCCAAAGCAATTTCATTCATTCATTCAGTAGCATGTCCTTTGCAGAACCTCGCTCCCATAACAACCTTCCGGAAAACCTCTCGATCATAAGCAAGATGTCCCGCGTCTGATACACCCATCTGGAGATCATCCGCCACATCCTGCACCCATCTTCTCTTTGGCCTTCCTCTTCCTCTCTTCCCAGTCATATACCCCTCCATTATTGTTCTCTCCAAACTTTCGTGACGTTTCAAGTGACCAAAATATTTCAATTTTCTTTGTTTTATCGCCTTTAATAGCCAACCTTCTTCAATATTCAACTCTTGAAGTATGGATGCATTTGTTCTTTTCTTTACCCAAGATATTCTTAGAACTCGTCTATAACATTTATATTCAAAGGCGTTTATGCGCTGTTCAGCTTGTTTAGTAAGTGTCCATGTCTCACAGGCGTATGTTGCAATGGGAAAGATGCATGCTCTTAAAAATCTAATTTTTGTAGTTCTATCTGTCCCACTCCATAATTTATTCAGCTGTTTTAGTCTTTGAAGAGCAATTGATAGTCGCCGTTTAATTTCTTTCATTGTGTCACCGTTGTTGGTAATCAATGAACCAAGATATTCAAAATTTTCCACTACCGCCAATTTTTCCCCATTAATGTATATTTCTTTCTCCATAGTAGTTTTATCTGTATGCATTATCTTTGTTTTTGCTATGTTAAGATATAAGTTGTGATTTTCACTATTCAATTGGGTTGAAGCTATTAGGTTTTCTATGCCATTCTGTGTTGTGGATAGTAATACTGTATCATCAGCATATCGAATCTCCGGTATGTCATGACCGCTAATATTTAGGGCATCATATAGCTCCCTGTTTATATCATCTCTTACATTTCTCATTATATTTTCGGCGTACAGGTTATACAAATAGGGTGACAGCACGCAGCCCTGACGGACTCCTTGCTTGATGTCAAACCAATTTGATGCCTCGCCATCTATTCTAACTGCTGCTTGTTGGTCTAGATAGAGCATTTTTATGAGTTGTACTACATGTGATGGAAAGCTCATATTCCTCATGATTTCCCAATGTTTCTGATGTTGTAAACAGTCGAATGCTTTTGAATAATCCACAAAACACGAGAATAGGTTTACATTAAATAATCTGCACTTCTCTATTATTAAACGCATGTTGAATATGTGATCTCTTGTTCCTCTTCCTTGTCTAAATCCAGCTTGAACTGCGTTAATCTCTTCTTCCATTTTCCTACGAAGTCTTCCCATTATGACTTTTAGTAGAATTTTACTTGCATGACTGATCAGGGCAACAGTTCTATAGTTGGTGCATAATTTCAGGTTGCCCTTTTTTGGTATTGGAATGAAGATAGTTCTCTTCCAATCTTTTGGCCATATACCATATTTCCAAATCTTTGTACATAATGCATGATATATGTGTATGCTTTCTTCTCCTCCCGCTTTAATTAGTTCAGCTGGTATCTCATCACATCCAGGTGATTTACCATTCTTCAGGTTCTTTATAGCCCAAGCAATTTCATCTAATGAGGGTTCAGGTTCTGTCTCTGCTGCCATTGGTTCATGTATCTCATTCATATCCTCACTGTCACTCATATCATACATTCCACTGCAGTACTCCCGCCATCTTTCTAGAATTTGTCTAGATTCTGTTAAGGTATTTCCCATCTTGTCACAGATAACATTCAATTGAGGTTGAACATTTCTTGTCAATAACTTCATTTCTTTGAACATTTCATAATCTCTTCCAGTCTTATGATATTGCTCTATTCTGGTACAGCAATCTTGTATATATTGATTTTTGTCCTTTCTTGTGTTCTTTCTTATTTCTCGAGTTAAAGATATATACTTCATCCTGCTGTTATCGGATTCACCTCCTTTCTGTTTAAGTTCCCTTCGTTGTTTTATTAATTCTAATGTGTCTGATGTAATCCATGGCTTAAGTTGCTTTTTCTTGGTCGGAATTAAATCTTTGGCTGCAGTTATCAAGATTTCTCTAGCTTGTACTGCCAGTTCATCAGGTGTCATTTCTTCTTGTACAGACATCAAGACCCCAAAGCGATTCCTAACTTCTACAGTGTATGCATCCGGTATTTTTGTGAGATCAAAACGAAGGGGCCTTGGTCCTCGGATAAGCTTTTTGAGTTTTAATTTCAGATCTGCTTCTAATAACTGATGATCTGTATCACAGTCTGCACTACGTAGGGTTTTTGCAGATGTTATGCTTGATCTCCATCTTCTTTGTATTAAAATATAATCTATCTGATTTTTGGTAATATTGTCTGGAGACTTCCATGTGTAGAGTCTTCTTGGATGTTGTTTAAAAAGCGTGTTGGCTATCGTTAACTCATTTTCTGTGCAAAATTCAATTAATTTGTCACCTGCATCATTTCTATTTCCTTATCCAAATTTTCATAAAACGTGTCTCTCATTTTCAGCTCTTCCTGCACCAACTTTTGCATTAAAATCTCCCATTATTATTGTTATATCATTATGACCAATCTTATTTAATGTGTCTTGTAGTGTGTTGTAAAAATCTTCAATTTCGTTCTCCTCTGCTGTTGAAGTAGGTGCATATATCTGTATGAGAGTTGTGTTTTTGAGACGGCCTTTAAGTCTAATAGTGAGGATTCTATCACTAACTGGATTATATCCCATTAAAGCTGTTGCAGTTGTCTTGTCTAAACAAAATGTCACTCCACTCTGGCCTCCGGCGTCTCTACCAGAATATATGAAAATACTTCCATTTTCAGTTGTAAAATGTCCCTTGTCGCTCCAGCGATGTTCACTAATTCCTAAAATTTGAATGTTTAAGCTCTCAATCTCATCACACACTACTTTAAGCTTTCCCTCATACAGACTTCTCACATTCCACGTTGCTATTCTCACTCTGTTTCTTAGTCTGACACAGAGGATTTCCTTGGTAACACAGTCAGGATTAACTCCGTCATCACGATTACTAGTACTGGTCCGTGCGTCACACTCTTCCCCAGTGTTATCTGATCTGCCTGGCCTGGGGGTCTCGCCACCAGATCTCTTTCTTATTATGTTTTCTTTCATGGTTGCTACGGTTTCTTGGCAAGTTTTGCAGAAGGTAGTTTGCCATTGCTTTCCTTCTGGGCAGTGACTGTACTAGTCGGTGGCCACAGCCATTGTCTCTACTGATGAGATCATCTGCCTATCGCCGCAGAGTGCAAGACCATAACCAACAACAATCTGTCGGCTGCTCTCACACTCCATCCACCACCTGCTTCCATGGCTTCACGTAACCCTGATCGGGGTGCTAAACGGGTACTCCATCTTGCCCAAGGGTGTCCCGTAGACTAACGGAGGAAAGGAGGCGTCTGACATCTCCTTTGATAGAGGATACCCCTACCCTGCTAACCGGCAAAGCAATTTACATAGTGAACAGGTCACTGCCAAAGCAATTTACATAGTGAACAGGTCATTGCCAAAGCAATTTACATAGTTGAACATATCACTGCCAATACAAAATTGTCAAAACTAGGAAAGCTACCCGAAATAAATATACACCACATGTGATTTTGCTATACACATTTTTGGACCCCGCTTACCTG
>OY992890.1:11835546-12225546 GCA_963921405.1 Cepaea hortensis
GGAGGAAGAGGGAGGAGGAGGGAGGAGGAGGAAGAGGGAGGAGGAGGAATGAGAAGGGAGGAGGAGGGATAGGGAGGAGGGGGAGGGGAAGAGGAAGAGGGTAGGAGGAAGAGTGGAGAGGAGGAGGGAGGAGCTAGAGGGAGGAGGAGGAGGGAGGAAAAGGGAGGAGGGAGGAGGTAGGAGGAGGAGGAAGAGGGAGGAGAAAGGAGAAGGAAGGAGGAGGAAGAAGGAGGAGGAAGAGGGAGGAGGAGGATGGAGGAGGGAGAGGAGGAAGAGGGAGGAGGAGGAAGAGGGAGGAGGAGGAAGAGGGAGGAGGAGGATGGAGGAGGGAGAGGGAGGAGGGGAAGAGGAAGAGGGTAGGAGGAGGGCAGAGGAGGAGGAGAAGGAGGAGGAGGGAGGAGGAGGGGAGAGAAAGAGGGAGGAGGCAGAGGGAGAAGAAGGAAGGAGGAGGAGGAAGGAGGGAGAATGAGGAGGGGAGGAAGGAAAGGGAGGTGGAAGAGGAGGAGGAGGGAGGAGGAAAGAGGTAGGGGGAGGAGGAGGTAGAGGGAGGAGGAGGAGGAAGGAAAGGGAGGAGGAAGAGGAGGAGGAGGGTGGAGGGAGGAGGAGGAGGTAGAGGGAGGAGGAGGGAGGAGGTAGGAGGAGGAGGGATGAGGAGGGAGAGGGAGAAGGAGGGAAGATGAGGAGGAGGCGGAGGGAGTAGGAGGGAGTAGGATGGAGGAGGTGGGGAGAGGAAGAGGGAGAAGGAAGAGGGAGAAGGAGGAGGGAGAGGGATGAGAGGGAGGAGGAGGGTGGAGGGAGGAGGAGGGAGGAGAAGAGAGGAGGAGAGAGTTCGCCATTCCGAATTCATACTCGTCTAGTTCTTCCCTTCTACACGACTGTAGATAACTTCCTTACACATAAAAAGATGAATTGTTATTGATATTGTCGTGGCATGGAGGAATATCAGCAGCAGAGTTGATCCAAAAAACCAAAGACTGAGATCTACGGAGAGCCATGAACGCCTACGCCAGCCGGCACGGCACTTGATGATGATGATTGCCGTGTGACGATTCTGTGTAGTCACGTCATTTTCTTCCCTTTCCCTAGCGTTTTGGTTCGGGGATTCTTTCATCATCATCATCATATATTTACGTACGTATTTTGGGAGGGGGAGGAGGGAGGAGGAGGAAGAAGAAAAAAAAACTATGACAGTTGACAGCTCTGGAATGAAAGGAAGGCGTGTAGAAAATTTCATCTCAATCGGATGGGCCGTTCGCGAACAAATAAAGGACATACATATTTACATACATATATACATACACTTTGTTTTATAGATATAGATACATACACTTTGTTTTATAGATATAGATAACGAAAACATAAAAAAATGGTAACATCAAATAAAACGATAACACCGGCAAGTGAAGTAACAATATAAGTTAAAACATGTAATAAAGTTGATAAGTTAAATACTTAAGGAAAGGGGGAGCAATTATAACGTCAGAGGGAAGATGTACAATAGAGAGTAAGAACAGAATAGGGCAAGTAAAAGCCGCATTTCAGAAAATAAAATAAAAAATATCTTATGTAAAGAGTCACTATCATTGAATGTAAGAAAGAATGTGTTGAAATGTTATATAGAGCCTGCATAACGGTATGACAGCGCATTGTGGAGCGTGATTAAACAAATTAGGAAGAACATGGAAGCAACAGAGATGTGGTTCCTGAGACGAATGTTGCGAATTCCTTGGACTGCCAGAGTAACTAACAATGACTGCCTGAAAGAGGCTAATGAAACCAGGGCATTATAAACATATATAACAAGGAGACAAACATCATTCATTGGTCATGTTATGGGAGGAAGGTTTCTGGAACACATAGTCAAGACTGGAGAGATCAGTGGGAAAGAAGCAGAGGCAGACCCAGAGAAATGATGCTGGATGAACTGAGATGGTGATATGACGGGGTATCACCAGCAGAGTTGATTCAGAACACCAAGGGCCGAGTTCTGTGGAGAGACATGAACTACCATGGCTGGCAAGACACATAATGATGATATATTTTCTCTCCAGCATATTCTAAGCATCCTGTATTAACTGCACGTTGAAATATCTTCTTGACATTGTCATGTCTGGTGTGTAGGAATCTTTGAATCGTAGGACACAAATATTAACTGTTTGAGAAGCTTTGCGGAAACTGAAGAAAATAAGAAATAAATTGCATAGATCTATGGAATATGGACGAAATTCTTATCCAACCGGCGAAAGAGTTGGTGCAAGACCGTAGTGATGTGACATCTGATGTTTGCAAGCTACGACTTACGTCAGAGTTTCTCTACAGTTCAAATGCTATGTTGTTGTTGTTGTTTTTTTTTTTTTTTTTAATACACCTAGGTCTAGGTTAATATATACATCTGAGACATATGGTGCTATTTCAATAGCTGGATAAGAACTATGTCCATATTCCATAGTCAGACAGGCGGATGATAGACCTGGCTAATGATAACACCCTTTTATGAGTGCCTAGTTTGTCTTTCGTTAAATACAAGGGAGACTTTTTTGACATGTGAAGGCGGCGGATTCGAATCCGGATCTGGCTGTTAAATCTGCCAATGCTTATAGTGTCTCTTTTAATCTCTTCTTCTTTCTTCTACGTCTATAAATATAGACCAATACTTGTGCGTGTGTCTCATGCTATTTCAATTGCCTAAAGGGTTTTCAAACATTAATTTTTTATATGCTTCACGTGATTCATTTCTATATAATGGTCCAATGTGTTTGTCTTCTAGTCATTTGCCATACGCTGCGTTAATATAAATTTAAGGAATCCGTGGTTCTCTTTCGCTAGCTGGATAAGAATTTCGTCCATGTTCCATACTTGTGGATTCAGCTTGTCTGGAGTTTGTCAAGTTAGCCACGCATGTAAATCTTGCCATAAACTTGAGAACATCACAGCACAATCTGATGCTCTTTTATCACAATCATGTAAACACATTATATGACTCTAAACAGCAAAGAAAATAATTAAAATATCATTCATTGCACTGAGCCGTATAAAATTAGCGGGGGCGTGTGAACGGCGGGCCGTAGTGTTGTGACATCTGATGTTTCAAAGCTACGACTAAGGTCATATGTTTTTTTTTTTTTTAAATACTATTACTGCTACCAGCCGGCGTTGTGGTGAAAGGGTCACGAACGCAATTCACAATCCCGCATTTCAAAGCCCTTTCAAAGGCTCAACCCACCGGTGCGCTATCGCAACGGTCTAAAGCGTTAAACCTCAGTCTTCCAGAGCATTGACCAACCAACCAACCATTGTACTAAACGCTATAGAATTTATTTCAAGGGGATAATAGCACCCGGGGACGTATTATGGGTCAGTCAATCAATCATGTGCTATGCCGGAAATCGTCGGCGGTCATAACTCGCCATTTCACTCGATTACCAGGGTCGTGAATCAGCTCAGTGTTCCTGTCTCGTCCATGCCATGTGGCCAAGCCATCCAGACATTTTCCTCTCAGCCCTTCCCTTGGTCTGTTCCCTTCGATCTTGCCAGTGTCAGAGTCCTAACTATTGGCTCCGTCTAGTTCACTGGACTTAGACAGGCAAATTACAACATCTACGTAACATACACTAATAACACATGAATGCAATTAGAAACTGGCAGGAGCTATCTCCTGAACAATCATTTATTACACTATATTACAGGTTGACAACATAGTCGCACTTCACGCTCAAACAATCGTTCAACACCAACAACCACGCGTTAGCTCACAATGGCGATCTGTACACTGTCGCCCACATGATCATTCACAATCACAACTTCACATCATCCCGCACATATCACAGTTCGTACATTCCTCGAATATCAATACACAACTTTCATCTCCATCTATCAGTCACAACACTATCGTTCTATCGTTCTATCGCTCTCTAGATCTCCACACGTCCGTCTCTATTCGCTGCCTCACACACACTGACTCTCTCTCCTCGTTGACCTTCCCACATCACGTGGCTCTGTTCACGGGCTTCTTGCCTGACCGTCCGCTAGCCAAGCCGTGGTGTCTCTTACTGCCCTTTGACCTCAGCTATGCTTACACTGACTCTCGCTTACATACCGGCACTTACATTCTACCTTACATATAAGACCATGACATTCTCCCCCCGCCCAACCAATGTGGCACTTTCTCTTGAAAATGTGACACATTCTGCTGTTGTTACTCTTGGTACATCTTTCTAACATTGTCAGGGGATTATATGATCATAAGTATACGCTCGTGTCCCTTTTTGCTCTGATCTTTTCCGAGATTAATTTTAAATATAGTTCTCTCTTTTTCAGTATTGAGGTTTCTCTCAAGGTTTTGTCGTGGTCTGACAAATGTTCTGGTTGGGTCTACTTGTCATACCTCGGTATATTATTTAACCACCCAATCCGTGACATTACATTCTGTTCATTTTACTCAATCGATTGTGTGTGCATTCTCATCTCATAGTTATTGTGGCTATGCTGGTTTAAGGATTCTCCATTGGTTTACGCCTCGAATAAGGCTACAACTTCCTCTTACAGCATTCTTAAACTTCCTCTCTATTCAGACGTGGTTTCCCTCGTCTATAGTTAATGTACCTTAATCGATTCTTTATGAGCATGTTATGTCAATGTTGTGGTCATGGTTCGAATATACTTCATGTATGTTAGTCCCCCTTACCTCATCTTATGTCAGACCGTGAGTTGTTTCCCTTTTTGGGTACGCCTCGTTTACTGTTATAGAGATTTGTTATTAATCTCTTCGGTTGGCATCACCCTGTTGGTATGTTCCTTCTTGTTACAATATTATGATGTTAACTTTGTACCACTATTGCTAAGCGTCATTCGTCGGGCTATCCACCATACGCGAAAGCAAGTTTGGTAAAACTCGCGTATTGGGATTGCCAGGCGTTGATTCTCAGCATTACACCTTATACTATTCGCCACTATACTTACACTCATATGTACATATCACATTATAATAATACACTCTAATATAATAATAAAATTAGACATTGGATGTCATACAATTAATACATTTACACTAAAATATTCATCGTCGCTGCCTTTATGCACGTATAGGATACTGTTGTCCTGTGAATGTTATGCACACGGAATTAAATTAACAGTGTTTAATGTTCATTTCCGTGTTGGAATCTTTGGCATGTCTTCTGTACATCCTGATATTGTCTTTCCTTCTGTATAGTGATTCAGACTTTTCACCAAGTTTGGGCAATTTGTAAGTCCGTTCTGTAAAATTGCTGGAATTCACACGTATAAAATAAGAATTAATTAAGTTCAGTGGCCTAGATTTTGAGTGTGGCCATGGTGCCTCTGTCTGTGACTGTCTTTGCCATAGTTTATAGGTTGGCATCTGGTTTATTAGACTGATCACCGGAAATGAATATCTGTAGTTGTGAAGCTGTCGTCGTTGTTAGTCGATTTCAAAAGGTGAATTCTGTAGATACTCGTTTGAAACAAAGTCAATATGGGTATATCTTACTGTTAGATACCTGAAATCACATGTTGATTCTTACTGTTCTGCCGGTGACACTTTTCACGTTGAGGGACCTTTCATGTTGGTCTATACAATGAAGTGTGTGGTAGTATCATAGCGCTGGAGTCGTACAGCAGACAAGGCAACTCTGGAGTTACTCGATCTACAGATAAAAAGTGGGTTACGGTTACAATTTTCCGAAGGGTGGGGATTTTCAAATTTCATGTTGAGATCATTTTGAGTGCTATCTCCAAACCTGCACTCGTACATGTGTGTATACATTCAATAGTTCAAATAATAATAATACACCATGTATAGTTTTGAAATGTAATCGTGCATGTTTGTATGCGTTTCTGCAATTTGTGTATATTTTCCAAAATATGTAGGGTAATTTGTTGCTGATTTTTGTCAGTAATTCCACCGACTGATGATTTACATTATTCAGCATAAGTATGTGTCTGAGTTGATTTGACATAGAGTTTATCAGTGGTAACAACAAACTTTGGTTCAACAGTAATGATGTAAGTATCAGAATTAGCTGGTTTGTCATAAGTAAGATCATCTGTGTTGCGTTATGCTGATGTGTGGATAACACTGTTAGTGAAGTCAGTTGTTTTGTATTCACAATGAGTAGTGCGAGTATAACCATCCACTGTGTGCACTTGGGCATGTGTGTGGTTAACAGGGAGTACAGGAGGTATAGTATGTCCCATGATGATTTATGATCTTTCCTCGCTCTTGTGAAATGCTTGTTTTCTGTACCTTCTTTTCTTTGATGATACACACCAGTTTCTGTTTTTTCTTGTTGTGAGATGGTAATCAAGTTGGTGTGGTGTGGTATTTTGGTCTGTTCATCATGTTGTTGTATGATGAGTGGTGTAGTTAAGGCAGTGCTTGTTGTGGTGTTAACTTTTTGCCCTGTGTGAGTTTTGGACTCTGTGTAGTCTGTCACATTTAATACATTTCCAATTAATAAATCACAGCATGGATTGTCTAATAAAGCACAAGTTACTCTGCCTGATAGGAAAGGTGATTTTATATTGGCCCATGCCATAGGATATTTCTCTACTGTTCCTGAAACAGTTCTGCAATAGATGTACTTATCTTGGTAGTCTTTAGGATCAGCTAGGGCTTTCCGAAGACCGATAATACAAGACCCTGTGTCGCGTACACATGTGCATACTATTTCATTGATGTATCCCTCATGGAATGTTAGTTTTCCTAACGACAGTCTTGAGGTTTTGTTCGTTTCCTCACTTTCTTGTTGAGTATTGTCCTCTTTAAATAAGGACTGAGGCTGAGTGATATTAACCACATTATTGGAAAATGGTATGAAGTCTGATGGGTAAAACTCAGTCTGTTCTGCATTTGCAGTGTTTGGTCTTGTTTTCGTTTCTGTGATGTTTTTTTCTAAGTTCTTTGCTGAAATGTCTGTTGTAATGTTTATGGCTGCATTTGCTTTTACTTTCTGTATTCTTTTTACACCTTCACATTCAAAACGCCTGTGGCCATACGCAAGGCAAAAATGACATTTTGTTCTATATTTCCTTTGGTTTACCTTCCCCAGTTTTTGTGCTATAATAGTATTTAGGTATTCTTGATAAGTGGGATTTTTATCGCATATTCCATTTTCTGTATGTGGAGTGTTACAATGTTTGCACAGTACTGGTTTTGTTTTCTGTGGTTTGTTTTGACAATCTGTGGTTGCAGATGCCGTTGCTTTCACAGTACTCTTCTGTTGAGTGTTCTTAACCAGGTTCAAACTTTGGTTGTAATACTCGCGACATTTTTCTAGTAAGTTTTTGATAGGTTCTGTTTTGTGTTCTTCTAAATATTTTCCGCATTCGGCTGGTAGTGTTGCTTTTAGTTTTTCTATTAGCAAGAAATTTATTACTCTTTGATCGTTGTCTGAATGTTTAATTACCAATATTAGTTTTCTGAAAGATTCTTCTAATTCCTTTATATACTGGGTGAATGACTTGTCTGTGGCTGGTTTCAGTTTTTGTACTTCTAATTCTAGAGTCTCGAAGTCGTTTACATAGTGTCTTAATATGTTTGTTTTATAATATTCATAGTTTGTACTTGACATATCTGGTATGAGCTCATGTAGTTTTTTACTTTTTATTGGTACGTACTTGTTGTACCATAAATACCAAAAATCTTTTGGGATTTTGTAGTCTTGCATTTTCTTTTCAAATTTCTGTAGCCAATCACGTATTAAGTCAGGTTTTCTATTACAATTTGCTTTGTCTTGTGCCTGTGTACCCTCGAAAAAGTCATGCAAATTTCTGTAATGTTTTGTACTCCAGAAATATGATTGGTATTCTTCCTCTGACATTTTCTGTTAATTAATATTCAAATGTACCAATGATGATATCTATTCAAGCAAATCAAAGAATGCAGATTTGGGTACGTAGCAATCAAAATTAATCAACTTATCTTTTCCTGCTGACTACTCGAACGCTTGATGTACAGGAACGTGATTCTCGTGCTGGTTACCGCTGACCTGGTCTGGTTACGTCGGTCGATTTGTAGAATTGAAACCTGCTGTGGAGAGAAATGATGTTATTTTCGTTCTAACTCTATTTATACATTTTTGGTTTACAATTTCTTATATATATCATGCAATAGATCTTCTTCTTGACAAGAGTAGCGTTCTTTTATGCAATTTACATGGGAATGTGGTTCATGTGTGCTTCTGACACCATTTATACCTGTCAGAGTCCTAACTATTGGCTCCGTCTAGTTCACTGGACTTAGACAGGCAAATTACAACATCTACGTAACATACACTAATAACACATGAATGCAATTAGAAACTGGCAGGAGCTATCTCCTGAACAATCATTTATTACACTATATTACAGGTTGACAACATAGTCGCACTTCACGCTCAAACAATCGTTCAACACCAACAACCACGCGTTAGCTCACAATGGCGATCTGTACACTGTCGCCCGCATGATCATTCACAATCACAACTTCACATCATCCCGCACATATCACAGTTCGTACATTCCTCGAATATCAATACACAACTTTCATCTCCATCTATCAGTCACAACACTATCGTTCTATCGTTCTATCGCTCTCTAGATCTCCACACGTCCGTCTCTATTCGCTGCCTCACACACACTGACTCTCTCTCCTCGTTGACCTTCCCACATCACGTGGCTCTGTTCACGGGCTTCTTGCCTGACCGTCCGCTAGCCAAGCCGTGGTGTCTCTTACTGCCCTTTGACCTCAGCTATGCTTACACTGACTCTCGCTTACATACCGGCACTTACATTCTACCTTACATATAAGACCATGACACCAGTTGTCACTAAGTTCTCCAGTCCATTTCGGTGCACCGTTGATAATCCGAACTGAAGAGATATTTGTTGTGTGGTCTTTTTAGGAATAAAGTGACACGTGTCTATGAGATGTAAATGTGACATTGTAATACAGTGGAGTTCCTGACATTGCAACCTGGAAATGAAGAAGCTGGCAGATTGGTAAAGGAAGATGAAAGAATACCCCAGCCTGATATAGACTTAACATATAAAGATGTAAAGAGATGTATACTAAACAGTTAAAGAACCAAGTTCTAATCAAAGCATCCAGGTCAGCTGAAAGATGATGCATATTACCTAAGAAAATTCACACACACACACACACACACACATACACACACACACACACACACACACACCGCACTGGACAAAACAGGCTGAAAAATCATATGTTTAATCAAGATAGAAGATACTGATGACTGTGACTGTGAACCGGTAAAATGACAATTAAACATTTGTGGCAGCAGTGTCCAACATATGCAGAACAGACAGCAACATTATTTTGACCCACACCCGCCCCATTTGAAGACAAACGCGCTACGGCGATGTCAGCAGGAACAAACTGGCTGCTGTTTTCTTTGGGTGTGTTGATACCGGTGTCTGCAGGTGTACGAGGGAGAAGAAGAAAGATTGACAATGTGGGTCCTTCACTACATGGTAACTCTTGAGCCTGTTCACACGCAAACGAGATGAGTGATCCTTCCAGAGTTTGCAGTTACGTGTATTTCATATGTATATCCATACTTCAAGAGCTGAATATTGAAGAGGGTTGGCTACTAAAGAAGATACAACAAAGACAATTGATATATTATGGTCACTTGAAATGTCATACAAGTTTGGAGAGAACAATAATGGAGGGGTTATGCCTGGGAAGAGAGGAAGAGGAAGGCCAAAGAGAAGATGGATGCAGGATGTGGCGGATGACTTCCAGATGGGTGTATCAGACGCGGGACATCTTGATCGTGATCGAAACGTTTTCCGGAAGGTTGTTATGGCAGCGAGGTTCTGCAAAGGATATGCTACTGAATGAATGAAAGAATGAATGAACGAATAGATGAATGAATGTATTTCAAAGAAACGCTTATGTCCCACTCCACGTGGATATCACCATCACTATCTTTATCATCATCATGTGCCAAGATGCGATTAGCGTGAGCGATCATTTTTGGCAATCTCTTGCGATCAACAGAGGCTCAGGTTGTATCTGTTTCTCCTCAATATACCATTTTGTCAAGCCATGTGCACGTTTGTCTATCTTTGTTTCTGTTTCCCTTGTCCCATCACGTTCGCCTGTTGTCAATAAGTTTATCATCACAACGTATCCATAACATGGTGTATGTCTACATAGCTTATCTGCACGCCTCGTTTGTTTTTCTATCCGTCCTTGGTAATCTTGGCAATTTAACCGAAAATCACGCTGCTGCCGCAATATTTTCCTCTGCTTGTCCACCAATTGTCACATGTTTAAATCACTTCTGTTGAACGATTTTATTCTCAGGTCAAATGTGGAATCCACACCAACCGTGCTTCTGCCCCAGTTTTTTGAGTCGATGCCGCTGTGGTTATGTGAATGACCAAACCAATAGCCAAATCCATCGTTCCACCGGCCAAGGACGTACACTGGGGCACCACTACTTCCGTCACACGTGACAGCGTCATAAGAGTAATGGCACCAGTATTGGTCCTCTCTGACATCACGTGCTAAATCCCTGACAGTAGCTTTGCCAACGCTAACACATTTGGGCCCACCGTGTGGATGCGAGACCACGACAACAAGATTGTCGTTTGCGGTCTGGTACTTCTTTTTCAGTTCTAGACCAAGATTCCAGTATTGCTTTAGCTTGTCCTCTAGTTTTCTGAGCAAGTCGTCATCGTGTGTGACACAAACAAGGGCACACCAATCTCCAGTTTCATCCCGAGAATGTGATTTCAGTCCCTGGATGATCTTCTCCTGATCCCCACTCTCATCACTATCATAGAACAACCGGACTTTACAGTTGGCGGCATCTGCTTCCTCCCCGAGCACGTTCAAGGCCGTTGTCAAGGTAACTTTCCCCCATTGTGTTTCTCCATGACCTTTACTGGCTCTACATTGTGGACAAGGACAAGGCTTATCTTTATCTGCGACAGTTTCGATTTTTTGAACAAAGCCGGTCCCACAGCGCAAACCTACGTCAGTTTTGACTTCTATCATAGCCGTCAAGTAGGACATGCAGCCGATAAATTCAAATAAGCTGCTCTTTTCATCAGCTGAAAGATGTGACAGATTCTGAGAGAGTTTCGAAATATCACTGGCTTTGATATAGTGTTGATGGTTCTCTATCTTGTCGCATCTTTTGAATGCTGTGTCGGACTTTTCACCACATTGAAGAATCTGCGCTTGGTAATGAACTGGAATAAATAAACAGATATAGATTAATGAACTCTCTGCAAAGACACTGGTGTGTTTAAAATACATGTCCTTTGCAGAACGTCGCGATCAACCCCAACTCTAGGTTTATTTTCTAGGCAATTTCATGTTCAGTAGGTTACCATTGCCTTCTGATCGAGAAGTCCAAACTGCCTACTTCCCGGGCCTTACAGTCTCTGAACAAGCATGACTTGCCTGGGTAACTATCGAGTTACAGTCTAGATCAGTGGTTCTCAACCGGTGGGGAATCCCCCCCCTAGGGGGGGGGGGGGGATTTTAGGGTTTCCAGGGGGGGGGGATGAAGACCATTTCAAGATCGCGTTAACACAAGAACCGATTACTTGATATTGTTTTTCCCTTCATACTTTACAGTTATGTACGTCTCATCCTTCTAAAATTCATTTTATAGAGCAAGTAGACCCACAAATCATGTTTTATGTGGATGTCTAGTCTTGTTTTAGTATATGCTATTAAATTTACCTTCCATTTTTACGTATACTGTGTAGGGGTGGGGGGATTTTTAGGTAGGAAATATGAAAGGGGGGATGACATTCTGAAAATACGGTGAAGGGGGGCACATGCCAAATTTTTGATAGGAAGGGGAGGGGGAATGGCGTTCTGAAAATATGGTGAAAGGGGGGGGGGCACGGGGCAAAAAAGGTTGAGAACCACTGATCTAGATGTATCGAAATACAGACAAGGCTACATTTGGACATTGACTAGTTATACACATATAGACATGGCTACATTTGGACATTGACTAGCTATACACATATAGACATGGCTACATATGAACACTGACTGGATATACACATATAGACATGGCTACCTTTGGACACTGACTGGTTATAAACACATAGACAAGATACAGACATGGTATGACATGATATACACATATAGGCATGGCTACATTTGGACATTGACTAGTTATAGACATATAGACATAGCTACATTTGGACACTGACTGGATATACACTTATAGACATGGCTACATTTGGGCACTGACTGGTTATAAACACATAGACAAGATACAGACATGGTATGACATGATATACACATATAGGCATGGCTACATTTGGACATTGACTAGTTATAGACATATAGACATAGCTACATTTGGACACTGACTGGATATACACATATAGACATGGCTACATTTGGGCACTGACTGGTTATAAACACATAGACAAGGCTAGAGTTTTGACATTGACTGGTCTCACACATAGGTATAGACCCTGGGTTTTTTCCACGTGGACTTCTAGTAACAAAATTTCCCCTGGTCTCTGGGTAGTGAGATCGGACACCCGTGTGTATTGTTGTGCACGTAAAAATTCCCTCGGCAGTTGGAAATCGAAAAAGAGTAGCCTAACGGCATTGCCCGGACAAACTTTCGAGTTAAAAATCTATCCAAAGTATTTCAGGATCCTTGCCGGTGCTACGGAGTTCGTGCACTGAGCTGAGATTCTCCGGACTCAGGCTTGAGTTAGGAGTAGAACGTAGCACTTATGGGTTACACCCGTCTGCCCCCCGTGATGTTGATCCGTCGACTAAACTAAAACTAAACTAAATACATATAGGTAAGTCTACATTTGGACACTTACTAATGGTCCTTTGAAGTCTTTCTGCATCCATGCTTCTTTGGGGCATTTGTTGTGTGGCCTGTAAGTAATCAACAGTGAAGCTATTAGTCGTGTGGGATTAGGTAGTGACAGAGAAAGAAAGAGTGACTGATAGAGAGTGAGAGAGAGTAAGAGAGTGAGAGAGAGAGAGAGAGAGTGAGAGAGAGAGTAAGAGAAAGAGAGTGAGAGAGAGAGAGAGTAAGAGAGTGAGAGAGAGTGAGAGAGAATAAGAGAGAGAGTAAGAGAGAGCGATGTAGCGTGAGAGAGAGTGAGAAAAAGTGAGAGAATAAGAAAGACTGAGAGAGAGCATGAGAGAGTGAGAGAGAGAACATGAGAGAGTGACAGAGATAGAGGTTGAGAGAGAGACAGAGAGAGCGAGAGATAGAGAGAGAAAGAGGGAGAGAAACAATAGAGAGAAATATATATATATATATATATATATATATATATATATATATATATATATATATATATAGAGAGAGAGAGAGAGAGAGAGAGAGAGAGAGAGAGAGAGAGAGAGAAGGAGAAATAGAGGCAGAAATAGAGTTAGAGACACAGGGAAAGAGTAAGATAGAAAGAAATAGAGAGAGAAACACATAGACAGTGAGATAGAGAGAGAGAGAGAGAGAGAGAGAGAGAGAGAGAGAGAGAGAGAGACCGTGAGGGAGAGCATGAGAGAGATATAGAGAGATTGAGATAGAGAAAGAGAGAGATATATAGCGAGAGAGAGATAGAGGGATAGATAGAGAGAGCGAAAGAGGGAGAAAAAATAGAGATAAAGAGAAATATATATATATATATATATATCTTATATATAAATTGCGATCTCCGTCTGTCTGTCTGTCTGTATGTCCGTATGTCCTTTATGCGCTCGCGAACGGCCCATCCGATTGAGATGAAATTTTCTACACGTCTTCCTTTCATTCCAGAGCTGCCAACTGTAATATCTTTTTAGTGTGAAATCGCATGCTTACCCAATATTATTTCATTTTTCATTTTTCATCATAATTTCATATATCTCAGGGGACCTAACTCTATAAAAGTTATTTCAAGGGACATAACTTTTCTGTATAACTTATAGTCATATTGTGGCATCGTTTTCAAAGATTTATAAACTCTTTTTCCATAGTTATGTACCGGCATATGAGTTATAATAAATAATGATACAATCTGTAAGGCATTTTCAAAGTTTTCATAAAAATGATGCACAATGCATAACATTGTAACTCATCTTTTTTTGCTTAAGAAGTTACTGTAGTCATGCAGGTGATTAGAAAGAGTTTTCATTAAAAATAATGGACGGTGTGTGGAAGGGCATTTTTTTAAGTTACTTTTTTTTGTTGTATGAATTTAATGAGACGCTACCCGCCAGGAGCTGGGCGAAGTCACTCCTCCTTTTCTACTCCTCCTCTACTCCTCCTCTACTCCTACTACTCCTCCTTTTCCTTCTTCTGCTGATGCTGCTGCCGCCGCTCCATTTACCCAAGTTAATTGTTGGGGGAAGATGTAAAGATCTTTCAAGTGCTCTTTCTAATGCTTTTTGTAAGTTGGTCTTCGTTTATCTAAGGTTGTTCTAACTGCAACCAATAAATGATTAGACAGACAGGCAGACAGACAGACAGAGAGGGACGGACGGACAGACAGACAGGCAGACAGACAGACAGACAGAGAGGGAGGGACGGACAGACAGACAGACAGACAGACAGACAGACAGTCGGGAACGGGAACTTATATGACTATTTATATGAATTAAATGAGATTCTCGCCATCAGGAGCTGGGCGAAGCCGGGTCGGATCAGACAGACAGACAGACAGACAGACATATAGACAGACAGACAGACAGATAGATAGTCGGGAACGGGAACGGGAGCTTATATGACTACTTATATGAATTAAATGAGATGCTCCACACTAGGAGTTGGGCGATGCCGGGCCGGGTCAGACAGACAGACAGACAGAAAGACAGACAGAAAGACAGACAGACAGACATACAGACAGACAGTCAGACAGACAGACAGACAGTCAGACAGACAGTCAGACAGACAGACAGACAGACAGACAGACAGACAGTCGGGAACGGGAACTTATATGACTACTTATATGAATTAAATGAGATGCTCGCCATCAGGGGCTGGGCGAAGCCGGGCCGGATCAGACAGACAGACAGACAGACAGACATATAGACAGACAGACAGACAGATAGATAGTCGGGAACGGGAACGGGAGCTTATATGACTACTTATATGAATTAAATGAGATGCTCCACATCAGGAGTTGGACGATGCCGAGCCGGGTCAGACAGACAGACAGACAGAAAGGCAGACAGAAAGACATACATACATACATACATACAGACAGACAGACAGACAGACAGACAGTCGGTAACGGGAACGAGAACTTATCTGACTACTTATATGAATTAAATAAGATGCTCCCCACCAGGGACTGGGCGAAGCAGGGCCGGGTCAGCTAGTATATATATATATATATATATATATATATATAAAACAAAATGTATGTATGTAAATATATATGTATGTATGTATGTATGTAAATATGTATGTCCTTTATTTGTTCGCGAACGGCCCATCCGATTGAGATGAAATTTTCTACACGCCTTCCTTTCATTCCAGAGCTGTCAACTGTCATAGTTTTTTTTTCTTCTTCCTCCTCCTCCCTCCTCCCCCTCCCAAAATACGTACGTAAATATATGATGATGATGATGAAAGAATCCCCGAACCAAAACGCTAGGGAAAGGGAAGAAAATGAAGTGACTACACAGAATCGTCACACGGCAATCATCATCATCAAGTGCCGTGCCGGCTGGCGTAGGCGTTCATGGCTCTCCGTAGATCTCAGTCTTTGGTTTTTTGGATCAACTCTGCTGCTGATATTCCTCCATGCCACGGCAATATCAATACCAATTCATCTTTTTATGTGTAAGGAAGTTATCTACAGTCGTGTAGAAGGGAAGAACTAGACGAGTATGAATTCGGAATGGCGAACTCTCTCCTCCTCTCTTCTTCCTCCCTCTCATCCCTCTCCCGACTCCCTCCTCCTTCTCCCTCTTTCTTCTCCCTCTTCCTCTCCCCTCCTCCTCCATCCTCCTCCCTCCTACTCCATCCGCCTCCTCCCCCTCCTCCCTCATCTTCCCTTCTCCTCCCTCTCCCTCCTTATCCCTCCTCCTCCTCCTGCCTCCCTCCTCCTCCTGCCTCCCTCCTACTCCCTCTTCCCTCTTCCTCCTCCTCCTACCTCCTCCCTCCTCCTCCCTCTACCTACTCCTCCTCCCTCCACCCTCCTCCTCCCTTCTCCTCCTCTTCCTCCTCCCTTTCCTTCTTCCTCCTCCTCCTCTACCTCATCCTCCCCCTACCTCTTTCCTCCTCCCTCCTCTTCCTCTTCCACCTCCCTTTCCTTCCTCCCCTCCTCATTCTCCCTCCTTCTCTCCTCCTTCCTCCTCCTCCTTCCTTCTTCTCCCTCTGCCTCCTCCCTCCTCCTATCCCCTCCTCCTCCTCCTCCCTCCTTCTACTCCTCTCCCCTCCTCCTCCTCCTACCCTCTTCCTCTTTCCCTCCTCCCTCTCCTCCTCCATCCTCCTCCTCCCTCTTCCTCCTTCCTCCTCCTCCCTCTCCCTCCTCCATCCTCCTCCTCCCTCTTCCTCCTCCTTCTTCCTCCTCCTTCCTTCTCCTCCCTCCTCCTCCCTCTTCCTCCTCCTCCCTCCTCCTCCTCTCTCCTCCTCCCTCCTCCCTTTTCCTCCCTCCTCCTTCCTCTACATCCTCCCTCCTCCTCTCCACTCTTCCTCCTACCCTCTTCCTCTTCCCCTCCTCCCTATCCCTCCTCCTCCCTTCACATTCCTCCTCCTCCCTCTTCCTCCTCCTCCCTCTTCCTCCTCCTCCCTCCTACTCCTCATCCTCCTTCTCCCTCCTCCTCCTTCTTCCTCCCTCCTCCTCCCTCCTCCCCCTCCTCCTTCCTCCTCCTCCCTCTCCTCCTCCTCACTCCTCCTCCTCCTCCCTCTACCTCCTCCCTCCTCCTCCCTCTTCCTCCTCCTCATCCCTCCTCCTCCCTTCTCCTCCTCCCTCCTCCTCCTCCCTCCTCCTCCCTTCACATTCCTCCTCCTCCCTCTTCCTCCTCCTCCCTCTTCCTCCTCCTCCCTCCTCCTCCTCATCCCTCCTTCTCCCTCCTCCTCATTCTTCCTCCCTCCCTCCTCCTCCTCCCTCCTCCCCCTCCTCCTTCTCCCTCTCCTCCTCCTCACTCCTCCTCCTCCCTCCTCCTCCCTCTACTTCCTCCTCCTCCTCCCTTCACATTCCTCCTCCTCCTTCTTCCTCCTCCTCCTCCTCCTCCCTCCTCCTCCTCTCTCCTAATCCCTCCTCCTCATCACTCCTCCTCCCTCCTCCTCCTCCTCCCTCCTCCCCCTCCTTCCTCTCCGCCTCCTCCCTCCTCCTCCTCCCTCTACCTCCTCTCCTCCCTCCTCCTCCCTCTACCTCCTCCTCCTCCTCACTTCACATTCCTCCTCCTCCCTCTCCTCCTCCCTCCTCCTCCTCCCTCCTCCTCCTCCCTCCTCCTCATCACTCCTCCTCCCTCCTCCTCCTCCTCCCTCCTCCCCCTCCTCCCTCTCCGCCTCCTCCTCCTCCTCCTCCCTCTACCTCCTCTCCTCCCTCCTCCTCCCTCTACCTCCTCCCTCCTCCTCCCTTCACATTCCTCCTCCTTCCTCTTCCTCCCTCCTCCTCCTCTCTCCGCCTCCCTCCTCCCCTCCTCCCCCTCCTTCTCCTCCTTCTCCCTCCTCATTCTCCCTCTTCCTCCTCCCTCTTCCTTCTCCCTCCGCCTCCTCCATCCTCCTACTCTCTCCTCCTCCTCCCTCCTCCTCCTCTCTCCTCCTCACACATCCTCCTCCCTCCACCTCCTCCCTCCTCCCCCTCCTCCCTCTCCGCCTCCTCCCTCCTCCTCCCCCTCTACCTCCTCTCCTCCCTCCTCCTCCCTCTACCTCCTCCTCCTCCTCCCTTCACATTCCTCCTCCTCCTCTTCCTCCCTCCTCCTCCTCTCTCCACCTCCCTCCTCCTCCTCCTCCTCCCTCCTCCTCCCTCCTCCTCCCTCCACTCTCCTCCTCCTCCTCCTCCTCCCTCCTCCCCCTCCTCTCCTCCTCATCTCTCTCTTCCTCCTCCCTCTCCCTCATCCCTCCTCTCTCCTCTCCATCTACTCTCTCCTCCTCCTCCTCCTCCTCCCTCTCCTCCTCCTGCTCCCTTCTCCTCCTGCGTTCTCCTCCTCCCTCTTCTCCTCCTCCTCCCTCTTCCTCCTCCCTCTCCTCCCTCTTCCTCCTCCCTCCTCCTCGCCTCCTCCTCCACACTACTCCTCCCTCCTCCTCCTAATCCCTCCTCCTCCCTCCTATTCCTCCCTACTCCTCCTGTCTCCTCCCTCCTCCTCCCTCCTCTTCCCTCCTCCATCTCCCTCTTCCTCCTCCCTCCTCCATTTACCCAAGATAGACAGACAGTCAGACAGATAGTCGGGAACGGGATCTTATATGACTACTTATATAATTTAAATGAGATGCTCTCCACCATGGGATGGGCCGGGTCAGACAGACAGACAGATAGATAGATAGATAGACAGACAGACAAACAGACAGACAGACAGACAGACAGACAGACAGACAGACAGACAGACAGTCGGGAACTTATATGACTACTTATATGAATTAAATGAGATTCTCCCCACCAGGAGTTGGGCGATGCCGGGCCGGGTCAGACAGACAGACAGATAGATAGTCGGAACGGGAACTTATATGACTACTTATATGAATTAAATGAGATTCTCCCCATCAGGGTCTGGGCGAAGACGGGCCGGGTCAGACAGACAGACAGACAGACAGACAGACAGACAGACAGACAGACAGACAGACAGATAGTCGGTAACGGGAACGAGAACTTATATGACTACTTATATGAATTAAATGAGATGCTCCCCACCAGGGTCTGGGCGAAGCCGGGCCGGGTCAGCTAGTATATATATAAAACAAAGTGTATGTATGTAAATATATATGTATGTATGTAAATATGTATGTCCTTTATTTGTTCGCGAACGGCCCATCCGATTGAGATGAAATTTTCTACACGCCTTCCTTTCATTCCAGAGCTGTCAACTGTCGTATTTTTTTTTCTTCTTCCTCCTCCTCCCTCCTCCCTCTCCCAAAATAGTACGTAAATATATGATGATGATGATGAAAGAATCCCCGAACCAAAACGCTAGGGAAAGCGAAGAAAATGACGTGACTACACAGAATCGTCACACGGCAATCATCATCATCATCAAGTGCCGTGCCGGCTATCGTAGGCGTTCATGGAAGAGTTCCAACACCAATTATATATATATATATATATATATATATATATATATATATATATATATATATATATATATATATATATATATATGTTTTGCGTATCCTTTTACAGGACTTAGCTGTCAACAGCAGCATCTTTCAGCTGTCTGTTGATCTCTTGGCAAGATTACGCTCAGTAGTTTGCCATTGCTTTCTGAGCGGCCGGCTCAGTATCCGCAAGTCACGAGCGGGGGTCGAACCACCTCAGTTCTCGCTCCGCTGCGAGACTCTGCGTGATAAACGGGATTACAGAGAGAAAGTGTTGTAACCCCACAGCCAGAGAGACCGGCATATATATATATATTATAGATGTGTGTGTGTGTGATTGTTTGTGTGTGTGTGTGTGTGTGTGTGTGTGTGTGTGTGTGTGTGTGTGTGTGTGTGTGGAGAGAGAGAGAGAGAGGGGGGGAGGGAGAAATAGAGGGAGCGACAGAGATATAGAGTGGGATAGAAAGAAATAGAATGTGAAACAGATGGAGAGACAGCAAAATAGAGAACGAACGAAAGAACAGACTTTATTTCCAAAAGGTAACAAATTGGGCACGCAGGCCCGTCTTACATTCGGCCCTTAGAGAGATAGAGAGAGACAGATAAAGAAAGAGAGACAGAGAGAGATAGAGAGGGACAGAAGGATGGAGAGAGAGATAGAGAGAGATATAGAGTGGCAGAGAAATAGAGAGAGATAGAGATAAATGGACAGACTTGGAGACAGAGAGATAGAGAGAGACAGAGAGATAGAGAGATGGAAAGAGATAGAGGGAGACATAGAGATTGAGAAATAGAGACAGGGAGATAGAGAGAGAGAGAGAGATAGAAAGAGATAGAAAGAGAAATAGAGAGATACAAAGAGAGATAAAAAGAGGCAGAGACGGAGAGAAAGAGAGATAGAGAGACAGACAGAGACAGAGACACAGAGATAGAGAGAGAGAGATAAAGAGAGAGGGACAGATAAATAGAAAGAGGAAAGAAGAGAGATAGAGAGATAGTGAGCAATATATATATATATATATATATATATATATATATATATATATATATATATATATATATATATATATATATATATAAAACAGAGTGTATGTTTGTGGGTATTTATGTATTGGATGCGTTCGATAACGGTACATCCGATTGAGATGAAATTTTCTACACGTCTTCCTTTCATTCCTGTGAAACCGACTATAATAGTTTCTTAATGTAAAATCTTCTACTTATTTAATAACATTTACTTTTCCATTTTCATTATATAATGTCTATATAGCAGGGGGACTTCACTCTAGAAAAGTTATTTCAAGGGGCATAACTTTTAATAACATTTCTATATACTTTATAGTCATATTGTTGGACTTACTTGCACTATTGTTAAACTCTTTGTCTATAGTTATTTTCAGGCATATGAGTTATAATAAATAATGATATAATATTTAAGGCATTTTCAAAGTTTTGATAAAAATAATGCATAATGCATAACATTGTAACCCATCTTTTTCTACAGTTTTCATTGAATGGTGTGTGGAAGGACATTCTTATAAGTTACTGTGCGCCAGGAGCTGGGCGAAACCACGCCGGGTCAGATAGATAGACAGATAGTCGGGAACGGAAGCTTATTTGACTACTTATATGAATTAAATGACATGCTCCCCACCAGGGGCTGGGTGAAGCCGGGCCGGGTCAGACAGACAGATAGACAGACAGACAGTCGGGAAAGGGAGAGCTTATATGACTACGTATGAATTAGATGCAAATTACAAATTACAAATTAGATGCTCCCCACCAGGGACTGGGTGAAGCCGGGCCGGGACAGACAGACAGACAGATAGACAGACAAACAGATAGTCGGGAACGGGAGAGCTTATATGACTACGTATATGAATTAAATGAGATGCTCCCCACCAGGGACTGGTTGAAGCCGGGCCCGGTCAGACAGACAGACAGACAGATAGACAGACAGACAGATAGTCGGGAACGGGAGAGCTTATATGACTACTTATATGAATTAAATGAGATGCTCCCCACCAGGGACTGGGTGAAGCCGGGCCGGGTCAGCCAGACAGACAGACAAACAAGCAGACAGACAGACTGATAGATAGATAGATCCCCTCCAGGGCCTGGGCGAAGCCGGGCCGGGTCAGCTAGTATATATATATATATACTAGCTGACCCGGCCCGGCTTCGCCCAGTCCCTGATGGGGAGCATCTCATTTAATTCATATAAGTAGTCATATAAGTTCTCGTTCCCGTTACCGACTGTCTGTCTGTCTGTCTGTATGTCTGTCTGTCTGTATGTATGTATGTATGTATGTATGTATGTATGTATGTATGTATGTCTTTCTGTCTGTCTTTCTGTCTGTCTGTCTGTCTGTCTGACCCGGCCCGGCATCGCCCAACTCCTGGTGTGGAGCATCTCATTTAATTCATATAAGTAGTCATATAAGCTCCCGTTCCCGTTCCCGACTATCTATCTGTCTGTCTGTCTATATGTCTGTCTGTCTGTCTGTCTGTCTGTCTGTCTGTCTGTCTGTCTGTCTGTCTGATCAGGCCCGGCTTCGCCCAGCCCCTGATGGCGAGCATCTCATTTAATTCATATAAGTAGTCATATAAGTTCCCGTTCCCGACTGTCTGTCTGTCTGTCTGTCTGTCTGTCTGTCTGTCTGTCTGTCTGTCTGTCCGTCCCTCCCTCTCTGTCTGTCTGTCTGTCTGCCTGTCTGTCTAATCATTTATTGGTTGCAGTTAGAACAACCTTAGATAAACGAAGACCAACTTACAAAAAGCATTAAAAAGAGCACTTGAAAGATCTTTACATCTTCCCCAACAATTAACTTGGGTAAATGGAGCGGCGGCAGCAGCATCAGCAGAAGAAGGAAAAGGAGGAGTAGACAACTGCAGCGAAAAGGTGGGTCTGTCTATCTATCTGACCCGGCGTGGCTTCGCCCAGCTCCTGACGGGTAGCGTCTCATTAAATTCATACAACAAAAAAAGTAACTTAAAAGAATGTCCTTCCACACACCATCCATTATTTTTAATGAAAACTCTTTCTAATCACCTGCATGACTACAATAACTTCTTAAGCATAAAAAGATGAGTTACAATGTTATGCATTGTGCATTATTTTTATGAAAACTTTGAAAATGCCTTAAAGATTGTATCATTATTTATTATAACTCATATGCCGGTACATAACTGTCATAAGTCGGGGTGCCCCACCGGCTAGATGAAAATCTTATTCACTGGCGAGCAACCCCAGATAGTCAGAAACTGACTTGGGACAAAATCTATATGGCTGAACTACAGATGAAGCCCTGAATATCCAACGTACAGCTCTAAGTGGCTCGTTACAAAATGAAATGAACTGTGCTGAATATTCGCCAAGGTATAGGAAAGAGAAGGTTAGCTTAAGATAGATGTTTTAAGTCTAAATATATTAGTATAGACGACTATCTCAGTACAGGTTTTCTCCCTGACTGCTCCTTTCCTTGGTGTGTAAGTGAACCCCCACCAATGTACACAACAATACGTATGCACAATTGGAAAAAATATAATGACAGAACTATGAGTTACAATACTACAACATTTATTTGCTAATCATAACAACAGACATAGGATGATTGTCAATATGAGGATGATGAAATCATATACATATTGATATTGATGACAAACATTACGTAACTTTACTTGTTACTCCATCCATCTGGATCTGTGGTCCAGATCCCCACTCTCCAGTAGACAACAAAAGAAACAGCTTGCCGGTATTCTAACGATCCTGTCAGTCCTGACACTCCTAGTCAGTAGTCTCTAGTCTTGAGATCTATAACATAGGTGCTCCTTGTGAGAGCTTGAAAGAAAGTCGAGAATGTGTTATATCAGTTCTACATCAGCGCAATCCTAATTAAAACATATCATAACACAAACATATACAATGACCAGTCTGGCCAAGTTTATCTTCCAGCTCGACTGTGTTCACCATCCTCCTTCTCCCTACTGTCTTTAGTCTGGGACGGGCTTTTCAATTGTCTCACACGCCTGTAATGATTACATTTCTGCCGCCCCATGTCCATATCGCTAATACAGAAATTCTGTGTCGTACAGCCGCTCCGTCCAATGTTAGTTTAGCAGCTCACAGGGTCGGTAAGTGTATTATAACAATGCCAGGTCATCCGGGCTTACAAGCCGTGACCAATAGCTGTGCCAGGTTTCCATGCATTACCGGGGACGCACGCCCACAATACACTGAGGAAGTTTAGCACCATATACCCCATAACACTTGTGGGTACTGTCTGTGCCATTACAGCTCTGCTACAAATGCAATCGATGGTTAGTGTGCCAATGCGCACACCATAATATAACACGTCATATTGATAGGCTTGCATATGACAAATCAATATACCAAACATGAAATACACATAAAACATTAATTAAACTAGACATATTATGATACTTTAACATAATAGCATAATGCACTAGTTAGTTTGTAGGTATACGAAATGAGATGTATATACACAAAAAGAATATGTACGAAGCATATTCCTAGCATCGTATATTCATATGAAATTACACATACATACATCCAACATATCCGTAAACATTATATTACTTCAAGATAGACATCTAATGATACTCACATAATAGCATCAGGCATTATTAATGAGTACTAATATTGTATAGCTACAAAATGAGATATACAACAAGTCTAATTGAAGTGACCAAACAGACCAGCTATATTTGCTGAGCTGCCCGGTTTAATCACACTTAGTTACTGCTGTTGTAAGAATTAAATAAATAGTCAGTTGACTATATTCTGTACAACAAATGCACACACCAAAAGGCAACTAGGATAGTGTACAAAGAAATGACAAGCATCTACCAAGACACCTAAAAGTCTACCCAGACAAGATCTGTCTCACATAAGGCTCTATTTCTCAGAAGAATAACACTTTAAAGCAATATGATATTGAACGCAGAACTTAGAAAGAACACTCAAGTAATCTATGACAATGATAGTTCTTGCAATAACCTAGATCAGATATAGACTGGAATTCAGTACATACACCTAAAATACTTAGTTACTAAGAAATCTACATTTACTCTCTCTTCTCACCTGTTCTGAAGTCAAACTTAATCTAACATAAACTAGGCTAGGGACCCTTATTTAAGCTGAGTCAAGCAGACAGTGTCTGAGACACTATTATCTCTTTGGCATTCCCGTCATAAATTCTTCTTATCTCCCGCTGACGGTAATTGCAATTATCCCCGCAACCTGGCCATCACACCTTGCTCCTCTCTGTCTGGTACAGTCTACAGGCCCCGTGTTAATTGTCTTATCAGATCTGTTTTCACACATTCCTGAGTCTGCCAGTCAGAGTGGACGGGGCTTGTTTACAGCCCTGGGGCAATTATCTCTCCCTGGGTCAATGTTGTTCACACCTGGGCGATTTCCTACCTGTGCTTATCAGGTGTCATGCCTGGTCAGTTTTAATTACACAGTCCATGGCCCCTTCATTGTTGATTCAGCATGTCTGGGTCAGCAGTTTCCCAAGGTGTATACTAATTATCTAGTTGCCATTTTACTTGCCATCTGCAAGCTTACGTCATGGCTAGAGGCTTTTTGTGAATAATCTTACCTCACGACTAGATAATTTTGGAGTAGTGTGATTAATTCATTCTTTCTCAATTTGGCCTCTCAAATTTGGAGACCGAGAAAAATATTCTGGGATGTTAAGGCGGCCAATTCGTGACAGAGCTTTCCCCTTAAAAAAAAGTTTCTGCCAGAAATCTTTTGTCAAAGCACGCCGTACATCCCAGAATAATGCCTAAGCACTCTCCGTTCTGTATCTGCCTAAAGGTTTCCAATATTCCTTGTGGCAATGGGTTGTCCTGCATAAAGACGTCCCATTTCCATAACCCAAAGATACACTGGATAGATCCTTGTACCTGGTTTTCGGCCGGGATTCCATGCAATAGCTTGGTAAAATCCGGTAATTGTCAGAAGGTTGTAATTTTACCCCTCTAGGAAAGATCACAATCAACGGGATTCTTCTACGCCTCTGGGCAGCGATTGTTTTACACCATTCACTCACGTGATTTACTCCTTTCAGCCGAGGATGTACCCGTAGTGAGGTCTTGCATAAGCTGGCCACAGCAAAGCTTGTCTCCGTGATATTCCTCCATCCTTTATAGATCCTTAACAGATTCATCAATATCTTCCTTTTGAAAGGAATAATGTTACACATCATGGTCCCATGATATAAATTCAACTGGCGCTTTCCTCCTTCAAAGTCGGGAGTAACAATCGTCCCTCCTCGGTGTCGCGGTTTCTTCCCCTGATATTCAGTTAATGGGCTGAGTTTCTCTGCATTAGAGTTTCTTGTACAAACCGTGCTAGAAATTGGAAATTTAGTGTGCCAAGTTGTCCTGCCTTGAGAAATAACATAGTTACTCCAGGGCGATAAAGTGGTGTTACTTTTGAATAAAGTATCCACAAATAGCTGATCTACTCCTATCAAATCGACCTGACTGAAGGGTAGATTGAGTCCTAAGAGTGTTGATTCCAAACCACTCCTGACTTCTGTTACTTCAGGTTCCTGTTGCTGGAATTCCCTGATAACTTCAGCTAATGAGATGATACGCGTTTCTTCCTCCATCTTGTGCAACGAATTTTCTTCTTTAGCAACTACAGACAATGTTGTCTGCACAATATCAGAGTCCATATTCTGGCTCCTAACAATTCCCTGTGTTTCCTGAGTCTCCACACTGGTATACTCCGTGATAACAACTGGAAATGTTTCCTTGTCTGGATGTTCCTCTCTGGTCTTGCTTTCATGGGCTAAGTCCAGTTGAGGTAAATCCTTTGAACTGATGTCTAGTGTCTTTTCCTGAGCTGCAGCCTCAAAGATCACAAGGGGTTCCGGATCGTCCTTCATCCCACTGTCAGTCAAATTTAATCCCACTTCATCCTCTCCTGAGCTGAAGGGAATAATAAAGTCGGTTACCTTTCGATCTCCGACCTCCTTAAAAGATGTCCTCAGGTCATCTTCCTCTTGAGTTTCACCTCTCGTTGAAGTAAAATGAGATTCCTGGGAGTCTTGTACTGGCGGACCAGTTAAATTATCTGAACTGATAATTAGTGATTCTTCCCGCGCTGCAGTAATGAAATTCACCTGGGATTCCGTTACTTCCATCCTCCCTATTTCAGTCAGATGTAATTCCACTTCATGATTCTGTGAACAGAAGGGAATGTGAGAATCGGCTAGGTCTCCGCCTGCGACCTCATTAAAGGTTGTCTTCAGTTCCTCTTTCTCTCGAGATTCATTTCTCATAGAAGTCAAGTGGTTTTCCTGAAGGTCCTGTACAGTTAAACCACCATTGCCGTGGTACAAACAGTTATCACGTTTGTGACTGTTTGAAGTGCCATTGGCACGTTTTTTCTTCCCTCTTTTCCGTTTAGGACAGGGTCGAATGAGAACCTGTAGTTCCCGGTCCACTAACTCTGATTCCGCGGTGGGTGGCAAAGATGTCCCTTCCTTCCTGGTTGGGTGAGCATCCATATCTCCTACCTTATGTTCCGCTAGAAAGGTTAGCTTCTCTGCATTGACTACTTCCATATGCTGTTTATTAATCTCTGCTTCTTCAGTTTTGCTACGCTCTTTTGCTTCAAATAACTCATCAATTGTTTTATTCATCTGTTCCTCCGCCATGTCCCACTCTTTCATCTCGTCTCTGATGTATGTTTCTAATTGTTCTCCTGTTAAGCCCTCTATTATGCCTAACCTTCTCGTGGACTCTAAGTAATCTGTGCGCGCCTTCAGATAATCTAGATCCTGGGAAGGTGAGTCCATATTTGCTAATGGTAAGCTCCTATGTATCTATCAAATTCAAAGCTAAGCTAGAAAGACAAGAGTGCACCAATGACAGCAGAATCAAAACCAATGTGTAGAGTTAACCCTCAGCAATGAAAGACAACTGAAAGTAATATTCCAGTAGTTTCTGGCGACCGCAGTGAAGTAAGTGTGAGAGATATACTACACAGTAATCAATACTAATATTTACCTAAATAAATATTAAAATGCACTGCATACATGTCATAATGAAAATGGCATAAGTAAGCATAAAATGGCAAATCAATCAAGCAGTTAAATCATCAAACACATCAATGTAAATATGATTAAAGTGATCAGTTATCATTAAATGATGAATGATACACTAAATGATAAGAATTAAAATACTTATCAATAAATGATAGATGAGGTAGTTCTCATACGTTCTTATCTGTTATACACTTTTGAAAAGTTATATCTATTCTCTGTAACTTCCTCAACTAAAATTAGCTACATCTGATGATAGTCTATTTTGATGACTGAAGATTACAAGAGTTAACTTTTAAAATCGTATGTCTAGGGTCTAGTAGAATCACTATGATTACTAGAATCCTGGTTCAGGCTCGCGGACTGGACCCCAATCTGTCATAAGTCGGGGTGCCCCACCGGCTAGATGAAAATCTTATTCACTGGCGAGCAACCCCAGATAGTCAGAAACTGACTTGGGACAAAATCTATATGGCTGAACTACAGATTAAGCCCTGAATATCCAACGTACAGCTCTAAGTGGCTCGTTACAAAATGAAATGAACTGTGCTGAATATTCGCCAAGGTATAGGAAAGAGAAGGTTAGCTTAAGATAGATGTTTTAAGTCTAAATATATTAGTATAGACGACTATCTCAGTACAGGTTTTCTCCCTGACTGCTCCTTTCCTTGGTGTGTAAGTGAACCCCCACCAATGTACACAACAATACGTATGCACAATTGAAAAAAATATAATGACAGAACTATGAGTTACAATACTACAACATTTATTTGCTAATCATAACAACAGACATAGGATGATTGTCAATATGAGGATGATGAAATCATATACATATTGATATTGATGACAAACATTACGTAACTTTACTTGTTACTCCATCCATCTGGATCTGTGGTCCAGATCCCCACTCTCCAGTAGACAACAAAAGAAACAGCTTGCCGGTATTCTAACGATCCTGTCAGTCCTGACACTCCTAGTCAGTAGTCTCTAGTCTTGAGATCTATAACATAGGTGCTCCTTGTGAGAGCTTGAAAGAAAGTCGAGAATGTGTTATATCAGTTCTACATCAGCGCAATCCTAATTAAAACATATCATAACACAAACATATACAATGACCAGTCTGGCCAAGTTTATCTTCCAGCTCGACTGTGTTCACCATCCTCCTTCTCCCTACTGTCTTTAGTCTGGGACGGGCTTTTCAATTGTCTCACACGCCTGTAATGATTACATTTCTGCCGCCCCATGTCCATATCGCTAATACAGAAATTCTGTGTCGTACAGCCGCTCCGTCCAATGTTAGTTTAGCAGCTCACAGGGTCGGTAAGTGTATTATAACAATGCCAGGTCATCCGGGCTTACAAGCCGTGACCAATAGCTGTGCCAGGTTTCCATGCATTACCGGGGACGCACGCCCACAATACACTGAGGAAGTTTAGCACCATATACCCCATAACACTTGTGGGTACTGTCTGTGCCATTACAGCTCTGCTACAAATGCAATCGATGGTTAGTGTGCCAATGCGCACACCATAATATAACACGTCATATTGATAGGCTTGCATATGACAAATCAATATACCAAACATGAAATACACATAAAACATTAATTAAACTAGACATATTATGATACTTTAACATAATAGCATAATGCACTAGTTAGTTTGTAGGTATACGAAATGAGATGTATATACACAAAAAGAATATGTACGAAGCATATTCCTAGCATCGTATATTCATATGAAATTACACATACATACATCCAACATATCCGTAAACATTATATTACTTCAAGATAGACATCTAATGATACTCACATAATAGCATCAGGCATTATTAATGAGTACTAATATTGTATAGCTACAAAATGAGATATACAACAAGTCTAATTGAAGTGACCAAACAGACCAGCTATATTTGCTGAGCTGCCCGGTTTAATCACACTTAGTTACTGCTGTTGTAAGAATTAAATAAATAGTCAGTTGACTATATTCTGTACAACAAATGCACACACCAAAAGGCAACTAGGATAGTGTACAAAGAAATGACAAGCATCTACCAAGACACCTAAAAGTCTACCCAGACAAGATCTGTCTCACATAAGGCTCTATTTCTCAGAAGAATAACACTTTAAAGCAATATGATATTGAACGCAGAACTTAGAAAGAACACTCAAGTAATCTATGACAATGATAGTTCTTGCAATAACCTAGATCAGATATAGACTGGAATTCAGTACATACACCTAAAATACTTAGTTACTAAGAAATCTACATTTACTCTCTCTTCTCACCTGTTCTGAAGTCAAACTTAATCTAACATAAACTAGGCTAGGGACCCTTATTTAAGCTGAGTCAAGCAGACAGTGTCTGAGACACTATTATCTCTTTGGCATTCCCGTCATAAATTCTTCTTATCTCCCGCTGACGGTAATTGCAATTATCCCCGCAACCTGGCCATCACACCTTGCTCCTCTCTGTCTGGTACAGTCTACAGGCCCCGTGTTAATTGTCTTATCAGATCTGTTTTCACACATTCCTGAGTCTGCCAGTCAGAGTGGACGGGGCTTGTTTACAGCCCTGGGGCAATTATCTCTCCCTGGGTCAATGTTGTTCACACCTGGGCGATTTCCTACCTGTGCTTATCAGGTGTCATGCCTGGTCAGTTTTAATTACACAGTCCATGGCCCCTTCATTGTTGATTCAGCATGTCTGGGTCAGCAGTTTCCCAAGGTGTATACTAATTATCTAGTTGCCATTTTACTTGCCATCTGCAAGCTTACGTCATGGCTAGAGGCTTTTTGTGAATAATCTTACCTCACGACTAGATAATTTTGGAGTAGTGTGATTAATTCATTCTTTCTCAATTTGGCCTCTCAAATTTGGAGACCGAGAAAAATATTCTGGGATGTTAAGGCGGCCAATTCGTGACAGAGCTTTCCCCTTAAAAAAAAGTTTCTGCCAGAAATCTTTTGTCAAAGCACGCCGTACATCCCAGAATAATGCCTAAGCACTCTCCGTTCTGTATCTGCCTAAAGGTTTCCAATATTCCTTGTGGCAATGGGTTGTCCTGCATAAAGACGTCCCATTTCCATAACCCAAAGATACACTGGATAGATCCTTGTACCTGGTTTTCGGCCGGGATTCCATGCAATAGCTTGGTAAAATCCGGTAATTGTCAGAAGGTTGTAATTTTACCCCTCTAGGAAAGATCACAATCAACGGGATTCTTCTACGCCTCTGGGCAGCGATTGTTTTACACCATTCACTCACGTGATTTACTCCTTTCAGCCGAGGATGTACCCGTAGTGAGGTCTTGCATAAGCTGGCCACAGCAAAGCTTGTCTCCGTGATATTCCTCCATCCTTTATAGATCCTTAACAGATTCATCAATATCTTCCTTTTGAAAGGAATAATGTTACACATCATGGTCCCATGATATAAATTCAACTGGCGCTTTCCTCCTTCAAAGTCGGGAGTAACAATCGTCCCTCCTCGGTGTCGCGGTTTCTTCCCCTGATATTCAGTTAATGGGCTGAGTTTCTCTGCATTAGAGTTTCTTGTACAAACCGTGCTAGAAATTGGAAATTTAGTGTGCCAAGTTGTCCTGCCTTGAGAAATAACATAGTTACTCCAGGGCGATAAAGTGGTGTTACTTTTGAATAAAGTATCCACAAATAGCTGATCTACTCCTATCAAATCGACCTGACTGAAGGGTAGATTGAGTCCTAAGAGTGTTGATTCCAAACCACTCCTGACTTCTGTTACTTCAGGTTCCTGTTGCTGGAATTCCATGATAACTTCAGCTAATGAGATGATACGCGTTTCTTCCTCCATCTTGTGCAACGAATTTTCTTCTTTAGCAACTACAGACAATGTTGTCTGCACAATATCAGAGTCCATATTCTGGCTCCTAACAATTCCCTGTGTTTCCTGAGTCTCCACACTGGTATACTCCGTGATAACAACTGGAAATGTTTCCTTGTCTGGATGTTCCTCTCTGGTCTTGCTTTCATGGGCTAAGTCCAGTTGAGGTAAATCCTTTGAACTGATGTCTAGTGTCTTTTCCTGAGCTGCAGCCTCAAAGATCACAAGGGGTTCCGGATCGTCCTTCATCCCACTGTCAGTCAAATTTAATCCCACTTCATCCTCTCCTGAGCTGAAGGGAATAATAAAGTCGGTTACCTTTCGATCTCCGACCTCCTTAAAAGATGTCCTCAGGTCATCTTCCTCTTGAGTTTCACCTCTCGTTGAAGTAAAATGAGATTCCTGGGAGTCTTGTACTGGCGGACCAGTTAAATTATCTGAACTGATAATTAGTGATTCTTCCCGCGCTGCAGTAATGAAATTCACCTGGGATTCCGTTACTTCCATCCTCCCTATTTCAGTCAGATGTAATTCCACTTCATGATTCTGTGAACAGAAGGGAATGTGAGAATCGGCTAGGTCTCCGCCTGCGACCTCATTAAAGGTTGTCTTCAGTTCCTCTTTCTCTCGAGATTCATTTCTCATAGAAGTCAAGTGGTTTTCCTGAAGGTCCTGTACAGTTAAACCACCATTGCCGTGGTACAAACAGTTATCACGTTTGTGACTGTTTGAAGTGCCATTGGCACGTTTTTTCTTCCCTCTTTTCCGTTTAGGACAGGGTCGAATGAGAACCTGTAGTTCCCGGTCCACTAACTCTGATTCCGCGGTGGGTGGCAAAGATGTCCCTTCCTTCCTGGTTGGGTGAGCATCCATATCTCCTACCTTATGTTCCGCTAGAAAGGTTAGCTTCTCTGCATTGACTACTTCCATATGCTGTTTATTAATCTCTGCTTCTTCAGTTTTGCTACGCTCTTTTGCTTCAAATAACTCATCAATTGTTTTATTCATCTGTTCCTCCGCCATGTCCCACTCTTTCATCTCGTCTCTGATGTATGTTTCTAATTGTTCTCCTGTTAAGCCCTCTATTATGCCTAACCTTCTCGTGGACTCTAAGTAATCTGTGCGCGCCTTCAGATAATCTAGATCCTGGGAAGGTGAGTCCATATTTGCTAATGGTAAGCTCCTATGTATCTATCAAATTCAAAGCTAAGCTAGAAAGACAAGAGTGCACCAATGACAGCAGAATCAAAACCAATGTGTAGAGTTAACCCTCAGCAATGAAAGACAACTGAAAGTAATATTCCAGTAGTTTCTGGCGACCGCAGTGAAGTAAGTGTGAGAGATATACTACACAGTAATCAATACTAATATTTACCTAAATAAATATTAAAATGCACTGCATACATGTCATAATGAAAATGGCATAAGTAAGCATAAAATGGCAAATCAATCAAGCAGTTAAATCATCAAACACATCAATGTAAATATGATTAAAGTGATCAGTTATCATTAAATGATGAATGATACACTAAATGATAAGAATTAAAATACTTATCAATAAATGATAGATGAGGTAGTTCTCATACGTTCTTATCTGTTATACACTTTTGAAAAGTTATATCTATTCTCTGTAACTTCCTCAACTAAAATTAGCTACATCTGATGATAGTCTATTTTGATGACTGAAGATTACAAGAGTTAACTTTTAAAATCGTATGTCTAGGGTCTAGTAGAATCACTATGATTACTAGAATCCTGGTTCAGGCTCGCGGACTGGACCCCAATCTGTCATAAGTCGGGGTGCCCCACCGGCTAGATGAAAATCTTATTCACTGGCGAGCAACCCCAGATAGTCAGAAACTGACTTGGGACAAAATCTATATGGCTGAACTACAGATTAAGCCCTGAATATCCAACGTACAGCTCTAAGTGGCTCGTTACAAAATGAAATGAACTGTGCTGAATATTCGCCAAGGTATAGGAAAGAGAAGGTTAGCTTAAGATAGATGTTTTAAGTCTAAATATATTAGTATAGACGACTATCTCAGTACAGGTTTTCTCCCTGACTGCTCCTTTCCTTGGTGTGTAAGTGAACCCCCACCAATGTACACAACAATACGTATGCACAATTGAAAAAAATATAATGACAGAACTATGAGTTACAATACTACAACATTTATTTGCTAATCATAACAACAGACATAGGATGATTGTCAATATGAGGATGATGAAATCATATACATATTGATATTGATGACAAACATTACGTAACTTTACTTGTTACTCCATCCATCTGGATCTGTGGTCCAGATCCCCACTCTCCAGTAGACAACAAAAGAAACAGCTTGCCGGTATTCTAACGATCCTGTCAGTCCTGACACTCCTAGTCAGTAGTCTCTAGTCTTGAGATCTATAACATAGGTGCTCCTTGTGAGAGCTTGAAAGAAAGTCGAGAATGTGTTATATCAGTTCTACATCAGCGCAATCCTAATTAAAACATATCATAACACAAACATATACAATGACCAGTCTGGCCAAGTTTATCTTCCAGCTCGACTGTGTTCACCATCCTCCTTCTCCCTACTGTCTTTAGTCTGGGACGGGCTTTTCAATTGTCTCACACGCCTGTAATGATTACATTTCTGCCGCCCCATGTCCATATCGCTAATACAGAAATTCTGTGTCGTACAGCCGCTCCGTCCAATGTTAGTTTAGCAGCTCACAGGGTCGGTAAGTGTATTATAACAATGCCAGGTCATCCGGGCTTACAAGCCGTGACCAATAGCTGTGCCAGGTTTCCATGCATTACCGGGGACGCACGCCCACAATACACTGAGGAAGTTTAGCACCATATACCCCATAACACTTGTGGGTACTGTCTGTGCCATTACAGCTCTGCTACAAATGCAATCGATGGTTAGTGTGCCAATGCGCACACCATAATATAACACGTCATATTGATAGGCTTGCATATGACAAATCAATATACCAAACATGAAATACACATAAAACATTAATTAAACTAGACATATTATGATACTTTAACATAATAGCATAATGCACTAGTTAGTTTGTAGGTATACGAAATGAGATGTATATACACAAAAAGAATATGTACGAAGCATATTCCTAGCATCGTATATTCATATGAAATTACACATACATACATCCAACATATCCGTAAACATTATATTACTTCAAGATAGACATCTAATGATACTCACATAATAGCATCAGGCATTATTAATGAGTACTAATATTGTATAGCTACAAAATGAGATATACAACAAGTCTAATTGAAGTGACCAAACAGACCAGCTATATTTGCTGAGCTGCCCGGTTTAATCACACTTAGTTACTGCTGTTGTAAGAATTAAATAAATAGTCAGTTGACTATATTCTGTACAACAAATGCACACACCAAAAGGCAACTAGGATAGTGTACAAAGAAATGACAAGCATCTACCAAGACACCTAAAAGTCTACCCAGACAAGATCTGTCTCACATAAGGCTCTATTTCTCAGAAGAATAACACTTTAAAGCAATATGATATTGAACGCAGAACTTAGAAAGAACACTCAAGTAATCTATGACAATGATAGTTCTTGCAATAACCTAGATCAGATATAGACTGGAATTCAGTACATACACCTAAAATACTTAGTTACTAAGAAATCTACATTTACTCTCTCTTCTCACCTGTTCTGAAGTCAAACTTAATCTAACATAAACTAGGCTAGGGACCCTTATTTAAGCTGAGTCAAGCAGACAGTGTCTGAGACACTATTATCTCTTTGGCATTCCCGTCATAAATTCTTCTTATCTCCCGCTGACGGTAATTGCAATTATCCCCGCAACCTGGCCATCACACCTTGCTCCTCTCTGTCTGGTACAGTCTACAGGCCCCGTGTTAATTGTCTTATCAGATCTGTTTTCACACATTCCTGAGTCTGCCAGTCAGAGTGGACGGGGCTTGTTTACAGCCCTGGGGCAATTATCTCTCCCTGGGTCAATGTTGTTCACACCTGGGCGATTTCCTACCTGTGCTTATCAGGTGTCATGCCTGGTCAGTTTTAATTACACAGTCCATGGCCCCTTCATTGTTGATTCAGCATGTCTGGGTCAGCAGTTTCCCAAGGTGTATACTAATTATCTAGTTGCCATTTTACTTGCCATCTGCAAGCTTACGTCATGGCTAGAGGCTTTTTGTGAATAATCTTACCTCACGACTAGATAATTTTGGAGTAGTGTGATTAATTCATTCTTTCTCAATTTGGCCTCTCAAATTTGGAGACCGAGAAAAATATTCTGGGATGTTAAGGCGGCCAATTCGTGACAGAGCTTTCCCCTTAAAAAAAAGTTTCTGCCAGAAATCTTTTGTCAAAGCACGCCGTACATCCCAGAATAATGCCTAAGCACTCTCCGTTCTGTATCTGCCTAAAGGTTTCCAATATTCCTTGTGGCAATGGGTTGTCCTGCATAAAGACGTCCCATTTCCATAACCCAAAGATACACTGGATAGATCCTTGTACCTGGTTTTCGGCCGGGATTCCATGCAATAGCTTGGTAAAATCCGGTAATTGTCAGAAGGTTGTAATTTTACCCCTCTAGGAAAGATCACAATCAACGGGATTCTTCTACGCCTCTGGGCAGCGATTGTTTTACACCATTCACTCACGTGATTTACTCCTTTCAGCCGAGGATGTACCCGTAGTGAGGTCTTGCATAAGCTGGCCACAGCAAAGCTTGTCTCCGTGATATTCCTCCATCCTTTATAGATCCTTAACAGATTCATCAATATCTTCCTTTTGAAAGGAATAATGTTACACATCATGGTCCCATGATATAAATTCAACTGGCGCTTTCCTCCTTCAAAGTCGGGAGTAACAATCGTCCCTCCTCGGTGTCGCGGTTTCTTCCCCTGATATTCAGTTAATGGGCTGAGTTTCTCTGCATTAGAGTTTCTTGTACAAACCGTGCTAGAAATTGGAAATTTAGTGTGCCAAGTTGTCCTGCCTTGAGAAATAACATAGTTACTCCAGGGCGATAAAGTGGTGTTACTTTTGAATAAAGTATCCACAAATAGCTGATCTACTCCTATCAAATCGACCTGACTGAAGGGTAGATTGAGTCCTAAGAGTGTTGATTCCAAACCACTCCTGACTTCTGTTACTTCAGGTTCCTGTTGCTGGAATTCCCTGATAACTTCAGCTAATGAGATGATACGCGTTTCTTCCTCCATCTTGTGCAACGAATTTTCTTCTTTAGCAACTACAGACAATGTTGTCTGCACAATATCAGAGTCCATATTCTGGCTCCTAACAATTCCCTGTGTTTCCTGAGTCTCCACACTGGTATACTCCGTGATAACAACTGGAAATGTTTCCTTGTCTGGATGTTCCTCTCTGGTCTTGCTTTCATGGGCTAAGTCCAGTTGAGGTAAATCCTTTGAACTGATGTCTAGTGTCTTTTCCTGAGCTGCAGCCTCAAAGATCACAAGGGGTTCCGGATCGTCCTTCATCCCACTGTCAGTCAAATTTAATCCCACTTCATCCTCTCCTGAGCTGAAGGGAATAATAAAGTCGGTTACCTTTCGATCTCCGACCTCCTTAAAAGATGTCCTCAGGTCATCTTCCTCTTGAGTTTCACCTCTCGTTGAAGTAAAATGAGATTCCTGGGAGTCTTGTACTGGCGGACCAGTTAAATTATCTGAACTGATAATTAGTGATTCTTCCCGCGCTGCAGTAATGAAATTCACCTGGGATTCCGTTACTTCCATCCTCCCTATTTCAGTCAGATGTAATTCCACTTCATGATTCTGTGAACAGAAGGGAATGTGAGAATCGGCTAGGTCTCCGCCTGCGACCTCATTAAAGGTTGTCTTCAGTTCCTCTTTCTCTCGAGATTCATTTCTCATAGAAGTCAAGTGGTTTTCCTGAAGGTCCTGTACAGTTAAACCACCATTGCCGTGGTACAAACAGTTATCACGTTTGTGACTGTTTGAAGTGCCATTGGCACGTTTTTTCTTCCCTCTTTTCCGTTTAGGACAGGGTCGAATGAGAACCTGTAGTTCCCGGTCCACTAACTCTGATTCCGCGGTGGGTGGCAAAGATGTCCCTTCCTTCCTGGTTGGGTGAGCATCCATATCTCCTACCTTATGTTCCGCTAGAAAGGTTAGCTTCTCTGCATTGACTACTTCCATATGCTGTTTATTAATCTCTGCTTCTTCAGTTTTGCTACGCTCTTTTGCTTCAAATAACCCATCAATTGTTTTATTCATCTGTTCCTCCGCCATGTCCCACTCTTTCATCTCGTCTCTGATGTATGTTTCTAATTGTTCTCCTGTTAAGCCCTCTATTATGCCTAACCTTCTCGTGGACTCTAAGTAATCTGTGCGCGCCTTCAGATAATCTAGATCCTGGGAAGGTGAGTCCATATTTGCTAATGGTAAGCTCCTATGTATCTATCAAATTCAAAGCTAAGCTAGAAAGACAAGAGTGCACCAATGACAGCAGAATCAAAACCAATGTGTAGAGTTAACCCTCAGCAATGAAAGACAACTGAAAGTAATATTCCAGTAGTTTCTGGCGACCGCAGTGAAGTAAGTGTGAGAGATATACTACACAGTAATCAATACTAATATTTACCTAAATAAATATTAAAATGCACTGCATACATGTCATAATGAAAATGGCATAAGTAAGCATAAAATGGCAAATCAATCAAGCAGTTAAATCATCAAACACATCAATGTAAATATGATTAAAGTGATCAGTTATCATTAAATGATGAATGATACACTAAATGATAAGAATTAAAATACTTATCAATAAATGATAGATGAGGTAGTTCTCATACGTTCTTATCTGTTATACACTTTTGAAAAGTTATATCTATTCTCTGTAACTTCCTCAACTAAAATTAGCTACATCTGATGATAGTCTATTTTGATGACTGAAGATTACAAGAGTTAACTTTTAAAATCGTATGTCTAGGGTCTAGTAGAATCACTATGATTACTAGAATCCTGGTTCAGGCTCGCGGACTGGACCCCAATCTGTCATAAGTCGGGGTGCCCCACCGGCTAGATGAAAATCTTATTCACTGGCGAGCAACCCCAGATAGTCAGAAACTGACTTGGGACAAAATCTATATGGCTGAACTACAGATTAAGCCCTGAATATCCAACGTACAGCTCTAAGTGGCTCGTTACAAAATGAAATGAACTGTGCTGAATATTCGCCAAGGTATAGGAAAGAGAAGGTTAGCTTAAGATAGATGTTTTAAGTCTAAATATATTAGTATAGACGACTATCTCAGTACAGGTTTTCTCCCTGACTGCTCCTTTCCTTGGTGTGTAAGTGAACCCCCACCAATGTACACAACAATACGTATGCACAATTGAAAAAAATATAATGACAGAACTATGAGTTACAATACTACAACATTTATTTGCTAATCATAACAACAGACATAGGATGATTGTCAATATGAGGATGATGAAATCATATACATATTGATATTGATGACAAACATTACGTAACTTTACTTGTTACTCCATCCATCTGGATCTGTGGTCCAGATCCCCACTCTCCAGTAGACAACAAAAGAAACAGCTTGCCGGTATTCTAACGATCCTGTCAGTCCTGACACTCCTAGTCAGTAGTCTCTAGTCTTGAGATCTATAACATAGGTGCTCCTTGTGAGAGCTTGAAAGAAAGTCGAGAATGTGTTATATCAGTTCTACATCAGCGCAATCCTAATTAAAACATATCATAACACAAACATATACAATGACCAGTCTGGCCAAGTTTATCTTCCAGCTCGACTGTGTTCACCATCCTCCTTCTCCCTACTGTCTTTAGTCTGGGACGGGCTTTTCAATTGTCTCACACGCCTGTAATGATTACATTTCTGCCGCCCCATGTCCATATCGCTAATACAGAAATTCTGTGTCGTACAGCCGCTCCATCCAATGTTAGTTTAGCAGCTCACAGGGTCGGTAAGTGTATTATAACAATGCCAGGTCATCCGGGCTTACAAGCCGTGACCAATAGCTGTGCCAGGTTTCCATGCATTACCGGGGACGCACGCCCACAATACACTGAGGAAGTTTAGCACCATATACCCCATAACACTTGTGGGTACTGTCTGTGCCATTACAGCTCTGCTACAAATGCAATCGATGGTTAGTGTGCCAATGCGCACACCATAATATAACACGTCATATTGATAGGCTTGCATATGACAAATCAATATACCAAACATGAAATACACATAAAACATTAATTAAACTAGACATATTATGATACTTTAACATAATAGCATAATGCACTAGTTAGTTTGTAGGTATACGAAATGAGATGTATATACACAAAAAGAATATGTACGAAGCATATTCCTAGCATCGTATATTCATATGAAATTACACATACATACATCCAACATATCCGTAAACATTATATTACTTCAAGATAGACATCTAATGATACTCACATAATAGCATCAGGCATTATTAATGAGTACTAATATTGTATAGCTACAAAATGAGATATACAACAAGTCTAATTGAAGTGACCAAACAGACCAGCTATATTTGCTGAGCTGCCCGGTTTAATCACACTTAGTTACTGCTGTTGTAAGAATTAAATAAATAGTCAGTTGACTATATTCTGTACAACAAATGCACACACCAAAAGGCAACTAGGATAGTGTACAAAGAAATGACAAGCATCTACCAAGACACCTAAAAGTCTACCCAGACAAGATCTGTCTCACATAAGGCTCTATTTCTCAGAAGAATAACACTTTAAAGCAATATGATATTGAACGCAGAACTTAGAAAGAACACTCAAGTAATCTATGACAATGATAGTTCTTGCAATAAACTAGATCAGATATAGACTGGAATTCAGTACATACACCTAAAATACTTAGTTACTAAGAAATCTACATTTACTCTCTCTTCTCACCTGTTCTGAAGTCAAACTTAATCTAACATAAACTAGGCTAGGGACCCTTATTTAAGCTGAGTCAAGCAGACAGTGTCTGAGACACTATTATCTCTTTGGCATTCCCGTCATAAATTCTTCTTATCTCCCGCTGACGGTAATTGCAATTATCCCCGCAACCTGGCCATCACACCTTGCTCCTCTCTGTCTGGTACAGTCTACAGGCCCCGTGTTAATTGTCTTATCAGATCTGTTTTCACACATTCCTGAGTCTGCCAGTCAGAGTGGACGGGGCTTGTTTACAGCCCTGGGGCAATTATCTCTCCCTGGGTCAATGTTGTTCACACCTGGGCGATTTCCTACCTGTGCTTATCAGGTGTCATGCCTGGTCAGTTTTAATTACACAGTCCATGGCCCCTTCATTGTTGATTCAGCATGTCTGGGTCAGCAGTTTCCCAAGGTGTATACTAATTATCTAGTTGCCATTTTACTTGCCATCTGCAAGCTTACGTCATGGCTAGAGGCTTTTTGTGAATAATCTTACCTCACGACTAGATAATTTTGGAGTAGTGTGATTAATTCATTCTTTCTCAATTTGGCCTCTCAAATTTGGAGACCGAGAAAAATATTCTGGGATGTTAAGGCGGCCAATTCGTGACAATAACTATAGACACAGAGTTTATAAATCTTTGAAAACGATGCCACAATATGACTATAAGGTATACAGAAAAGTTATTCCCCTTGAAATAACTTTTACAGAGTTATATCCCCTGAGATATATGAAATTATAATGAAAAATGAAAAATTAAATAATATTGGGTAAGCAGCCGATTTCACACTAAAAAAATATGACAGTGGGCTGCGCTGGAATGAAAGGAAGGCGTGTAGAAAATTTCATCTCAATCGGATGGGCCGTTCGCGAGCGCATAAAGGACATAGGAACATACAGACAGACAGACAGACGGACGGAGATCGCCTTTTATATATAAGATAACAGAAGAATCTGATCACCTACGGATAAGTCCGGAGTATAAGGAACATACTCTAACAGAAAACTAAGCTATTGCTTGCTGTAAACACGTATCTTGATCAGGCAATGTTTATTGTTACATATTCAAGAATATACTTACAGAATTACTCTCTAGAACGAGGCTCAAAAACAGCCCGCAGTAACTGGCACGTATTGATTCTGTGGTCTCGGTTGTCTTGTGCTTCGTCGCTTTTTTTACAAATAAATAGCAATTATGTGCCCGTGTATTTATGTAATTACACTTGCCAGGGCACACTTGACCTGCGTGCACACTTGAGATACGCTTGTCTGTGTTTAGTCAGGCGGCGTCTGACTGTCTGCTACATCACACATCACATAGGAAATTCCGTACCTGAAGCTTTTTCCAAGAAACTGACTCGCCTTGGTGTCAGGTAAGCGGGGTCCAAAAATGTGTATAGCAAAATCACATGTGGTGTATATTTATTTCGGGTAGCTTTCCTAGTTTTGACAATTTTGAATTGGCAGTGACATGTTCAACTATGTAAATTGCTTTGGCAGTGACCTGTTCACTATGTAAATTGCTTTGGCAGTGACCTGTTCACTATGTAAATTGCTTTGGCAGTAACCTGTTCACTATGTAAATTGATTTTGCAGTAACCTGTTCACTATGTAAATTGCGTTGACACTGGCCTGTTGACTATGTAAATTGATTTTGCAGTGGCCTCTTCAATATTGTAAATTGCTTTGACAATTGCTGTCAAAGTGATGACATGAAGATTAACATCGACAAGACAGAATTTATCCGCTTCTCCAGAATCTAGGGGGGTGTATACTATTCTCTTTCCTATTTTCTAAGAAATCCAAAAGGTCAACTCTGTGATACGACCCTGGTCTCCTTGAACAAAATCGGTCACCTTAATCTCTTACCTACTCCGCCTCCCTGTGGAAAAAACAATAAAGAAAGATTAGAAGAAGTTATAAGAAAACATAAAATAAAACTCATATTAAAATGACACTTAATTGAATATTAGAAAAGTATGACAAAACACGCCTCACTATAATAAATAACTCGGTTATCATACGATTTGAGAAATCTATCTCGGGGTAGGAAATGTGGGGCTGTCACCTGAACATCCGACCAAAGACATTGAATTAAAAAAGTCAGTTGCACATCCTTTACATGACTTCACAGTCATCCCCAGCATTTTTGTCTTTTTGTGATTTCTTGACAAATTCAGTAGTTTGTCATTGCTTTCTGAACGACCTGCTTTCCTACCGTTGTATTAAAACAAACGCAAGGCGGTCTGCTTCCAAATCGCCGGCAGTTGTGTTTCGAAAGCGGTATGTGGATTACTACTTGCGTTTGTAACACCTTCGCCACAGATCCTGAATAAGAGCAAGAAACAACCGTCTGTACAGAAGTACAGCACAAAGAACTAATAGCGTTGCGACAACAACTCTTCACCGGCAAACAAAAACACAATTAAACAAGGACAAGTGGGATACAAAGAAGGGCCGTTGAAATGAGAAGAAAATGATTTACGGAAGTTATTGCTAGAGTCGTGGTCGTTGTAAAGTCTTGGTATTGGTGTGTCTATGATTACTTTCAAGGCAAAAGGATACCCACATAAGTGCTCAGTCGCTTTCATAGACCACAAAAAGAGCATCTCCGAATAGTGCACGAACTCTGTAGCATTGTGTCTTCGTACTGTCTATGAAGGATTAACATGAGAAAATTTAAACTAGACTGAGTCCAAGATCCCCATATCTGCACTGAATGTATGGAGTGTGCATTGTTTTTTATTCCACCGGTTCTCTCGCTATGGTCACCATCATCATCATCATCATCATCATCATCATCATCATCATCATCATCATCATCATCATCATCATCATGTGCCATGCCGATAAACGTGGGCTGTCATGTTTCGCCATCTCATTTGATCAGCAGAGTCGTGGATCAGCTCAGTGTTTCTGTCTCGAACATGCCACGTAACCAAGCCATCCAGGTATGTACTTCTCTGCCTTCCCCTTGTTCTCTTCCCCACGATCTTGCAATTTGTCATCAAGTTCTCCAATTTATTTCTTCTCATAACATGCCCACACAATTTTGACTGTCTACGTCTAATTTCTCTAATCAGTTTACGATCTTCATTTGTTTCTTGTAGGACTTGGTAGGATCAACATATACCATATTACTCAGAATTGTTGCGCCAACGCTTTGTCTGGACAATAGAGAAGTCAGAGACCAGAGTTGTGGTAAAAATCTGGAAAGTCGTATTCCCGAGTTCCTTTCATCGTTCAACATGAAGTGTGTCATTTGGTGCTGTGGCTATACTGAACAGGAACCACCACTAAACCAAATTTCATTTTACAATGACATTTCCGTCATATTCTGGTGAAGATTTAGGGCCAACACGTTGATATATTCATACACAAACAGACATACACTCACACCAACCTCACATCAACAAGTAGCAGGTTATTTGCAGAACGTTGCTCTCATAGCGACCTGCCGAAACGAGTTTCGGTCTGTTGCCGTTTCTCTTGCCCCGAGCACCCTTCTACCCAGGAACAATGCCTTTCATCCCTTCATCCAAGCCTCAGTGACTTTTAATCTGGCCAAAATATGTGTTTTCCTAGATATTATATTGTTTACTAGTGTTTACCAGCCAGTTTTCTTCAATGCTCACATAAAGTATAGTATGTCAAAAGAAATTACCTTGCAAGACTGCACCACATAGTGTATATATAATTATGAACTGTCTCAGTATCCTCAACGGGTTCCCCAATTTATTTCCTGTGTAATACGTGTACAGCATTAGAACCGACCAATCATTTCTCTTCTTGAAATGTTTGTGAATATACTGGACACAGCATTACGGTCCAATATGTTTGTGTGTTTGTTATTTGACCTACGCTGGTTTAATATAAAATTATGAGACCTATGGTGCTATCTCAATGGTTTGATGCGATGTCCGTATTCCATAGTTGTAGGTTCATCTGTATGATAGACCTGGCTAAAGAAGACACTTTTTTGGAGTGTCTAGTTGGTCATGCGTCGAATTACACTTGTTCCTGCAGCGAAGTGCTGTCGTCATTTGGAGGTGACAGGTTTGAATCCCGGTCGGTAACTATTGCTTTCAAATTTTATGTTGTCTTGTGAGTCCTCTAAGCCCTACTTCCTTCTTCTCCTTCTATAAGTGCCAAACAATACTATGTGTGTTTATTTATGAACTGTTTCAGTGGCCTCAAAGGGTTCCCCAATTGATTTCCTGAGTTTGGCGGATCGACGTACCTTGATCAGCGTACACCATGCTTACCCCAACCCAGTAAGGGAATGTTTAGGGATAGGATAAGGTTGTAAGGGCGCGCTTAAGAAGTTAGGCGTGGTAGCTCAGTTGAGTTTATTGCGTCTGGCTATGAGAAAAGTAAACAAATCTGATTTTATTGCGTCGAGAATAAAATAGCACGGGAATCTTAGTGTAGGAAGGTTAACTGGGTTGTTGTGTCTGATTGACAGACGTAAACAAGCTAGAGTTGTTGCAAGGAAGATGCAGTGCCACGTGGAAAGTTCGAACCTTACTCAGGTTAATTATGTCTGGTTCGAGATGGGTGTTTAGAGAATAGAATATTTAATAAGAAAAACGGGCACTTCGTTTTTTAATTAACCGCAAACAAAGGAATCCCGGGAATTCCCGATAAATCACGTGGCATCAGGATGATTCCATAGTGGGTGTAGGGGTGTTGCATATAATTGCTTCCGCGAGTAGAAGACATGCAAGTGCTATTGTGTAATGTATTTATTGAAATAAAGAATCTCGTATATTGAATGTGTTGTCGATCACGTCCGGTTGAGTGTGTGGTGGACTGCTAGACCGATCGATCCATCCGTCCATCATGTGCCATGCCAATAAGCGTGGGTGGTCATGTTCTGCCATCTCACTCGATCACCAGGGCCGTGGATCAGCTCCGTGTTTCTGTCTCGACCATGATACATGGCCAAGCCATCCAGGTATTTACTTCTCGGTCTTCAACTTGGTCTCTTCCCTTCGATCTTGCCAGTTGTCACCAAGTTCTCCAAGTCATTTCTTCTCATAACATGCCCAAAGAATGTTGATTGTTTACGTCTAATGACTCTAATCAGTTTACGATCTTTATTTGTTTCTTGAAGGACTTGTTCATTGGTTTTTCTGTCTGTCCATGGTACTCTTTGCCGATCGATGGATGCAATAGATATTTCTGGTCCCGGAGGGCCATCGCTGTCTGTATATACATATCTTGTGCTATTCGTCTTATCTTGTGTATGTCATATCTGTCAGCGCTCATCTTTGATGTATCTGGGGGCCAGTTTGCGAAGACAATGACATGCGGTTTGGAGTACATCTTGCTGCAAACACACTTGTCGACCGACCACGAATGAATCTCGATATCCCTATTCTGAAAATCGACGATCCCATCAGATCTAGGTCAGTGCTAAATATAACTACGCGGTTTGTTTGTGGTGAATTAAAAATGGAGTACCGAAGAAAACACGTGCTGCGACTGAGCCTCTAGGTTAACCAGAAAAGCATGATGCAGTAAGTTGCTCACAGATTAGACAGGAATTTTAAAAAAGCAAGTTGCAGTAGTAGACAGTTCAGCCCAGAGTGTGGAAGGGGGTGCTGCCCAGGCGGGCACAGAGAGGTGGGCAGTGCAGCCTAGAGCTAAGGTGCTGTCCAGAGACAATTAGTCGGAGTTCAGCCGAGAGTTCGAAAGTTGGTCTTGGAGACTGAGCTGAGGGAGAGATGGAAGGGTAGAATAGAGGGCAGTTGGGATTCCACTAGTCTGAGTTCAATGTGAAGGGAGTGTTGCCCCAAGTTAAGTCATCCGAAGGAGGTTGTGCATGCGATAATTTAGGCATTGAGTGAAGTAAAGTTCCCGCCTTCAGTGCGAGTTGAAATGCAAATTTAGTTTTTTTGTTGAAGTGCAGACTGAAGTACAGGTCGGAGTTTCACGCATTGTCACGTTCAGCAAGTCTGGTTAATAGACTGGTTCAGAGGTTGGTTCGTGACGCAGAGGTGTTTCCAAGGCACCAGGGCCAGGTTTTATACTGGCCAAGACCTACTAACACGTCCTAGTCATGCATCCTGGGCAGCAGGTCCCTTCGGGGTCCTGGCTAACGTAGTAGGATCTCTGATTCTTCCGAAGTCGGAGAGCATCTGCCTGCACGGTGAGATACCACCAGTCTGCACACCAATAAGCCAGACATGGGACAACGGATACTCACGCAAACCTCAGGTTCTGTATGACATCACACTGATGTTGGACAACAGGATGTCTTCATCCGACATACAGGACTTCAAGCTGGAGTTCACAGCCAGCGAACGCACGCAAGCAAGCAAGAGATCGGCTCGTAGCCCGGTTCAGAGAATTGTTTAGATACGTCACGCACTTGTTCAGAGAACTGGTGCAGTCTCGTTCAAGGACTCTTGTAACATTAGTTCAGGACTTGTTCAGTAACGCAGAATCAGAAATGCAAAGACAGTAATGTAGAGTAAGGGACATTTAGTGTTTAGTTACACAGAGACAGTTAGACCACATCAGTGCATAGTAGGTAGGGGGTGCACAGCCAGTTGACTTAGTCCGTTGGAAGTAGTTTATTGTGAAGCTTTTTGAAGAGAATGTCGTATAATGTGTATTTCCACTGGTGTGTCATCGGCGTGGGTGTACGCCAAGAGCCAGCATTAGAGGTTGTTAATAGTCTGTCTAAGTGGTAGTCGGGCCACAATATAAAGTGTTAGCCACCATACGTCACAGGCTCATATTTTGATGGTTCCAAGTGTCGAGTATGCAGTCTCGTTGGAGCACTGTTCAGTTAAGTAAATAAACTTTGAAAACCAGTAGAGCGTGTTGAGTTGATAGTCTGTGACCTGTTAACATGGGTCATACTATACATACGTCTGTTACAGTCGAGTGGAGTAGGTCCCATAACGCGTCAAAGATCTGTGCATATCACGAGAAGAGGGTAAACTGGTATTTAGTAGAAACTGTTAATTTCCATTGGCCGAACTAAATAGGTTAGATCTGAATACAACACACCACAAATCCAAGAGGACAAAAATAACTTGTTTCTGAAACTTAATACTGAAAGCTGTCGCAATGTTTATATCTGGGAGAGAACACAAATGGTGCAGGAAGATGGGCACTGCCATCTACGCCTACGATACAGCACTCGGAGCCCGTCCGTGTCTGTTCTCCCTCGCTCAGAAGATGTCGAGGAGTACTATTACACATGAATCTGCTTCCTCCTCTTTCACCATCCTTCCTGCTAGATTCCAGTGTCCATCAGTCACAGTCGAATATAGTCAATATTGTGTGAGTCCTCGTGAACAAAATAATGCTCATTTATAGACAGTAGAGGACCTATCTTGTTCAGCCCCAGTGTTTCCCTTGAAGGCCAGCCAATGAGCCCTTTCATTTTCAGGTTACACCGGTGAGGCCTGGACAGTAGGGCCTCTTCAGCGCTTGTGGGTGTGAAGACTCTATGCGTGTCGATCAGTCCTGCCAGAAATATCCAGACTGACCCTCCCGGAGCATTGACTGGGAGTCAGTTATGTTGCCTGTCTTATTGCAAGGAGTCTCACGAAATCAACTCAGAACTGCATGGCGAAGATAAGAATAAGAATAGGAAGCAAGAAAGAAAGAATATAACAGACAGACAGACAGACAGACAGACAGACAGACAGACAGACAGACAGACAGACAGACAGACAGACAGACAGACAGACAGACAGAAAGACAGACGGACGGACAGACGGACGGACAGACGGACAGACGGACGGACGGACGGACAGATGGGCGGACGGACGGGCGGGCAGACGTCATGGACGGACGGGCGGGCAGACGTCATGGACGGACGGGCAGACGGACGGACAGACAATCAGTCAGTCAGTCTGTCAGACAAAAACGAGTGTTACATTTCAACTCTAGACAGCATAGAGTGCAATTAAGGAAAGTATTCATAGCAAAGTCAGAATCAATAGACAGTCAGTCAGCACATTAATAGTTCAGTTTGTGTTACTTCTATTTAATAAATGCAACCAAGTTCATTGCTGATATAAGGGCCGAGAATATGTGAATTCCTAATACTGCACAACCCGACTGCAGCATTGCAACATAACTTATGATGTGTTGATGTAATCTGTTGTTGAACCATTATGTGTTATGATTGTGACAAAAGGTCTAAAATTATGTAAGACAACTGATTGTTTGTTTTGTTTCATGACGTGAACACTGTTATCTATCACCTTGACTTTAATAACACTTCCCGCGTGAAGCCCCGAGCGCAGATAAGGGCCACAGGCTGATCAGAGGAAAATCATGGATGACTCCGGCAGAGGACATAATCAGAGAAGTGCGCATGCTTGAGAACATTAAGAGAGAGGAAAGGTGTGGGTCAGAATCAATCAATCATGTGGCATGCCGGAAAGCGTGGGCGGTCATGACTCGCCATTTCACTCGATCACCAGTGTCGTGGATCAGCTCAGTGTTCCTGTCTCGTCCATGCCATGTGGCCAAGCCATCCATGTATTTTCCTCTCGGTTTTCCTCTTGGTCTGTTCCCTTCGATCTTGCCAGTTGTCACCAAATTCTCCAATCCATTTCTTCTCATAACATGTCCAAAATAATTTTGACTGTCTATGTCTAATTTCTCTAATCAGTTTACGATGTTCATTTGTCTCCTGTAGTACTTGGTCATTGGTTTTTCTGTCTGTCCATGGTATTCTTTGCATTTTCCTCAGAAACCACATTTCTGCAGCCATCAGATGTTTTTTCAGCTTGACTGCTCATTGTCCAAGTTTCACATCCATACGAAAGAACAGGCTCTAAGTATCCCCTCAACACTCTCAATTGACATCTTTTTATTGGTCAGAATGTTTTTCATCTTGCTAAAGGCTACTTTCGCCATGGCGATTCTTGTTCTAATCTCTTCATGGCATCTCCCATCAGATGTTATGACTGTTCCAAGATAATTGTACCGATTCACTTGTTGAAGAATATTTCCATTTACTTGTATATTACATTGTGGCACTTCTTTCTTCCTAGTGACGACCATAATCTGTGTCTTTTTACAATTTAATTCTAACCCCAGTTGCTCACTGTGTACAACAACCGCATCTACTAATTGTTGCAGGTCCTGAGCATTGTCTGCAATTAATACTGTATCATCTGCATATCTAATGTTATTGATGTTTCGTCCTCCAATGCTGATTCCATTTATATCCTCTACATTTCTGAAAATATTTTCACTGTACAGGGAAAAAAGATCTGAAGACATCACACATCCCTGCCTAACACCTCTCTTAATTGGCTGATACTGTCCCACTTCATTATCAATCCTTATTGCAGCTTGTTGTTTCCAATATATGTTTTTTATAAGTCTAATGTCTTTTCCATCAATTTGTAGATCTGCAAGCATATCCACCATGTTGACATGTCTAACTCTATCAAAAGCCTTTGTTTAGTCAATAAAGCAAAGATGTATATCCTTGTTTACTTCTATAGCACGTTCAATCACTGTTCGCAGCATATACACAGTATTTACTGCACCCTTGCGAACAGCTATTGGGTCAGAATGCCCGAGGGAAAATCAGACCTGTGCAGTGTCATAATAACATTTGATTGGGGAATGCAGGGATTGGCCGGCAGGCTGCACTGAAAGGGAGGTGTAACAATTGAACCACAACAATTCGTGACCAGACTATTTAATCATCTACAAGGATGGCTCTGTGCTAAAGGTACAAGAAGTACCTAGGGATTCGTGGCAAAGGATGGTGAACGGTGTTTAGTGTAGGAGAGCATGGCATATGACACCACAACATATAGTCTGAGAATGGAGGTGGGGGAAGTCACTACGGCGTTCCGCTGGCTGGAGGACAAACAGCACACGTATGTCGTTATTGTAACGGACTCACAAAGTATGGTGGGAAAGGTGAAGACGGGCATGCTTTGGGAAAAGTGGTAGGCTACAAGTCATAATAAAAAAACAGAGAGAATCTGTGGGATTTTTTCCATAGGACATGCTGGTGTGGTGAGAAACGAGCAGGCGGACAGATTGGCTGTGTCTGCAACCTTGTTGGGGTGTTGGTGCATGAGAAGGGAGATGTGGTCGGTGCCCTTTGGGATCGGGTGTATAGTGCAGAAGAACAGATATAACATCAGGTCCTGGAGAGAATGGTGCTGCGGGAAGTGACCACGGAATCTGGCCGACCCTCGGAACTCCGAGGAAAGGCCAGGCGGACACATAATCAGACTGTTTCTCTACTGGCACCATTAGTATTGGGACTCTTCGCTGGCTGTTGCAGATGAGGACGGAGCACGGGAATGTCCTAAGTATTGTGATGTCGGTCCTTGACTCAACTCAACTCAACTCAACTCAACTCCACTCCACTCAACTCAACTCAACTCAACTTAACTCAACTCAATTAATAGCTAGTGACCAATGCATTTGCTTCTGCGTGTTTTATATCTACCTGCATATATAATAACCTGTCTACCGGAACGAACATTTAACGAAACAACATGATATTTACTTGCACAGACTTACACACGACACCCAGAGAGATTAACCACAGGACTTGAGTGCAGACATTCCTTTCTCAGTGACAAACAACATTACTTTATATATAAATATATGAAAGCATACGTCAATTTTCTTTCAAACGCCGCGTTAGATTTACACACCATTTCAAACTTGTTTGCCTAATATGGGGATCAGTTTCTGGGAATTCAATTTGCATATGACTTGTTAGGCTTAGAGCCATGTTGAAGTCGTCCGCACTTCCGTCATTTATGATTGGTGCGCTAAATAATTCACGTGCCTGCTCTGTGACAAAGACGTTACGATTGTAATCCGTAATCCCGCATACCCGCTTTCGAAACACGGTTGTGGGCGATTTTGCAGCAGAGCGCCTTGCGTTGGTTTATTTACAAAGGCATAAGCGCCGGTCGTTCAGAAAGCAAGGGTACACTACTCTATGAGACTATTCGTGGTGAAGCGGTTACGCCCCTTGTTCGTGTTTCGAAGGTTGTGGTTTCGATTCCGGGCTCCGCCCTTCGGTTAACGAGTACAGTTTTCTCGGAGTTTCTGGGGGAGGAAGAGTGGGGTTGTCGCTGGAGCTACGGAGTTCGCGCTCTGTGCGACGTTGTCAGCAGGTCGCCCTGCGGACAGAGACAAAGCTGATTGTAAGCTTGCCAAGAAATGACAAACAGCCAAACAATGCTGGAGTTGACTGCCACGTCCTGTAAAGAATATGCAACTAACTTTTGTTTTAACTCTACGATTACAGTTTACTGCAGTGACTCCTCAACACTCTCTTTCTCTTTGGTTGCACACTCATTCATCACGTGGTGTTGTCTTACTACTTGTATCATTATCTGCCTCTTGTTTTACTGTATTCCGCGTTTTAATATCCACACTGCTTTATGTTTGTGAAACCTGGACTGTTTATCTGTGACATGCTAGGAAATTAAACCACTCCCACACAGTCTGCCTTGGGAAGCTATTGAAGATTAAATGGCTAAACAAAATCCCAGACACGGAAGTCATAGAAAGAGCGTCCATGCCCAGTATCCACACTGTACTAATGAAGAATCAGATTCGCTGGGTTGGTCATTTGACTCGCGTGCCAGATCACAGACTCCCTAAACGAATTTCTTTTTTTTCTTTTTACTGTGAGCTGCGTTGTGGTAAACGCTCCCAATGCGGTCAAAGGAAACGCTTTAAAGAAACTCTGAAGATCTCACTAAAAGCTTTTGGAATTCATCACATGACATTGGAGACTGCTGTCAAAGACCGAAATTCATGGCGTACATCATTACACAAGGGTGCAGTCACTTGTGAAGCAAACAGGACTGCAAGAGTTGTAATATACGAAGGTAAGTTAATAAATAAGCCACAAATGGCTGTAGAAAAATAACTAAATATGATAACAACTTGAAACTAGTTTATTTTTATACATACTTTGTCCCTTTATTTCTCAACATAATTTCCACCAACATTGATGCACTTATCCCATCGTTGTATCAGTCCTCCCAAACCGGCTGCATAGAACTGCGTGCCCTGTTTTCTAAACCACGTTTTCACTTCACATTCAACTTCGGCGTCATTCGCGAAATGTCTCCCGCCAAGGTGGGTTTTCAGTGGACTTAGCCCCTAGCCATTTCCCGTAAAGCGGTGCATAGTTGGGTAGAAAACGGTACACGGGTTAGTCAATAAGTAAGTCGCACAGTTCTGTGGGATGGCAGGAAAATGACAACAGGGCACGCAGATTTATGCAGCCTGTTTGGGAGGACTGATAAAACGATGGGATAAGTGCATCAATGTTGGTGGAAATTATGTTGAGAAATAAAGGGACAATGTATGTACAAAAATAAACTGGTTTCATGTTGTTATCATAGTTAGCTATTTTTCTACAGCTATTTGTGACTTACTTATCAACTTACCCTCGTAATTTTTTTTTTTTTTTCTTTCCGCGTTTCCATCCTGTTTCAGGATATTGCGGTCAACACCAGCATCTTTCAGCTGTATGTTGATTCCTAGGCTAGATTACGCTCATCAGCACGCCACGACTTTCTGAGCGACCGGCTCCATACTCTCATAAGTCACTTTTGCGATTCGAACCACTGCTAATTCTCGTCGCGTCACGTGACGAGAGTATTCGGGGTTAGCGGAGAAAGCTGCTAACCTCTCGGCCACGGAGCCGGCTTACCCTCGTAAATGCTGGACAAAAAAACCACCGCAGGAGATTCTCCTTCTGAAACGTCAAGCATTCTTTGTCTACACTGTCAAAGAATATTTCGAGCCAAAATAGACCTTACCAGCCATCTTAGAACTCACGGCTCCATACTTTCAAACCCACCGTTTGAAATGAATGATCGTCATTGATGAACAAACACCATTCCGCGGTTTACTTCATTATTGTTTTGTTGTTTTTTTTTCTAAAAGATTGTCATGTGTTGTAATGTGACCAATATTTTAACTTGCCTACTTTGTTGCTTTCAATAGCTCTCTTTTTATATGCAGATGTTCCAAGAATAGCAAATATGTTTCTGTTTCCATGAAATATGAATAATTCTTCTGCACGCGCGCATGTGTCCATGAAACAAGGGAATTAATAAATTATTACCAGGCTGAAAGTGAAAATTGTACGGGTTTTCTCCCTTACAGATTAATCATTTTATGTTTTACTAAAGTATATAGGGAAGCTCCGTGGCCAAGGTGTAACGGACGCAGTTCGTAATTCCGCTTACCGCAATAGAAACACAGCTGCGGGCGATTTGGCAGCAGATCACATTGTGTTGCTTCTTTACGAAATGGTATGGGTGACGGTCGTTTAGAAAGCAATGACAAACTATTGAACGTAAACTTGCACAGAGATCACAACAGCAAAAGATGCTGGTGTTGACAGCGATGTCCTGTAAAGGATATGCAACTATCTTGTAACCAAAGTATAGAGGATCGGCTGGCCGAGTGGCTAGAATGCTGGATACTGTTTTGGGAGACCAGGTTCGAGTCTTCGGTAAGGTGTTGATGTTTTTGTTTTTTTTCTATCGGAGAAAAAAAAAAAGAAGAAGAAAACCCTAACATGCACAGCTCACGGCAACTGCATTAGCCAGGCGACCTTAATTCCTCAGGCTCAACATCCCCCTCCCCCTGCCATACACCGCAAGGTACTATATAGGTTAGTGCAACGCTTCACCATATGTTCAGTATGTCAATCCCCCCTTTCGTATATTCTCTCTATAAATTGCCCCCCGCCCCTAGATAGTATACGAAAATGGAAGCTAAATTTAATAACAAATACTAGAACAAGTCTAGACGTCTACTTAAAACGTAATTTGCGGGTCTACTTACAATATAAAACGAATTTTAGAAGGGCGAGAAATACAGAATTGTAAACAATGGAGGGAACAACAATATCGAGTAATCGGTTCTTGAAATAATCATAATCACCCCCCCCCCCTCCCACCCAGAAACCCTAAAATTCCCATCTGGGGGGGGGGAATTCCCCACCGGTTGAGAACCACTGATCTAGGCAGTAAATATCAGTGGCAGTGACCAACGTATCACCACACCTGTCATTGCTCTCAGGATAACCCCATACATAGATCGACAGTGTAATATACAGGATCTTCCATCGACAAGTAACTTCTCCCCTTCTTCTTCTTCTTCTTCTTCTTCTTCTTCTTCTTCTTCTTCTTCTTCTTCTTCTTCTTCTTCTTCTTCTTCTTCTTCTTCTTCTTCTTCTTCTTCTTCTTCTTCTTCTTCTTCTTCCTCCTCCTCCTGCGTGCCCAATTTGTGATCCTTTGAAAATAAAGTTCGTTTGTTCGTTAGTTCCTTCTCTAAGTTCTGATGATTTAACATTTGATTTCTGTGAGAATTGATCAGCCAACAGTTAATTTCTTGGAGATATCATGATTCAACACTTGATTTCTTTGAGATCTGATGATATTTTATGTTTTAGCTTATAACACTTGATTTCATGGTTATATAAGGGTACAACGTCCGTGGTGAAGAGGTTACGGCTGATATAGTGAACACCCTCACAGAGGCAGGGCGATTAAGTCAATCAAGAGATGACTGCGAATCTGCAACCTTGACCTCACCGCTAGAGCATCTAGTGAAAGAGGTGACGCCAGGCAGTGGCGATGTGTAGAGGGCTAAAGATGAACAGTCAACCAACACAGAAGCGGTGTCGACGTCCGCTACAGCTGGGGGGGGGGGGGGATAGTGGGGAGGGGATCTGAGCCCTTATGGGGTGAATGGTTCGATGTGCAGTGAGAATAATATGAGAACTAACTAACTAACTAACTAACTAACTAACTGACTGACTGACTGACTGACTAACTAACTATCTAACTTGATTCGGTGAGATGTGTTTAGTTATGTGTGAACTCTTGTATTGACACGGCACATAAAGGTGTATGTGCGGGTACTAACTAAAAAACTAACTTGATTCGGTGATATGTGTTTAGTTATGTGTGAACTCTTGTAATCACACAACACATATTGGGGTGTGGTTGGTAATATAAAGACATGGAGAACGCCTTGGATCGTTGCCAAATAACTACAGGCATTAATTTGTTAGCCGGCTTCCTGGCCTAGAGGTTAGAGACTTTTCTCCGTAATCTCAAATACTCTCGTAAGTAACGTGACGACGGTGAGAAACAGCAGTGGTTCGAATCGCGCCGGTAACTTACAGGGTATGTGAGCCGGCCGCTCAGAAAACAATGGCAAACTACTGATCGTAATCTTGCGTAATCTTGCCAAGAAATCAACAATCAGCTGAAAGATGTTGATGTTGACAGCGATGTCCTGTAAAGGATATGCAAACATTTTTTTTTAAATTAATTTGTTGGTGCGTGCGTACGATATAAGGACCGGAGTGATGTGACGGAGTCACCAATACGGAGACAGTGGAGAGAACTAAACAAATACAGGCGAACCAAAGGTGAACAATTGCTGCTGGCACTGGATAGACGTGCATTCAGACAATCTGAGGATAGATAACTAGAAAGGCTTTTTCTGGAACCCCAAGACAAATGAAATATAGGAAGACATAAACACAGACGGAGACGAGAGGTAGAGGCAGACAATAATAATATGAGGGAGGGCATAAACGGGGCTGCGTGGGCAGCTATAGTATGTTCCGATTTGAATGCCTTCATTCACGATCGATTATTTTGAAAACTGTCTGTTGCATCGTTATGAAATTTTTCCAGCCGTCTTATATTTACCCCCACCCAAGGAATATGTCTTTGATAGGTCCAAAAACAACTTAAATCATAGAAAGCGGCGACATTCCTTTGATGTTTTGCTGAACAACTAGTGATTTCTCGCTAACGAAGTTATGTTTACAGTAATGGGAGACCTGCAAATTCAGATGACACACAAAGGCGTATCCGGATTCGTATGGGAGTGGGTGCAATGAAAGAACTAGCTTAAAATCGACAGGGTCGGCTGCATTGCACCGGTTTTTTTTTAAAGCCCATACGGCTCAGTTTCTTTCCGCAGCGCGAAAAGCGTCGCACAAAGCACGAACTCCGTAGCTCCAGCGACGACCCTAGGGAGTCTCCGAAAAAATGCACTCGTGAAATGACACCGATTGCCTGGTGGTGAGTTGGTAAGAGCCCCCCCCCCCCCCTTCCTCGTCCCCCTATGGGCTGAGTGATACTGACCATACCATTCGGTCAGTGCTGATTAGTCTAAAAATAAGAGTTTAGCACCATATACCCCAGCGTCTAATGTATATAAAATTGTCTTTGACTTATATTATGTCCAGCTGGGGATAAAGAGCGAATGAAAGAATAAGGTGTTTGTGACGTAGATTCTAGGCAATCAATCAACTATACCAGTCAATCAATCAATACAAGGATGTGTGTAGGTCTTCACAAACCAAGATTAACGCTTATTTGAAAACAATTTCGTTGATGTTCACAGAATTCACAGTTCATTAATATACAGAGAACAAACTGCAAAAACCAGAGTCATCCATTGGATCCATTGTCGCGTCGAAGACGTCGCGGCATTTGTGATCGACTGAAAATAGAAAACAAACACACTATTTCGTTGCTTTAGTACTACTTTGTATTGATAACAAATCACTCTTGACTATCATCATCATCATCATCATCATCATCATCATCATTATTATCATCATCATCATCATCATCAAGTATATTGCCGGCTGGTGTGGGCGATCATTCTTCTCTACATCTTTCTATCTCAAACGGCATGGATCAATTCATGTGTTGACTCCCTTCCATGCCATGACTCAAGACTGTCCAGCATTTTCTCTGGCTGTCTCCCCCTACCTCTCTTTTCCACATACATTCCAGTTGTCACATATCCCAGTTTATTCTTCTTCTCTTAATGTGGCCAGAAAACGAAGACTGACTCTTCCTAATATTGTGTGATAAGCTGTCTTTGCGACAAGGTCTTCGTCAAACTAGAGCCAACTAGAGAGGCAAGGTGTTTTCCCACCTACCCTGGGTGGGTACCGTCCAAAGAGAGAAACCTGGACCAATGCAGCAGTCTTTGCCCAGGATGTCTATGAAGGTTTCCACTCAGGCACTGAAACCGTTGCTGCAGCGATTGATCTTGAGGACGCATACAACAGAGTACCACTGGATTTTTTAATGTTTCAGCTTCTCGAACTAAACGTAAGTCCATTCCTCCTTAGTTGGATCGCTGCAGCCCTCTTCCAACGGAAAGTAGTTTTTAGATGTGGCAGTTGGACTTCGGAACCAACAACAATATATCCTGGCCTACCACAGGGATCACCATTATCTCCGGTACTGTTCAACGCCTACACAGTGAGAATCACCAGTGAGCAGATCACTGGACCTGGCAGGACATTGTCATATGCCGATGATGTTTTAGTGTATCGTCAGGGGAAGGATAGAGAGGAGGTTGCTGTGGAACTACAAACCGAACTCAATCGCATAAGTACTTGGTGTGATGAAGCTGGGGCAATGGTCAGCCCAACAAAGGCAACAGTGACTTGGTTCTCGTTGAATAATCATATTGTCAACACTCCAACACCAACTGTAATGCTGTGTTCAGAGACGGTGGAAAGAACGCAGGCAATGAATTACCTGGGGATACGGTTTGATCGAAGCCTTGCTTATAATGTGCACATAGACCAGGTGATAACAAAGGCCAAGCGGGGTTTGGCAGCGATGCGGGTGATGGCGGCAGCAAACTGTGAGCAGCGCCATCTATGTCTTCTGTACGAGGGGCTGGTCATGTCTGTTTTGGAGTATGCAATGGCAATCCTGACTCTCAGCCATAAGCAGATAGAAAGGATGGAAAGGATACAGAATGAAGCTATGCGCATTATTCTTGGATGTACAAGAGATACAGCATGCAGGGCGATGCGCTACCTTCTTGGTTTTCCAACCATTGAAGAGAGAATACAAGGTTGCAGGGCACGCGCCTACCTCAGAATTAACGCAAACACACAACATCCACTGCATAGTGAAATTAGGAAGGTGAAGGGCAGCAGGTTAAAAAGAGGACGGTCGTGGATGGGACAAGCCGAAGACATTCTTCAACAGGTGTGTTCACTTGAGGACTTAGAACCTGGCGAGGAGTGGGTGCAAGTGCCAACAGACTTCTGCACATCCTTTTCAGGTTGCATCCAACTAGATAGAAAATGCAGACAAGAAAATCCGGCTGCTGTTGAGGCTGAAGTACAAGCGTTGATTTTCGAGAATTCGCTAGACGGTGACGCGGTCATCTACACAGATGGGTCGGTCGTCCGACATGTGAGAAGCTCATGGGCCTTTACAGCTCGGGCCGGAGGGAGAATTGTGAAGGAGGACTCTGGTGCTTTCACTGAAACCACAAGTAGCCTGACCATGGAAGTCATGGCAGTAAGTAAAGCAATAACATGGCTCGAGACACAGACATTCACTAGGGCTTGTTTCCTTAGCGACTCAATGAACATGATCAAGAGGATAGAGGAGGGGTCGATCCGAAGAGAATGGTTGCTGCCTTTGGAGCGGTCTCGACTGGCAAAGATTAGTTTCATCTTCGTGTCAGGGCATGCGGGAGTACAAGGAAATGAGCGGGCTGACAAGCTCGCAGGTGAGGCTACTGTGGAGGGCGGACGCGCCATGGACCAGGCCGACATTCTGAATGCTCTACGAGAAGTCAGACTTTTGCGAGAACCAAGTGATGACCGTGAATCTACAACAATGGCCAGACTGCGAGAGCAGCAAATTAAAAGAGGGGTGGCCAAACAAGAACACTACGCAGGAAGCCAAAGAAGATTTATAAACCAACACAGAACTGGCGTCGTTAGCCGCTACACGTTGCGGGATTTGCTGAGGAGGGGATCCGAGCACTTATGGACTGAATGGTTCGATGTGCAATGAGGATGATTTGTCGACTAACTAACTAACTAACTAACATCTTCGTCAAAATGTCCAGATTGCTCATTCTGACTGTCCAAAAAATGTTCAACATTCTTCTTTATAATCACATCTGCGAAGCTTATATGGATATTTTCACATGTTTACTAACTGTCCATGATTCGTAGCCATGTGTTAGACCTGGTTCTACATAACACGTCAGACTCATGACTATAACGTTTTTTTTTAATAGATGCATATAATTTACAGGACGCTAAAGTCAACACCAGCATTTTACTGCTGTTGTAGATGTCTTGGCATGTTTACGTTCAGTAGTTTGCCATTGCTTTCTGAACGACCGGCTCCCATACCAACACGTTAAAATCCAGCGCGATACAGTCTGCTGCAAAATCGGTCACTGCTGTGACTATAGAGTAGAGAAACCAAAAGGACACTGTTGCACATTGTAGGCCCACGGGACAATTGGTAGCAGACCCGTATGTTTATGAACCAACCGGCACTGGATGGAGGATGTGGTCAGTTACACGCGGGTAGCCTTTACTTCCCAAGACACTTACTGGCGTACGTTTTTGTCTGAGTCGATCTGAAAGGATGAGCAAACGGAGGGCACTCACAACCCTTCACCATAAGACCCAGAGTACAACAAGGTTCTGTTCTGTCTGCTGTCTTGTTCATGACCTTTATAGACAGCACATGTAAAGAAATCAGCCAAACAGAGACTGTAACAACATCACATGAAGAACAGAACACAGAAGAAAACCAACGGCAAATTACATCATTAGAGAACTCCTAGTTGCTTACGATCATTAATAGCAAAATCAGAAGCAGAATTACAAGTGCATATAAATAGTCTAAACGAAATGTGTAAGAAATATAACATGAAAGTTAGTATCACAGAAGTAATGACTATAACCAAAGGAGAGCAAAAACAACAAAGATTCATCTAAAAAAAAAAAAACACCCCATTGCAACAGGTAAAGAGGTTCAAGTATTTAGCAAATGTAATATCATCAAATGGCAAATCTGAAGACGAGATTGAAAATAGATACAATAAGGAAAAGCTACTCAATGGACAAATGGCACTAATACTAGAGAACAAACACGTTCTAAGTTACTAACGAAGCATTTTACAACACAATCTTTCTACCAACTCTTTGCTACCAAAGCCAAACCTTGACAATGATAGAAAAAGAGAAAAGAAATATTACAACTATGGAATTGAGATTCATGAGAAGAATACTCAATGTCTGAAGAAAATCTTGGAATGTAAATGAACAAATTAGGAAAATCTTAGAAGCAACAGAGATGTGGTTTTTGAGACGAATGTTGCGAATTCTTTGGACTGCCAGAGTAACTAACAATGATTGCCTGAAAAGGGCTAATGAAACAAGAACACTACATACAACAATAAGAAAGAGACAAACAGCTTTCTTCGGCTATTTGATGAGAAGAGAGAAATATTTCACTTGCCTCTTTTTGTTTATTTCTTTAATCAACTCTCTTTTCATTCGCAATTTTTTCTAGAACCTCTGTGATTGATGTTATTTTAATTGCTTGTTCATTGTCCAGGCTTCTGTATATCCACATCTTCAGGGCCTCTATTCAACGTTTTAATTACTTGTGCATTGTCCGGGCTTCCATGCCATCTGAACCTGACGAGATGCAGCGAAATACCCCAGGCAATAAATCATTACCTCTACACCGTCCAACTGTTTGCCAGCAAAGACCGACCTGTGCTGACCAGGAGACGTGCCTCCCATATCCTGAATCTTTGCCCTGACATTCTCAATTGTATTGGACAGCTCGACCTCTAGAGTGATGGTCTCGCCATCAGTATCTTATCAAACCTCTCCATGTTTGTTTCCAAGAGGGATGTTGCTTTCACGGCATCCCCACCTAGAACTCCGGTCTTTTTGGACTCCTTGGCGTTGATCCATTACGTGTCCCTCGTGGATCACGTGTTCATCAAGAGCCACGCTTGGCTCAGCGCTTGACTGACTGGCACTTTGCCGTCCTGATAGACAATAGTTTGTAAAATCAGATACACCTCTCCATGGCACAAAGTCTGGACTGAATTGTAGAGACCTTGTGTTGCCCATACGGCATGATCCCTCTCTTGGCCTGCCTAGTTTACTCCAGAGAAAAGGTAACACCACCACACCTGAAACAAGACAAAGCTGGAGAAGCTGCCGGATCAGCAAAGCGATACTCGAACTATCCGCCTGTTGAGATTCGATCCTAGATCAGTTGCCGACCAAGGCTTTGGATCTGGTTTACCATGACATAACATTTAGTCTTAAGGTTGCATTTTCTCAGACTAGGATAAGGTTTGTACCCTTCCTATTGAGCTCCTCCGCCCGAAGCTGCTCTTACATTGTGGAGTGTCGGGTTTGGCGAGCCAGCAGTCGGCGCTAACAGAAAGCAGGTAGTACCGTCTACTGTCAAAAGCTGCTCAATCATATCTGACTAAGACCTTAAACTCAGCACTTAAGTTAAATGTTAATTGGATAATTACCAGTCTACTTTAAAACGAGACTTACGGACACATGAATTTCTGGAAGACACACTCGGGGTCTTGAGATGGTGGTGCAGGTTCTACCTAAACAACAGTCTTCATTCTGTGTGCAGGTTTGACCGTGCTCACGACAAAAGAACACATTCTGTGTAGACAGACGTGGTCATTATGTTAGAGGCACATGGTGGATAGAAAGCAGACAAACGGGCAGACAGTGAGGTATGTAGATTAGATAGTCAGACAAATTATGGCCCACCTTAGACAGACAAGTTATGCCCCACTATAGACAGACACGTTATGCCCCACTATAGACAGTTAATTTATGTCCTATTAAAGATAGACAATTTATGTCTCTCTATAGACAGACAATTTATGTCCCACCATAGACAGCCAATTTATGTCTAACTATAGATAGACAATTTATGTCCCACTATAGACAGACAATTTATGTCTCACTATAGATATACAATTTATGTCCCACTACCCCACCATAGACATGACAGACAGACAGACAGCCAGCCAGCCAGCCAGCCAGCCAGACAGACAGACAGACAGACAGGCAGAAGAAGAAGAAGAAGAAGAAGAAGAAGAAGAAGAAGAAGAAGAAGAAGAAGAAGAAGAAGAAGAAGAAGAAGAAGAAGAAGAAGAAGAAGAAGAAGAAGAAGAAGAAGAAGAAGAAGAAGAAGAAGAAGAAGAAGAAGAAGAAGAAGAAGAAGAAGAAGAAGAAGAAGAAGAAGAAGAAGAAGAAGAAGAAGAAGAAGAAGAAGAAGAAGAAGAAGAAGAAGAAGAAGAAGAAGAAGAAGAAGAAGAAGAAGAAGATCAACAACAACAACAACAACAACAATAAGCCGTTTGAGGCAACGTACCCACACAGCATCAATATGTGTGCAAGAGACCATCAGCAGAAAGGCAAACAAAATGTTGGAAGCCATTGTTTTCCGCCAAACTTCTAGCACACACTACCCACAGACTGCAGCTGCCTACAGAGAACAGCTGCCCACAGAGTACAGCTGCCCCACAAAGGACAGCTGCCCACAGAGAACAGCAGCCTACAGAATACAGCTGCCCACGGAGTACAACTGTCGCAGAGACGACCTGCCGGGATTAATGAAATAGGTGTGAGACTAATAAAGTATATTATTTTAGGGGAAGGAGAGGCAAAGAGGGCGGGAGCTGCTCTTCTTCTTCTTCTTCTTCTTCTTCTTCTTCTTCTTCTTCTTCTTCTTCTTCTTCTTCTTCTTCTTCTTCTTCTTCTTCTTCTTATTGTCCTCCTCCTTCTCCTCCTCTTTATCCTCCTCCTTCTCCTCCTTCTCCTCTCCTCCTTTTCTCCTTCTCCTCCCTTTTTTCGTCTGCTTATGTTTCGTCTTCTTGCCTCAATATGTGTCCTGTCCATCGTCAGATTCAGTTCCTCAGCTCTTGTTTCATTAAATGTGTTTAACCTCATTGCTGTGCCATAGTTCGTTTCTCTTGGGATTCATCATCACCATCATCACGTGCTGTGCCGTCTGGCGTAGGCGTTCAAGCTTCTCCACATCTTGCGATTTCCAACAGCAGGCACCATTTCGAGAGCTGATTCCCTTCCATGCATAACACAGGACTGTCAAGCATTTTCGCTCGCTGTCTTCCTCTATTTCTCTTCCCATACATCTTTCATGTTGTCATAACATGTTCCAGTTTTTGTCTTCTCATAATGCGGCCAAGAAAATGATGGTTGTCTCTTTCTGATGTTTGTGGTAAGTTGTCATTGGGACTTAGCCTCCTTGAAAATGTTCAGATTGCTCATCTTGGCTGTCCGAGGAATTTTCAGCATTCTTCTAATGAACATAATCTCCAAGGCTTCCATGGATTTTTCGCCTGTTTACTAACTGTCCAGGATTCGCAGCCGTATATTGAAACTGGTTTTATGTAACATGCAGGAACTCTTTTTCTAGCTTCCAATAACATGGCTATTTGCATATAATGTTATTTATTTAATAGAATGAAGTTTTTGCTTGTCTTCTAACTGATGTTATCAACGTGTCTAGATATTTGAATTTCTGCACTTGCCCCAAAATAACATCATTTACTTCAATTGTAATTTAGACACAATGTGTTTCTTTTGGACTAAGAAAAATTAATGTAACAACTATCTGAAACATAAAAAGAATGATAATAATGATGGTAAAACGCATTTGTCTGCCAGAAGGTAACACTGGATAGCCATTTATCTCTGTGAGAAAACAAAATAAATTAAGAAATATTCAAATAATAAGACAATTTACTTCTATAATGTTGTATATTGCGAACAAACAGATACAGAACATTCACAATGCACTTCTCTCAGCGTACAATACAGATGACAGAAAAGAAAGCCTTGCGACGAGCATTTTCAAAGATTTTCAACCATTCTGGGCACATACAAACATAACAATAACACAAGATACCTGCACATACAAACATAACAATAACACAAGATACCTGCACATACAAACATAACAATAACACAAGATACCTGCACATACAAACATAACAATAACACAAGATACCTGCACATACAAACATAACAATAACACAAGATACCTGCACATACAAACATAACAATAACACAAGATACCTGCACATACAAACATAACAATAACACAAGATACCTGCACATACAAACATAACAATAACACAAGATACCTGCACATACAAACATAACAATAACACAAGATACCTGCACATACAAACATAACAATAACACAAGATACCTGCACATACAAACATAACAATAACACAAGATACCTGCACATACAAACATAACAATAACACAAGATACCTGCACATACAAACATAACAATAACACAAGATACCTGCACATACAAACATAACAATAACACAAGATACCTGCACATACAAACATAACAAGAACACAAGATACCTGCACATACAAACATAACAATAACACAAGATACCTGCACATACAAACATAACAATAACACAAGATACCTGCACATACAAACATAACAATAACACAAGATACCTGCACATACAAACATAACAATAACACAAGATACCTGCACATACAAACATAACAATAACACAAGATACCTGCACATACAAACATAACAATAACACAAGATACCTGCACATACAAACATAACAATAACACAAGATACCTGCACATACAAACATAACAATAACACAAGATACCTGCACATACAAACATAACAATAACACAAGATACCTGCACATACAAACATAACAATAACACAAGATACCTGCACATACAAACATAACAATAACACAAGATACCTGCACATACAAACATAACAATAACACAAGATACCTGCACATACAAACATAACAATAACACAAGATACCTGCACATACAAACATAACAATAACACAAGATACCTGCACATACAAACATAACAATAACACAAGATACCTGCACATACAAACATAACAATAACACAAGATACCTGCACATACAAACATAACAATAACACAAGATACCTGCACATACAAACATAACAATAACACAAGATACCTGCACATACAAACATAACAATAACACAAGATACCTGCACATACAAACATAACAATAACACAAGATACCTGCACATACAAACATAACAATAACACAAGATACCTGCACATACAAACATAACAATAACACAAGATACCTGCACATACAAACATAACAATAACACAAGATACCTAAATGATTTCTAAGACCCACGAAAAAGGTCCCAGAGCTGTAAGCAAAAACTCAATACAACTTCCTCCCAACGCGGATTGAGATGTTCACAAATACATGCCACGTTGCAGATCTCATTTCCAAATAGCAAAGTATAGTTTGCGATCGATTGCATATTTGATTTTTTAACCACCAAATTGCACAGTAAACGTATAAAGTGGTTTTACAATGCCCATAAAAGTAGTTAAAGTAAACGACGCCTTGAGGCGTGATGCTAGATTTGTATAAATCACCCAGAAATATTCAGTTATGTGCTCAATACCACACTTTACTTCCTTTAACAGTGGTTCTCAACCGGTGGGGAATCCCCCCGCCCCAGGGGGGAATTTTAGGGTTTCCAGGAAAGGGGGGGGGGGGGAATTAAAATTATTTCAAGATCGCATTGATATAAGAACCAGTTACTTGATATTGTTTTTTTCCCTCTAAATTTTACGGTTCTGTACTTCTCGCCCTAATAAAATTCGTTTTATAACGTAAGTAGACCCGCAAATCACGTTTTATGTAGATGTCTAGACTTGTTCTAATATGTGTTATTAAATTTAGCTTCCATTTTTATGTATACTGTGTAAAGGTGGGGGGGGGGGGGGGGGGGGATTTATAGGGAAGAAATTCGAAAGGGGGGAATGACGTTCTGAGCATATGGTAAAGGGGGCCACGGAAAAAAGGTTGAGAACCACTGTCCTATAACATTTAAAAGACCATAAAAGCACTAAAGTTGTCATAATCCGATAATATGAGTTCCCCTGTACTGATTAGGTTATGTCCTGTGGTATTATTGGCTTTTCTGTGTGTCTGTTTATCCAGCGGTTCCTGCTATGAAAACACACGCGACAGGAATATTTATCATCATTAAGTGCATTACCAGCTGGTGTGGGCGACCATACTTTTTTAACCGCTAGAGCTGTAAGCAGGAATGTCTCTATTCAAATGTGAAATCTGTTCATCCAAATATGATATCTTTTCATCCAAATATGATACCATTTCATCCAAATATGATATATTTACATACACATATGATATATTTTCTTCCAAGTATATCTTTTAGTACAACTATGATATCTTTTCATCCACATATGACATCTTTTCATACAAATATTATATATTTTTTCCATACAAATATAGTATCTTTTAATACAAATAAAATACACTGATATTTTTTCATGTAATGTTTTTTTAATCAAGTACCGCAAGGATCTGCAATGGGAATGTAAAGTGTTATGACCATAACATTTTGTTTAGGCCTGAGTGCACGAGCTATTAAGTGGTCAGTCTTTCCCTCCTGAAGCGAATGACGAGAGCTGGCATCGAGCATCGCCAGACGACTCTCCTGCTATTGACAGAGTAACGTTCTTACTTTTACACAAACGCGCAAGATCGTTTCATATCGTAATAACAGACTGTTGAAGAACTTTTTCCGCTGTCTTCCTCTTTCAGTCTCATCAGATCATCATGCTTGTGGATATTCTGGTCCTTCTGCCTACAGCATCACTTGTCGATGTTCTGCTCATTCTGTCCTACAGCATCACATGTCGATGTTCTGTTGTCCTTCTCTCTTATAGTTTCACATGTCGATGTTCTGTTGTCCTTCTCTCCTACAGCATCACATGTCGATGTTCTGTTGTCCTTCTCTCCTACAGTATCACATGTCGATGTTCTGTTGTTCTTCTCTCCTACAGCATCACACGTCGATGTTCTGTTGTCCTTCTCTCCTACAGCATCACTTGTCGATGTTCTGGTCATCCTCTCCTGTGAGTGGTGGAGGATATGGGTGGGTGAGTGTTGGTAGGTTATGAGATGGGTGGAGGATGTGTGTGTGTGTGTGGGTGGGGAGATTGTGATGGTGAGGGGATGTGTGGGTGGGTGCATACATGTGTGCCTGGGTTTGTGTGTGGGTGGGATGTGTGGGTTGGTGCATGCATGTGTCCCTGAGTTTTGTGTGGGTGGGTGGGGGATGTGTGGCGGGTGGGTGGGTGGAGGATGTGTGAGAGGGTGAGTGTGTGTAGGTTGGGAAGTGGGGGAATGTGTGTGTGTGTGTGTGGGGGTGCGGGATGTTTGCGTGAGGGGAGATTGTGTGTTTCTCGGCCATTACACATATCTCGTCGTTGCTAGGTCAATACACATGCTTCCCTAGCAACCAGTCATACCTGGACATTTTCTATTTATCTTTCACTGCTATTATATTGTCTAATCGCATGTTTTTCATTATACCTGTTTGTGTTGTTCCTGTGAACGATGATTATTTTAATCGAAACGTCGATTCGTTGCGTCAATTATACCTATTTGTATTTTATTATTGTTATTTGGGCGAGGGAAGAGGGAATATAACACCATTAATTTTTCCCTCTGTGATTTACTTTTGTTGTTGTGGAGTTTGTTTTAAGATATGTACTCTGTCTCTGTGTATATTATCTCTGAATGTTTCGCAGACGCTACAGTACCTAATTGTTTTAATATTATACTGTTATATCCTGCTGCAAATGTGACTTCTCTAATCTAGTAGTAGTAGTAGTAGTAGTAGTAGTAGTAGTAGTAGTAGTAGTAGTAGTAGTAGTAGTAGTAGTAGTAGTGGTGGTAGTAGTAGTAGTAGTAGTAGTAGTAGTAGTAGTAGTAGTAGTAGTAGTAGTATTAGTAGTAGTAGTAGTAGTAGGAGTAGTAGTAGTAGTAGTAGTGGTAGTAGTGGTAGTAGTAGTTGTAGTAAAAGTAGTAGTCGTAGTAGTGGTAGTAGTAGTAGTAGTAGTAGTAGTAGTAGTAGTAGTAGTAGTAGTAGTAGTAGTAGTAGTAGTAGTAGTGGTAGTAGTAGTTGTAGTAGTAGTAGTAGTGGTAGTAGTGGTAGTAGTAGTAGTTGTAGTAGTGGTAGTAGTGGTAGTAGTGGTAGTAGTTGTAGTAGTAGTAGAAGTAGTAGTAGTAGTAGTAGTAGTAGTAGTAGTAGTAGTAGTAGTGGTAGTAGTAGTAGTTGTAGTAGTAGTAGTGGTAGTAGTAGTAGTAGTAGTAGTAGTAGTAGTAGTAGTAGTAGTAGTAGTAGTAGTAGTAGTAGTAGTAGTCGTAGTAGTAGTAGTGGTAGTAGTAGTAGTAGTAGTAGTAGTAGTAGTAGTAGTAGTAGTAGTAGTAGTAGTAGTAGTAGTAGTAGTAGTAGTAGTAGTAGTAGTAGTAGTAGTTGTAGTTGTAGTAGAAGTAGTAGTAATAGTACTAGTTGTAATAGTAGTTGTAGTAGTAATAGTATTAGTAGTGGTGGTGGTGGTGGTAGTAGTAGTAGTAGTAGTAGTAGTAGTAGTAGTAGTAGTAGTAGTAGTAGTAGTAGTAGTAGTAGTAGTAGTCGTAGTAGTAGTAGTGGTAGTAGTAGTAGTAGTAGTAGTAGTAGTAGTAGTAGTAGTAGTAGTAGTAGTAGTAGTAGTAGTAGTAGTAGTAGTAGTAGTAGTAGTCGTAGTAGTAGTAGTGGTAGTAGTAGTAGTAGTAGTAGTAGTAGTAGTAGTAGTAGTAGTAGTAGTAGTAGTAGTAGTAGTAGTAGTAGTAGTGTAACAGTGAGGGAACTAGGTTAGGAGTAAAGAGTTAAAGAATGATGCGCATTCCTTGACTAGGGGGAAAATCATAGTGAACGTGTGTGCACGAATGAAGAAGTGTATCTAGGAGAACACACACGTCACTTAGGGGGATTGAAAAGACATGTCAACACCGGGCAGGGAGTCTACCATCATGTGTGCTGTAGTATAACTATTCGGCTAATAAAGTATGTTTATAACAACGCGGAGACTTGGGTCCTATACGATTACGTGCTTAACCTGTCTTGACCACACTATGACAGCAGGTTGATTTGGTGCCGTGAAAGTCTGAAACATGGGAGGTCGCGGAGAGAGTACCGCTATGGAAAATTGTTGTGTCTGGGCGTCTGGAGAAGGAAGTTTGTAAATATTGAGAAACGCAACAGATGAAAGCCGCCTGTTGATAGTTATTGTATACCTGTTTAACAAGGAGTTCCATTTTCAAGGACAGCGCTCAAAAAGGTTTGATTGATAAACTTATTTTTTTGAAAGACTGATGTTATTACATATTTAATCCTATAAATTAACTGGAGAATTGACCAACGCTAATTGTATAATTGATCAAGTAATGCCGTTCTGCATCAAAAATCAGTACAAATTATGAAGTTTAACCCGTGGGACTGTTGAAAGTGAAGTCAAGGTTATGGTGCAAATTTCATAATTATGAAATCAAGATCTGCAATACTTTCTACAGTCACTTCACATTTAGAAGGCATTGATGAAATTTGTCTCAACTTATAAGATAAAGCACTTTAAACTGACCATGGCGAGAGTCCCACATGAAAATAAGAGATTGGATAGCGTCAGCTTTAAATCAAATTGTTGTTGACTGGATTACGTTTGCGCTGAAATATATATATGAAAAACCCAGATGGCTGTTGGAAACTGAGTTTTTTTTGCTGAAGTCGTGAGCAGTTGTCGTTTGCGTGAAGGTGACCTTACTTGAAGGGAATCTACAGTTAATCGAGCAAGTAAGCAAGCAGTTTTGTTGCGAGCCTGGTATCGAGCATAATCTTCGTCAGGAATTAATTGGAAAGAACTGACTTCGACTTCGATTAAATTATTACGGAAAGAAATCCAGAGGCTCTTCTTTGTTCTGCTCATTTCAACGAGGTTGATTAGAGTCCTTTGTTAATGTGGTGTAGGTAATTCTGAATCAGTAGCTCATTTAAATTCTTTTATCAAAATTCAGGATTGAAACAGGAATATTCTTCGTCAGGATCTTCGATTGGAGGCTTTAGTTAAGTTAATTAGATAATATTAGAGTAATTAACAGATTATGTATTGTTGCTGAATTTGAAATTAACATTGTTTGAAATATTTGTATATTGCTTGATAATTATAGATTTTAGGATGGAATCCCAAGATTTTTCACAGGTACTGACTGGAGTTGGCGGGGCAATATCAAGGTTGGATGCAGTGTTAAGACAACAAAATGTAAACAGTGATGTTGAAAGATTTAGTGGTCAAGCAAATCAGTTTAAGAAATGGATCATTTCTATTGAGAAACATGCATATTTAATAAACGCTACAGATGGGGAGAAAAAGAATTTGGCATACAGAACAAGTACAAGTCCAGTTTCTGACCATATAAGAAGAAAATTAGAGGCAGCAGGAGGTGAAACCTGGGAATAATTTAAAGATGATCTCGCAAGAAAATATGCTGAAATTACTGATCCACAACACGCATTCTCAGTATTGCGACAGACTAGACAAAGCAGCACAGAAAGTGTCCAGTTATACAGTGACAGGTTAATCAATTTAGCTGAAGAGTCATTTTTAGGACAGAATGTACGAGCTGAAGAAGTGGAACGGATGTTAGTAGGGATTTTTGTTGATGGGATTAGGTCAGATGGATTGAAATTTAAATTATTAAGAGAGAATCCTGCAAGATTGTCACAAGCGGTAGATATCGCTATACAAGAGGAAAGCTTGAGGAGGAGGTTTAGGTTAAGAGTAGGACGAGAGTTAGGTAGTAGTTCAGAAGATAGAATTGAAGAACCTATGGAAATAGGACAGTATAGACATGGATGGAGAGGAAGACGAGGAGAAATACAGATGGTACATAGAAACGAGAACGTATATAATCAAGATAGAAGAGGACAAGTGAGAAATACTGTAAGAAACATGGAAGGAAACACAAATAACTCGAATGTGGTTTGTTGGGGGTGTCACAAACGGGGGCACATTTTTCGCTTTTGTGGTAACAGAAGTGGCCCATCGAATACGCAAAATAGTAGAGGTGTTCAGTCGAGTATACAGAATAGAATTGCAAATGGCAGACCAGTAAATTGGAATTCTGGAGAAATACAGAGAAATGTTAGAAGGTCAGGAAATCAGGAAAATTGGCATCCCGCTTACTGAATAGGGTCGGCAGTAGGAGGGAAGATAGTAAGATCCAAAAAGGGCATCAATATATTAAAAACCCAAAGGATGAGTATAATAGAACATTTAGAAATAAAAAACAAGACGTGGTAAAACAATTGTCATTAAATATGGTAGATCCTAGCTCATGTATAGTACAGATAGGAAAATATAAAGTTAGAACATTAGTGGATTCGGGAGCACAAGTTAGCGTGATTAAAGAAGCATTTTTATATCGAATGTTAAAAAATTGTAAAATATTTAGAATTCAGGAGAATCTTCATTCGGTAACGGGACAAAAGTTAGAAGTGCTAGGACAAACGATGATAAATTTGAAATTAGGAGGGATAAATGTCAGGCATATGTTTCATGTGGTTAAAGATTTAAATAGAAATATGATATTGGGACGAGATTTTTTATTGAAAAATGGGGTGAGACTTTTATTTGATTTGCATAAATTAAAATTCCAAGATGTTTACGTAGATCTAGAAGAAGATATGCATGTGTCGACACTAGTTAGAGTCAAAACGACCATGAATTTAAAACCACAGTCAGTTAATTTGATACAAGCAAGACTGAAGAGAAACCCGTATTATGTAGCAGGAAACATAGTCAGAATCACGGAATTGCAAAATGAAATAATTGATGAGCCAGGTTTAGAAGTTCCGGATGGAATAATAGAATTAGATAAAAGTTTAACATTTCCAGTAATGGTTATTAATAACACAGGTAGAGAAATTAAATTATACAGAGGATGTGTAATAGCCAAGCTAGAACATAACGTTAGTGACATATTGGCAACAGATAGAGTAAATATGGCAGGTATAAGTTATTCAGAAACCTCTAGTGAAAGAATTAATAATAGACGCGGATGCAGAAGAAAAGGGAACGTAAGAATGGATGAATTGATCCATCCATATAGAAGAAATACAGCACAAATACATTCACTCGACAAAGTAACAAGAGAAAAAGAATTGTTAGCACAATTAAAAACTTCGCCAGAAAATAAGGAAGTGTTAGAAAAACTTATAAAGCAAAATCAAGATGTGTTTGCGATAAATGATTTAGAATTGGGTAAGACACAAACAGTTACGATGGATGGGTAAGACACAAACAGTTACGATGGAAATAGACACGGGAGATCATCCACCAATTAGTTTAAAACCATACAGAACTCCATTAAGAAATAGAGAAGTCGTAGAAAAGGCAATAGAAGATATGTTGAAAGCAGGCATAATAACAAGGTCAAAATCAGAATGGTCATCTCCGGTCGTCATAGTAGCCAAATCTGATGGTTCGAACAGGTTCTGCTGCGACTATAGGGCGTTAAATAAAATTACTAAGAATGTAGCGTACCCATTGCCGGTGATTGATGATATTTTGGGGTTACTTAATGGCTCTACATATTTCACAACGCTGGATGCAAGGGCAGGATTTTGGTGTATTCCGATGTCGAAGGACGCGCAAAAGAAAAGTGCCTTTTGTACTCATATGGGTTCTTACGAATTCTTACGTATGCCATTCGGTCTCAAAAATGCACCATCTCACTATATGTTCTTAATAAATGAAGTACTAGACGGTATGCAAAGTTTTGCCCTAGCATATATTGATGACGTATTGATTTTTACGAAAGGAGATGTAGAGAATCATTTGAAACATGTTAGGCTAGTATTTGACAGATTAAGAAAGCATGACGTTAAATTAAAGCTAAGTAAGTGCCAGTTTTTAAAGACAGAAACAAAATATTTAGGTTATATAATAAATAGGGAAGGTATTAAACCAGACCAGGAAAAGATAAAGGTTATTAAAGAGTTACCTCCTCCCACTAACGTTAAGGAAGTGCGTGCTTTTATAGGAACGTGTGCGTATTATAGGCGGTTTGTACCAGCCTTTTCAAGGATAGCAATACCTATTACGAATTTAACGGGAAAATACGCTAGGTTTAAGTGGGATGATGAGTGTCAAAAAGCGTTCGAACTTTTAAAAGATAGCTTAACAGTGGTACCATTATTGACACATCCAGACTTGAATAAACAGCTAATATTATACACAGATGCTTCAGACAACGCAATAGGAGCATGTTTGGTTCAACCATATGAAGGAGAAGAATCTGGAATACCAGGGGTTAAAAATGAAAGACCAATCTATTTCTTGTCTCATAAACTCAGCAAGACTCAAAAGAAATGGCCGATTATTGAGAAAGAAGCATATGCTATACACTACGCTCTTCAAAAATTAAATTACTATTTACATAACGCCAATTTCATTATTAGAACTGACCACATGCCATTAAAGTCGATATTAGAAGCACCAATACAAAATAGGAAAATACAAACCTGGGCATTGAATTTACAAGGGTACAATGCTAGGGTTGAATATGTGTCAGGGAAACATAATACGTGCGCCGATCTTTTGTCTAGAATCCCGTACCCACAGTCATCAGGAAACACGGAAGATGAAATTGAACCAGACATAGACGATCGAAACTGGCAAGTAAATATATTAGATTCTGCCATAATAAATAGGGAAGAATTTGAGAGTTTACCATCGGATCAAGAGTCTGAACCTAGAACAGAAGACCCACATTTAAAACAGTTTGATATGAAAACAGAACAAGAACTAGATCCAAAAATAGTACAGATAAAAAGAAAACTGAAAGAAACAGGGGAAAATAGTTTTAAAAGAAAGTTTGTAGAGTTACAAGAAGACAATCAATTATATTATATCAGTGAAAAAGGTGAAGGAGTAAGAAAATATATTCCGAAACATTTAGAACAAGAAGTCTTAAAGGCATATCACGATAATAATGGTCATTTTGGACGAGATAAGTTAGTGAAGGCTATTAGCAGTAAATATTACTGGCCGAATTTATTCAAAAGTGTATATGAATATGTTGAAGCGTGTGAAAAGTGTAAGTTAAGAAACATGAAGATAATCAAATGTCCTTTACAAGATACCGATATTCCTCAATTTCCAATGCAGAAAGTAAGTTTGGATATTTCAGGTCCTCATCCAAAAACATTATCGGGAAATGTATACCTACTACATATAGTTGATTCATATAGTCTCTGGCCAGAAGTTTATCCAATTCCAGACAAGAGTGCTGATTCAGTTATAAATATGCTTTTACAAGAATTTATACCAAGGTTTGGGTGTCCACAAATAATACTTACAGATAATGGGAAAGAATTTGTAAATAAAAAGTTTGAGAAATTGCTAAAAGATTGGAATATAAAACACATTAGGACTTCATATTACAGACCAACTTCTAATGCTAAAAATGAGAGACAACACAGAACACTATACAATATTCTAGCGAAAAATGTAGAAGAACACGATATGGATTGGGATCTTTATTTGGGGATAGCATTAGCGGCGATACGTACACACGAAAATGAAGGAACAGGTTTCTCACCATTTTACTTAGTACATGGAAGAGAACCAATATTGCCAATTGATAATTTATTAAAGCCTAGGAGAAAATATCTGGGGGAAGATTTTCAAGAAACAAGGTTGCAAGAGATGCATAAAGCACATGTACGTTTAAGAAATAATATAATTAAGGCTAGAGAAAGACAGAAGAAATACGCAAATAAAAATGCACACTTACAAGAGTTTAACGTAGGTGATAGAGTATATTATAAAAAACATAGAAAAAACTCTAAGTTTGATGCTCATTGGGTCCCGGGATACTATATTCTAGAAAAAAAAGGTCCAGTGTCATATACTATTAAGAATCAAATTTCAGGGCATGTTGCACGTTCACATGTAGAGCACTTAAGGCGGGATAATGAAGAAAGGAATGCAGAGAATAATAATAATAATTATTGTTCCGAAGAAATATTGTCAGGTGGACAGTTTGTCAGACAAACGATATATCCAATACCTATAGAGAATGGAAAACAAGTAACAACAGCTGAACAAGAAGAAACGGTACCAAAAACAGTCATGACAGAGGAAAATAACATGTATGACGATTATATTAGTGAAGAGTCGGTCAGGGAAAATATCGAACCTCCATTTATGAATACAAGACAGGCAGTAAAAAGAAAGTTGGATAGACAGAAAGAAAAAGAAATTAAGAGGCAAAGGAAACTTAGAGTGAGTTCTTCAAGTGGTGAAGATATGCCAGTATTTGAAAATTTGTTGAGACGGCAAGACAGGAAAATTAGATTGGATTTAGAAAAGAAGAAATTAGCGGTTGCTAGTAATGGATATACAGACGGGGAAGAAGAAATGGATGAAAAGTCAGAAACTGATGAAGAAGCTGATATGAAAGAAGATAGCTCTCCTCGGGAGGATAGCGACATTGATGTAGATATTGCAATTATAGAAAAAAAATTGAAGTTATTAAGAAAATGGAGAAGAGATAGATAAATAGCTTGGTAGAATATTCTGCAGATGGCAGATAGAAGAAGAAGTTAGACACGATATTTTTGTGTTTACAAAGAAGGTACTTGGTGGAGTTTTTTTTTTCTAAAACGGAAAATTATTATTGGGTACTCATAATATGGTCTTGAAATTCATAATGTATGTGTAAATTGATTAATGTGTGGGGATAAATATGATGAGGGGATTAATATGGTTTGCTCAATTGTTGGGACTGCAATTGTGTTTTATGAAATGTGAAAAATAAGTTAACTTAGATGGTTATTTTTACAATGTTTTGGTTTTATTGAGTGTGTTTAAAATGATTATTACTTGAAGTTCAGTTAGAAGATGAATTAAAGTGGTGGTTAGTGAAGTGACTCAATATGTAGTAATGGAGGGGTATGTTGTTATTACATGTGGGGTATGCAATGTATATACAAGGTTTATAATAGGAGCTGGGTTGAACAGCGTTTAATGGGAGAATATGGGGGGAATGACAGGTTGAGTTTTGGCATTTAAATAACTGGATATTGGAAGAAGAAGACTGTACTTAACAGTATAATAATAGTTAGGAGGTTTTTTTTGTTGAAGGAATGGTAAACGGGAAATTGATGACCTGAATAGTACAAAGGCTGGCAGTTTTGGATTAACATATTTTTTTTGATAATAACAATTATTATTGACGGAAACTGAAGATAAATTTGGAAACTTTATTTTTTGATAAAGTTTTGAGAATGTATGGGAAGAGAAAGGTGATTACTTCTTACTTTTTCCTTACTTTTTCTTTCTTATTTTTTTTTTTGGTGCGCACCAACCCAAATCTAATCTAACTATATTTTTTCTGTATATCCTAGAATCCTGAGAGTGTGAGAATGTGAATAAGGGGGAAATAAAGGATAAGGGAATATCTTCAGTTTTGTCAATCATAATTTGGATGGACATTTTAAAGTAAAAGCGGTTCGCTTATGGAGACTTTTGTATTGTGGGGAATTTTATGGAGAGTTTTGTAGAGAGTTTTCTAGAGAACTTTATAACGAGTTTTGTAGAGAGTTTCGATATTATTGTCTCTGGTTAGCAATTGGCTATGAGGAGATAGGAGAATTGAGTTAGGAAATAAATGGAATTGTTGTTATTGTAGGATAGAGATGTAAAGTTAAATAATTAAAAGTGGGGGTTGAGATTTTTTCAAGGAAAAATTCTCTTTAAAGAAGGGGAGGCAATGTAACAGTGAGGGAACTAGGTTAGGAGTAAAGAGTTAAAGAATGATGCGCATTCCTTGACTAGGGGGAAAATCATAGTGAACGTGTGTGCACGAATGAAGAAGTGTATCTAGGAGAACACACACGTCACTTAGGGGGATTGAAAAGACATGTCAACACCGGGCAGGGAGTCTACCATCATGTGTGCTGTAGTATAACTATTCGGCTAATAAAGTATGTTTATAACAACGCGGAGACTTGGGTCCTATACGATTACGTGCTTAACCTGTCTTGACCACACTATGACAGTAGTAGTAGTAGTAGTAGTAGTAGTGGTAGTAGTAGTAGTTGTTGTTGTTGCTGTTGCTGCTGCTACTGCTGTTGTAGCACTCGACAAATAAATCTACTCCTATGGTAATTGAGTCAGTCTCGACGTACACACACACACACACACACACACACCCACACACACACACACACACACACACACACACACACACACACACACACACACACAAGACAATATACCAAAAAAAAACAAGACATCCATTATTAATGACTGGTTTATTAGCTTTTAATGAGGGCACGACTCATCCGTGATGAAACAACCACAGAACAGGCACCCAAGATGCACAGAGACCTAACACAATGGTTGTACTTGAAGTTGTGACTCTAACCTGGATTAAGGAGATGGAGGGCGGGTGAGGTGGGAGGTTGAATAATGATTATTATTATGAAAGGAAAAGGCAGTTACGTGTGGTTGTTTATGTTAACTTATTGGAAAGTAGTAGTAGTAGTAGTAGTAGTAGTAGTAGTAGTAGTAGTAGTAGTAGTAGTAGTAGTAGTAGTAGTAGTAGTAGTAGTAGTAGTAGTAGTAGTAGTAGTAGTAGTAGTAGTAGTGGTGGTGGTGGTGGTTGTGGTAGTAGTAGTAGTAGTAGTAGTAGTAGTAGTAGTAGTAGTAGTAGTAGTAGTAGTAGTAGTAGTAGTAGTAGTAGTAGTAGTAGTAGCAGCAGCATCAGCAGCAACATCAGCAGCAGCAACGGTAATAATAGATATTAAGTAGATATATGTACACATCAACCTGCTGTCTGTAAAAGAACTCCCTACATTTAGCAAGAAATCTACTATTGCCAATGTGGCTTATCTAACTAAAAGACTACAACCACAAAGAGTTCGAATGTCATACCCCAGCCTTTCCTGAACCCGGTTTCCCATATCCGAAGGTCTTGGCACAGACCATAAGGCTGTACACACAAGGTCTTTTGTTGCAACAGTCTGAATCAACGTAACAGGAATGCCCAGGACGACGGCATTTGAGCATATTAATGAAGAAGTCGATACCCTGTGAGTAATGACAAAATTTACTTGCAGTAGGTCTGGCTTAGCGTGAGAGATCATACATTCCAATTCCATTGATATAAAGAAGTAAGAAAATGACAATTTTACACTCCTATAGGCGGATTTCGCATATAGGTGGAAGCTCACATTGTTATAAAGCAATCAACACTTCAGGAGTTATATGGTCAGTATGACACAAGGCACTCACTTCATTAACCCGGTGTGCCCACCCTACAGGATACTTTATGACCCCGGTGGACTCACCCTACATGGCACTCATTTGATGACCCCGGTGGGGGGTCACCCTTCAGGGCACTCATTTTATTACCCCGGTGGGGCCACCCTACAGGGCACACACTTCATGACCCTGGTGGGCCCACCCTACAGGGCACTCTCTTCATGACTCCAGTGGGCCCACCCTACAGGGCACTCTCTTTATGACCCCAGTGGGCCCACCCTACAGGGCACTCTCTTCATGACCCCAGTGGACCCACCCTACAGGGCACTCTCTTCATGACCCCAGTGGGCCCACCCTACAGGGCACACACTTCATGACCCCAGTGGACCCACCCTACAGGGAACACACTTCATGACCCCAGTGGACCCACCCTACAGGGCACACACTTCATGACCCCAGTGGACCCACCCTACAGGGCACACACTTCATGACCCCAGTGGGCCAACCCTACAGGGCACTCTCTTCATGACCCCAGTGGACCCACCCTACAGGGCACTCTCTTCATGACCCCAGTGGACCTACCCTACAGGGCGGGCCCATCCTTAGATTGTGTTATAGAGGTAAATATTTCCTAGTGTCCATTTTAGGCTAGGTCATTCTGGCAGAGCAGGTCAATTTTAAAAGTCCGCCTCTGTGTGACGTTGAACCCACTAACCCGGTCCAGCAGGCAAGAGTCTAGTCACTCCACAAGCGCAGCTTTCTTTATACAAGTGAGCTTCAAATGAAAACCTTAAAAATGCGATATAAATGACAATAATCACCCCATTGTCTTATAAGCTGTGAATAATGTTTGTTAAAGATGGTAGAGTGTTAAGCACTTGACATCGTGTGCAGACGAACATGGTGACGTCATAAGACCATTTAAAGATGGCCGCCCCACTTTTGACATCCACCAACCTTTTTTTTTTTCTTTCTTAAATTATCAGTGAGGGGTTGAAACTTATAGAAATTCATCGGCGAATGAAGGCCCAGTATGATGATGCATGCCTGTCAGTCCAGCAAGTGGAGTAGGAAGTTTCAAAACCGTGTGACTTCTATGGCAGACTTTTCGGTCCAATGAAGAGGTACAGAAGGTGGAGCATGAGGTTACACACACCACCAAGAGAATTTTTTTTTTTTTCTACAGGAATCCAAGCACTTTATCGGCGCTGGAGGACTTAAATGGACGCAGTGGTGACTACATAGAAAAATGATACATTTTTTTTTTAAAAACTCATTTAGGATATATTCACACAACAACAATAAACATTTAAGATTCTCATTTGATGGTTCGGTGTAACAGTGCACAAATCTAAGTGGCCAAACTTCAATTAACTAGATTACTCATACATGTGGTGGATATTGATTATAATTGTCCACCGCGTAGCAAGCACGACAGTAGGTTTGCAAACATCAGAAGCGGGGTCTCATTTACCAAAGATGTTCACTCTTTACCCCCCTTAACACTCTAAAGAGGCGGGATTACGGGTGCCTTCCAGTTTCGACGCATTTGAATCTTCTGTTCGCACGTATGCCATAAGATCGTGTCAAGCCATCCCACCCTCGAGGATTCGAACGACGAGTGCCAGGTGCTTCATGACCAGTACAGTAATGCGGACAGTACTTGGTCTATCGTCAGGACAGGCTGAATCTGTGGCTCTACCCCACTTGACCAGGTAGGCAGCTGATGGTAACACATACTGAAGTGATCTGAAGACGAGGCTTGGACACAGTGATGTCATCTGCCAGACATCTTTCCACCTCAACAACCGCTGTATTGTCGCTCCCCATGACACCTACGTGCCTTGCTGCGACTGTTGGACAGTCACCTCGGGTGGCGCATATTTCTATCCTAAGTACCAGCAGCCATATTAATGCGCCATTATTGCATTACATTATTAGAGACAAAAATTAATCATATGTGGAGTATAATGAGGGAGGAGCTGTAGGAGGTGGGAGGAGGGAGCTGGGGGAGGTAGGAGGAGGGAGGTGGAGGAGGTGGGAGGAGGGAGGTGGAGGAGGTGGGAGGAGGGAGCTGGAGGAGGTGGGAGGAGGGAGCTGGAGGAGGTGTTAGGAGGGAGCTGGAGGAGGTCGGAGGAGGGAGGTGGAGGAGGTGGGAGGAGGGAGCTGGGGGAGGTAGGAGGAGGGAGGTGGAGGAGGTCGGAGGAGGGAGCTGGAGGAGGTCGGAGGAGGGAGGTGGAGGAGGTGGGAGGAGGGAGGTGGAGGAGGTCGGAGGAGGGAGCTGGGGGAGGTGGGAGGAGGGAGCTGGAGGAGGTGGGAGGAGGGAGCTGGGGGAGGTAAGAAAAGACAGGACGGCTTAGCGTGAGTTGGTTGAGGCCCTATCCTCCAATGGGGTATACAGGGTCAAAGAATTACAGTGTCTTTCCTGATACATATTTCTTTCTGTTTAGTGTCTTTCCTGATACATATTTCTTTCTGTTTAGTGTCTTTCCTGGTACATATTTCTTTCTGTTTAGTGTCTTTCCTGATACATATTTCTTTCTGTTTAGTGTCTTTCCTGATACATATTTCTGTATGTTTAGTGTCTTTCCTGATACATATTTCTTTATGTTTAGTGTATTTCCTGATACATATTGCTTTCTGTTGTCTTGTGTGTTTTCTTATACATACTTCTGTCTGTTGTCTAGAGCAGTGGTTCTCAAACGGTGGGGAATTTTAGGGTTTCCGGGGGGGGGGGGGGGGAATTAAGACCACAGGTTGTCAGACTCAAACTGGCTTTAGGACCACACAAAACGTGATCGTCCAATTAATTTTTTTTTACGATTTATCGAAAACTTTTCTCCCATCACTTATACAAATGAACCGGATGTCGAAAAATTGTCGGACATTTTAAACATAGTGCTGCAAACACAACCGAGTTGCAGACCTGTACTGAGTCACCACTGTGTAAGCTGCAGTAAGATGTACCGACAAGATGAAACAGTATGTTTATTATGATACAGAGTCTTCTACAGGTCAGAGAAGCATTAATTGTCTACATGTCAGATGAACAGAAGAAATACAAAGGTCCAAACTGTCAGGTTCAGATTGGGAGAAGATTTCGAAATATCTCAAAGTTTTGGACTTATTCTGCCAGATCACTATCCTGCTTGGCGGTCAAGATTATGTTTCGTGTAGCTGTGTATTGCCACTGCTATCATCGTTAACAAAGCATATGACTGTACACGATGATGATCCGGGCTACATAGCTAAATTTAAGGCAGCATGTATTAATGACTTCAGTGAACGTGTAGCTAATATGACAAGTATTTAAATACTACAGATTGCAACAGCACTTGATCCACGCTACAAATACCTGAAGTGTTTCTCAAATGAAGCAAAAGAACGAACTTGGTCACGTATTGAACAACAAATAGCAGTTAATGTTCAAGATGAGCAGATGGAGACTGCTGCAACGAATGATACTGACATTGACAATGAAACTATATGTGAACCAAATGAAGGGAGTATTAAGCTAATTGAGTCTGAAATGGATAAGAAAGTTGCTGAATCGGTTGACCCTTTACAATGGTGGAAACTTAATAAACATCGATATCCAAAATTGGCATTCCTTGCCAAGATCATTCTGTGCATTCCGGCTACCTCAGTTTCACCATATGTGAGGTTGTCATTCCTCCCTTTCCAGCGAATGAAAGAAGAAGAATTCCCCCCTTTCCAAAATCGTCAGGCACAAAAGGTGCATTTTTTATGCTTAAAATATATTACTAACACATCAAATTAATCACTTTACAATAAACAAACAGTTGAAACGACAATGAATTGCCACTTAATACACAACACCAGAATACCAGAAAATTGTGCTTCATCAAACAAAACACTCAGTAGTCTTTTCCACTTTTCACATTGGGCAGTTGGGAGCGTTTTGTGTGATATTCACTGGCACAGGAATGGAGCATAATGGGGACGACCCGTTGCTGTGAAGTTGGAACTGCGACTAACTAACTAACTAACTAACTCAGTAGAAAACCAGGATATTGTGCCTGAAGCCGTTTTGAGTCTGTCAGTTTGTGGTCTTAATTCCCCCCCCCCCGCCCCCGAAACCCTAAAATTACCCCCTTGAGGGGAATTCCCCACAGGTTGAGAACCACTGGTCTAGTGTGTACACTAAATTATATTTCTTCTGGTTGTTGTTTATCTCCATGAGTTCTAATTATGTGATGTTGTTGTTGTTGTTGTTGTTGTTGTTGTTGTTGTTGTTGTTGTTGTTGTTATTGTTGTTGTTGTTGCTGTTGTTGTTGTTGATTTTGTTGTTGTGTACTATTTATACATTGTGTAATGAAATGGAAGGTATTGGAAAACATCATGACGAATGGAATAATCAGCGGTGGCAGAGGCAAACAGAGAGAGAGAGAGAGAGAGAGAGAGAGAGAGAGAGAGAGATGTTGCTGGGTGGCCATTGGAGAATATCATCAAAAGAGTTGATTCAGAACACCGAGCACCGACATGCGTCCTGATATATGAAAGCCTACACTATTTGGCACATGATAATGGTGACAATGATGATGATGATGATGATGATGATGATGATGATGATGATGATGATGATGATGATGATGACGACGACGAATCAATGATGATGATAATGATAGTGATGATGATGATGATGATGATGATGATGATGATGATGATGATGATGACGACGACGACGACTCAATGATGATGATGATGATGATGGTGGTGGTGGTGTTGACAATGATGATGATGATGATGATGATGATGATGATGATGATGATGATGATGATGATGGCGACGACGAGGCTCAATGATGATGATTATAGTGATGATGATGACGATGATGACGATATTGATGATGATAACGATGATTTTGATGATGATGACGATGATGATAGTGATGATAATGACGATGATGATATTGATGATGATTACGATGATGATCGTGATTATGATGATAATGATGATGATGATGATGACGATTGTGAAGACGATAACGATGACGATGATGGTGGTGTTGATGTCGATGATGATAGTGATGATGATGATGATGATGATGATGATGATGATGATGATGATGATGATGATGATGATGATGATGATGATGATGACAACGCACTCAGATGTATACTTATTAAAGTTGTCAATAAACAGGACAGAATGGCCCACAGACAAGGCGCCCACCTCTGATAGACGAGGTACCCATGGCGAGTCCAGCTATGGACAACTGTTTCTGCGAACTAAAGATCCCTCTAGATCCCTGAGTAGGGTATCCGATCCCCAAACTTCTCAGACAAGGGCAAAGAAATATGAGGTAATCGACCACGTTGCTCCGTTCATAATTCAAACTTACAAAGTATTCTTTTGGTGTTGCCACATCCAGGAGCGCCATCAGGACACACACGACAACAAATGGTGCAGACATTGCTTGCCACTTGTGTTGCTGATTCTGGCGGCCTCTCTGTCCTGTTGATGGGGGAAAAACAGATCTATGTATTTATAATTGTGTTTTCTGTGTTTATAATTGCGTTGTCGTATTTACAATTGTGTTTTCTTTGTTTATAATTGTGTTTTCTGTATTTATAATTATGTTTTCTGTATTTATAATTGTGTTTTCTGTATTTATAATTGTGTTTTCTGTATTTATAATTGTTTTTTCTGTATTTATAATTGTGTTTTCTGTATTTATAATTGTGTTTTCTGTATTTATAATTGTGTTTTCTGTATTTATAATTGTGTTGTCTGTATTTATAATTATGTTTTCTGTATTTATAATTGTGTTTTCTGTATTTATAATTGTGTTTTCTGTATTTATAATTGTGTTTTCTGTATTTATAATTGTGTTGTCTGTATTTATAATTGTGTTTTCTGTATTTATAATTGTGTTGTCTGTATTTATAATTGTGTTTTCTGTATTTATAATTGTGTTTTATGTGTTTATAAATGTGTTTTATGTGTTTATAATTGTTTTTTCTCTATTGTCTGTAATGTCTGTGTGTAGTGTCTGTAATGGCTGTTTCGAATGAAATAATAGCTGTATGTAGATGAAAATTAGCACAAGCAAAACAGAGGTAATGACTAGAACTAAACAAGAACAAACAACAACAATTCACCTAAACGAACATCCCTTGAAACAAGTAAAGAGTTTCAAGTATCTAGGAAGTATAATATCATCAAATGGCAGATCACAAGACGAGATCGAAAATAGGTGCAATAAGGCAAATCAACTCATTGGACAAATGGCATCAATACTAAAGAACAAACATGTATCAATAACTACTAAGAAAGCACTTTACAGCTCAATCTTCCTACCAACTCTATGCTACCAATGCCAAACCTGGACAATGACAGAAAAAGAGAAAAGAAAATCACAACAACAGAAGTGAGGTTCCTGAGAAGAATACTCAACGTATCAAGAAGAGATAAGATCAGAATGAAGAACTAAAGTGGGGGTTAAAGCAGCACTAGATTTTATCAGAAAACAGCAAGTCAAATGGTTTGGCCATGCAAGTAGGTTACCAGTCAACAGCATACCACAACAAGCAATGATGTACAGACCAGATGGATTCAGAGGAAGAGGCCGACCACGTAAACGTTGGACGGAGGGAATAGCAGAGTCCATGGGAATATCGATATATGAAGCCCATAATCGGGCACTCTCACGATGTTTATACTTCACCTCGACACCGCAAGGTACAAGAGGAACATGATGAGATGAGATGAGTAGATAAAAGGTGTTATCTTCATTGAAATAAGTAAATTGAGTTGAGTTGAATCAAGAACCGATATCACCGCACTAGGGACATTCTCATACGTGCTCAGTCCTCATTCTTAACAGCCAGCAAAGAGTCCCAATATTAATGGTACCAGAAGCAGTTTGATTATGTATCCGTCTGATTGTCGGCCAGATCCTCAGGTCATTGACGGCAGCACCATTCTCTCCAGGCTGTTACGATCTATTTATTCTTCCACACTGTACACATGCTTCCAAAGCTCTCCGACCTCATCTGCCTTATCGTGCACAAACACACCACTCAGCTGTGCAGATCCAGCCAATCTGTCCACCAGATCGTTTCCCACCACACCAGCATCTCCTGAAGAAAAGATCCATCAAATGCTCCCTATCTTTGGTGTTTTAAATTAAAAATGCCACTCTGCACCAGGCATGACTGTCTGCGACCTTCTCAGAATGCTGTGTGTCCGTTACAATCACGACGTGTGTGTGCTGTGTAACTGTCTCCACCTCCATTCTTAGACTATTATCGTGGTATATACCTGGCTTTCCTGCACTGAACATCGTCTGAAACAAGCAAGTAAAATATTACCTTATAATAAAAGGACCTTTTTTTTTATCTGCTTTGGGGTTTATTTGATGTGTAGTGTTAGAGCCATATTCGCATAGACCAATCGGCATTCAAGGAGAGATGTGGTCATTATGGCCCTGGACTCCTGAAATTACTCCGCTTCAGAAACAGACACGATCATTAGTGTCTTCTGTAATCATCATCATCCTGTGCCGGGTCGACATGTGCGGGGGGTCGAGGTGGCCATTTAACTCGATTACCAATCCTGAATCTATATTCTTGTCTCCTGCAATAGCTTGCATTAATCAGCCTCGACTCAGTTATTATCATACGTGCCTCAGTCTCCCGTGGATTGAAGACAGAAACAAATTCTGTGGCAGGAACCTGTTGTTTGCATGTGAATCGTTAGAGCCGTCACATTTTGTAGCCCTGAGTGCATAGGAATAGGGGGTTAGTCTTTCCCTCTTACAGCAAACGTCGAGAGCAGACCTAGAACTCCCTAATATTATACAACAATAGATAATAGGGATAACTAAGAAAGAGCAATAAGGAGTAAAATGGAACAATAAGCATCGATATAACTAAATTATTAGCAATAAGCTAAATAAAACCATCATCATCATCATCAAGTGCCCTGCCAGCTAGAGTAGGCGTTCATGGCTCTCCACAAATCTCGGTCTTTGGTTTTCTGGATCAACTCTGCTGCTGATATTACTCCATGCCACCGTCTCAATCCATACAGCATCATTTCTCTTGGTCTGCCTCTGCCTCTCTTCCCATCGATCTTTCCGGTTGTCACGATGTTCTCCAATGCCTCTCTTCTCATCACATGACCGAAGAAAGATATTTGTCTTTTTCTTTTTGTTGTATATAATGTTCTAGTTTCATTAGCCTGTTTCAGGCAGTCGTTGTTAGTTACTCTGGTAGTCCAAGGAATTCGCTACATTCGTCTCAGGAACCACATCTCTGTTGCTTCTAATTTCTTCTTAATTTGTTCATTTACATTCCAAGATTCACTGCCATACAGCAAAACTGGTTCTGCATAACATTTCAGCACTCTCTTTCTTACATTCAGTGATAGTGACTTATTGCATAAGATACTCTTCATTTTCTGAAATGCGGCTTTTGCTTGCCTTATTCTGCTCTTAATCTCTGTTGTACATCTTCCATCTGATGTTATAAATACTCCTCGGTATCTAAAATTATCCACTTGGTTAAGAATGTTTCCTTCTATTTCTATGTCACATTTTGGTGTCACCATTTTCTTTGATATCACCATTGTTTTCTTGATGTTCAAGGAGAGTCCTTTCCTTGCACTCTCTGTTACTACAATGTCCAACAATTGTTGTAGGTCTGTTGATTTATCCGCCACCAATACTGTATTATCTGAATAGCGTATATTATTTATATTATAACCTCCAACTAGTATTCCTGGCATCTCTTTTATCTCTCTCATTATTATTTCGCTATATAGGGAGAAGAGATCTGGTAACAAGACACACCCTTGTCGTACTCCTAGCTTTATCTGTTCGTAACTACCCTCTTTATTTCCCATTTTAATTGCTGCTACTTGGTTCCAGTAAATATTCTTCATTATTCTTAAATCTTTCCCATCAATGCTGATATCTTCCAACATTTTAATCAGTTCATCATATTTTACTTATCAAATGCCTTAGTATAATCTATATATCTCTCTCTGTTTCTCTATTGACCTTTCTATTAGTGTCCGTAATGTATAAGTAAAATCACTGTAGTGAAAAGACCACCCAGTAGCCACGTAGCTAGCATCGAAGAGATATTGTCGAGAAAGAATGAATGAAGGGTAAAGGCAAACAGAAACCCTACCAGGCACACATCAATTGACACCGTTTAAAGCACAAAGAACCAGGTAAAGATTCAAACCGCATCATGAACCACCTCAGTTATAACCAAGGCTGAAGAAGCAGTTGAACAATGTGGAAAGTTTGTTTTTTCCAACAAAGTAGATTGAGCTCTCGTCGGTCACGCCCCTACCACTACCATCGTCAACGGGTTATCGTAGTCTGAACTGCTCCGCTTCGAAATCAGATAATATCTAACTGTGATAATGATAAAGTGCAGAAGAAAACTCACCATTGGACAACTTTCAGCTCACAAAGCCAAGAATAAGCAGCGGCATAACGCCAAGAAGTTGTGAACAGCAGTAGGGTCTTATATTGATTTGTTTACTTCATTTATTGCCTGCTGTAACATGTGTGGCCTACAGCCATAGGTCCACAGTGTGCGTGTTCTTCTAGTTGATTCTATCTGTTCTACAGGATACGTTATCTATCTATCTATCTATCTATCTATCTATCTATCTATCTATCTATCTATCTATCTATCTATCTATCTATCTATCTATCTATCTATCTATCTATCGATCAGTCTGTCTGCCTGCCGGCTGGCCTATCTGTCTGTCTGTCTGTCTGTCTCTCTGTCTGTCTCTCTGTCTGTCTGTCTGTCTGGTGGGTCGGTCAGTGGGTGGGTCGGTGTGTCGGTCGGTCGGTCGGTCTGTCTGTTGGCCAAACTATTTTACTTTAAAAACTAGAAACAATGAGAAGCTACTAAACAATTTAATATAATGACATTAATAAAAATCCTTTTTGTCAAACAGAAAACAAGAAGTATCATACAATAAATCGTTGTTTCAAACCATTAGGCTACCTTTAATATTGGAGTACCTCAGGGGTCTATACTTGGTCCTCTTTATTTTTCATTTATATTAATGACCTTCCTTTAAATCTTTCGTCGTCCTGCGATCTACTTGCAGGCTGTACGGTGTAAATAACCACGAGGGACTATAATGTGCCGGAATAGTCCTTGAAACAAGAATTAAATAATGTGGTTAACTGGAGTTATCCAAACCGTATACAAATTAACATTCCTACAACAAAGTCTATGTTAATAGCAACCAGGCAAAGACTTCACACTCTAAACTCAGGGAGAACTCTTCAGTTCCAAATTAGGCAATGAATGAATCACCAAAAACGAGAAGTAGATTGTGAGCTTTACTAAAACACGATTACAAGAAACAAATTGGACGTTGTGGCCTAAGCCTTAGTCAGCACAGAACAAACAAACACAAACCGACACAAAACTGCATGAAACACAGTACATGGCAATATTAAGGATACTTATCTGAATCTGTATCGTAGGTTACATAGACTGACGACTGACACGCGTTCGATGGCTGTCAGTGGATTGTATGGACCGTATGTATGGTCAACGGGTCAAAGGTCAATGCCGTCAGAAGCTCAGGTATTGGCTAAACAACTCGGCGGGAAGGGGGTGGGGTGGAGAGGCGCCCATGTGGGAAAAAGTTAAAAATAGGATAGGCGAAGACAAAGATGTCACGAACGCACTTCGCAATTGGCAATTACTCGTTCTGCGCTCGAAACACAGTTGCGGAAGATTTCATTGCGTTGATCCTCACAGAGGGGCATGAGTGGCGGTCGCTTGGAAAACGATTGCTAACCTCCGAACGCAGTTCCAAATTAGAAATCCAACCGTTATTTCCCCTGTTCAAGCTCTCAATGAACAAGCAATATAAAATAACACAAAGTAATGCAGCTTTACAAAACAGAATTACGAAACATACAGGCCGTTGCTGCGACTAGTCTTCATCAGCAAACAAATACATACACAAAACACAATATATAATCACGGAGAAGATCCTTCTGTGACTACATTAAGGAACAAGAACGGGATGAGAAGAAAAAAGATGAAAAAATTATAACAATGGAGAGAAAATGAACATTTAAAAGAAAAATGTGTTGCTACTTATCTCAGGATCCCAGGCTGTGATACTCAACACAACAACAACAACAACAACAACACCAACAACAACAACAAAAACAACACACACACAAAGTCTACCAACTTGCTAAAATTACAAATTTCCTTGATGAAAGCACAAAGATATTTTTATGTCTGTCTGTCTCTCTACCTGTCTGTCTATCTGTCTGTCGGGATTGCAAGGTACCTCTACACCTCAAGGTAGAAGAAGAAAGAATAAAAAAGACTCCAATGTACCTCTACTAATAAGGGATGTAAATGAAACGCTGAACAAGGCTTTAAAGAATATCTACAACCCAGAGTCAAAGAACATCTACAGCCCAGAATCAAAGAACATCTACAGACCAGACTCAAAGAACATCTACAACTCAGAGTCAAAGAGAAAAGTCTGAGCAAGAATGTAATGTACTTCTATAAAGCAGAGTAGAGAAGCAAAGACTGAACAGGACTATACGGAAATCTACCGAATAAGAGATACTAGGATTGAACAACATTCTTCATGAATGAATGAATGAATGAATGAATGAATGAATGAATACGGGAGGGGAGATATGATTCTGTTTCTTTTAGTAACTATATGTAAATCAATCAATCAATCAATCATGTGCCAAGCCGGAAAGCGTGGGCGGTCATGACTCGCCATTTCACTCGATCACAAAATTCGTATAACCCTAATGGTGTAGCAAAAGCAGTAATATGAATCGAAGATTCAGACATCGGTATTTACCAATACCCTTTCGCAAGGTCTAGTTTCGAAAACAATGTCGTCTTAGCCATGCTCGCAATCAGATTGTCGATGTGAGGCATTGGCTCGGCGTCGAGAAATGTGAGAGCGTTTACTTTACGATAATCAACACAAATGTCAAGATTACCATCTTTCTTTTTAATAATTACAAGAGGCGAGCAGTAGTGAGAAGACGATTTGCGAATAATACCTGCTTGTTCTAACTCAATGATCTCCTTAATAACCCTATCCTGGTAATGTAATGGAATCGGATACGGTTTAGTTCTTACTGGTATTTGCGAGTTTAGTTGAATGTGATGTTTGATACATGATGTTTTCCAGGTGCATCAGAAAAAATATCACTGAATTCTTCTAATAATTGTCTAAACTTTTCATGATGAGTCTGCGATAGTTTTGAGTTTATGAGAACTGATTTCCAGCTACTTTTGTTTGCTACGATAGGCGTAGCAATCGTTTGTGGAATAGTGTCGTCAGCTTGTTCATGTATGACTGAACATAAAGCAGTAATTTATATGTCTTGATCAGACAACTCAGCTGACGTGTCAAACTGTCTCGAATGATATGGTTTAAGCATATTAATATGATATATCCTAGGCTCATCACGAACCAAGATTTGACAATCTACATCAGATATTTTCTTTATAATTTTGAACGGATCTTGCCATGAAGTCGAAAGAGTTTCAATAGGGTTAGGTAGTAATAATAAAACTTCGTCCCCCTCATTTAATGAGATTGTTTTTGCTGAACGATTTGCATAATGGCGATATTTAGTGTCGGTGTCATGTAACGATTGTTTTGCGATTGTACATGACGTCATGATCTTATCACGGAGGCTGGTAACCTGTTCATAAGCCTCTCTAGTTGGTTGATCTTTGACCTCACCTGTCAATAGTTCATTCAGTATTTGCATAGGCCCGCGTGGATTGGCACCATAGACAAGTTCAAAAGGTGAAAAACCCGTACTGGCCTGCGGTACCTCTCGATAAGCAAATAACACCGCTGGCAAAAGAATGTCCCAATCTTTCGGACGTTGAGCTGTGACTTTTGCTAATGCTCGTTTTAACGTCCCGTTTAAATTCTATATAATCCCATTTGACATTGGGTGAAAACTAGCAGAAAACATATGTTTGATTCCTAACATATTACTAATAGCTTGTGTGGCTGCAGAAATAAATTGTGAGCCCTTGTCAGAAAGGATACACAACGGAAAGCCTATCCGAGAAAAAGCAAAAGGAAAGCATCGACAATGACCGATGAAGTTATTCTCTTGAGAGCTACAGCTTCTGGCCACCGAGTACTCGTGTCGACTGGTGTAAGAATGTACCTGTTACCCCTATCTGTTACAGTATTCAAGGGTCCGACAATATCAACCGCAATCTACTCAAATGGTCGGGATGATAAATCCGACGGTTGCACAAGTGCCTTAGGATGTCGACCCTTTTGTGACATCTTTTGACATACACAACATGATTGAACGTACATGCGTATGTCTTTGGCAAAACCCGGCCTGTAAAAATTCGATAACATTCTGGCAGATGTTCTCGCAACGCCCATATGTCCTGAAAAAGGAATATCGTGCGCTGTCTGCAATATGTTCTGTCGGAATTGAGTAGGTACAACTGTTTGTTCTATTTGGGTACCATTTTTTTTCATATACCCGTTTTAAAACTTTGTTATGCATTGTGAATGACCACTTACCAACTTTCGAGATTTTTGGTGGGAGATCCACTCGAGTGAAGCAGTGCTGTAATGATGCATCAGCGGATTGTAATGCACCGAGCTCTTCAGGTTTCTCAAGGCGATGAGCAATGATCTCGGATACGCCATATGATCTACAGCCTTTACAGATCGGCGTGATCTGCAACAACATTGATTCTGTCATGTAGATATGTGGTGTCTTCCGTTACGTGTATATGTAAGCTAGCCGTAAACGATGTACTCACCATTAGTAACTTGGTCCAAGGACGACACAGCCGTTGAAACTGTCAACTTGACCATTTGACGACAATCCAAGCGATTTCTCTTGTTTTAACGAGCTTCCCATGTCACGGGGTGTGATATATAAATAAATCTGGTAGTCAGTATATATTGCTAGTTTTCACCCAATGTCAAATGGGCTTTGACTTTACTTGACTTTATTATAAGTCAACATTTCTTTCCATCATTAACCTAACAAGTCGTTGGTGGCTAACTAATATCAATTAATTTTTTTTATTTACAGTACTGTATTTAAGTATCTATGTGTTCTTTAGCTTATACCGTACTATATCTATTTCTTATGTATATTTTGGAATGAATATATTAAAATCTGTACATATTTTCTACTGTATTGTTTATGTTCGTGTGGACTATTTTAATGGAATGCGTATCGTTATTGTTAATTCCCTTTCCATGCATTCTTTTCATTCACACGACGCTATACAACACATATACGTGATTACATATAAATTAGGTATTTACCTATATGCAAAAGGAATGAAATACATACTTATCACTAATAATTTAACGTATTCATAATCTAATACTATACTATAATATTACGAATAGTATTAATTATTATGAATAAAATTGATACACTAATAATCCAATTAATCCTTATTACGAACTACAATAAGCATGTTAACATATATAACTCAACTATTGTTAACTAATTAAATTAAGTACAGTCTGTTCCTTCTATAATAATATCGAGGAGGCTAATAATAATGTTGCACATTTTAAAACATCTTTGAAATCACATTGTCCGTTTTTGAAACTGAATAGTGCAAATGTACGTTCAGGTTCATCTCACGGCAAGAATCATTACATCCGGCACTAGTAAAATGTTCGTCAACCGGAAACAACGAGTATATATTGTAGCTTGCCAACTCATTCTAATCTGGAATAACAATATAAATTATTGTGTATGTGGTATATCAGCAATGTGTTATAGTCAGCATGAAGAATTACTTAAAATACACATTATTCTATTCTGACTCAATCCATAATAGAGAAATTCATGTAACTCGATACTATAACCGACTTAATAGGTCTGCAAGGTTATTATCTTTGCCAGGAATGTGAGACACAGTAAAGTCATAGTCATGAAGTAGCAATGCCCACCTGTGAATTCTGGCATTCTTTGGTGAGCCATCCTTAAAGATTTTCAGAGGCTTGTTATCTGAAATGACTAAGAATGTTTTCCCCAATAAGTATTTCGAGAATTTAGACGCTGCTTCGACCAGAGACAGTGCCTCAAGTTCTGTAATCGCATAACGCTTTTGAGTCTCATTTAACTTTCTACTAGAATATAAAGCCGGATGAAGCAAACCATTATACTGTTGTAGTAGAATACAGGAGATATAATGTGACCTGGCATCCGTTTGAACGACAACATCTTTCGACATGTCGGGAATTCTGAGAATGGGCAGAGAACTGAAAATAGATTTTATTTCTTGAAGAATATTTTCATGGGTCTCTGACCATCTGATTTTATTTGGTTGATCTTTCGTTAATAATTCCACTCGTTGATAAATGAGATATCATTTCAGCAAAAAAATTTATAAACTTTTGATAGTAATTAATAAGACCCAAAATGGTTCTGACTTCTGTTTTTGTTCAGTTTTTGGTGAACGAATGTCGAGAATTTTCGTCAGGATGAATTTTGGTTAATGAACTTGCTGCAATAAAGCTAGTCCACGAATTGCATTCGTATGCTGCCACAGGAAAGATGCATGTTCTGAACAAATATTAACTTCAACTTATTTGCTGGTGCAATATCGGCAGGAAATTCTGAATAAATGGTTTATTTTAATGTCCGTTATAGAACGTCGTTGCCAAACCCAGCATTTATTGGCCGCGGATAATTTTCTAAGCAATTTTACGTTCAGTGTCACCCCCCCCCCCCCTCATTACTTTCTTATAAATTACTTCCAAATCACTTGCGTCTGAAATCGAACAGCATGTCGGGATTGTGCAGTGCGTTTATAACCCCTAAGCCACAAGCACATTTTCAATATCTAATTATATCATTCTTAATATAGTATTGTGAGCAAGACCCTACCATCATATATGAAAGGGAACTTGAGGAATTCAGAACTATTAAAATAGTTGTCGGACAACAATTTATTTTATTTATAACTTAAAGTTTTCAATATTTACAGCCAGGCATTACTGAGGATTACTCAGACACCAGGCAACGAACACAGGGGTTACATGTTAGTTTAATAATAGTATAAAAAATAAAATTGTTTAATTCTGTCATTGAAACTCTGTAGACTGTTGATTTGATTCTCTTGTGGAAGTCTTCTAAAAGTGCATATATTTTGTGCAAGTTGGATTAGTTTTATCGTAAATATGAATCAATGTGTTTATAATTATTCATTGAGCAGATTTTGTAAAACATCAGGATTGCTCAATCAATAGCGAACTGGACTCTGGGAACATTAAGCCAACAGTACGATGGATCAAACCCTGACTACGACTTTATATTTAAAAAAAGAAAAAAAAAACATGAAAATGCAGAATATATAAAGGTAATAATGAAACATCTAAGATGTAGATGAATGTTGCGGGAGAAAATAACTGGAGTAGGTTAAGGAGAAATACGAATACGAGCGAAATTTCGGGAGAAAGTTGCGGGTGAAATAAAGCAAAAAAAATTATATACAGAAAATAAAGTCGATGTGCGGATTTGGGTGGGAGCGAATTAGGGTGGGTGCGCGCGCAGGTGCGGATTCGGGTGGGTGCGCGCGCAGGTGCGAATTCGGGTGGGTGCGCGCGCAGGTGCGGATTTGGGTGGGTGCGCGCGCAGGTGCGGATTTGGGTGGGTGCGCGTGCAGGTGTAGATTTGGGTAGGTGCGCACCCAACGAAATCCCGCCCCTGCGCGCGCACCCACCGAAATCCCGCCCCTGCGCGCGCACCCACCGAAATCCCGCCCCTGCGCGCGCACCAACCAAAATCCCGCCCCTTCGCGCGCACCCAACGAAATCCCGCCCCTGAGCGCGCACCCACCAAAATCCCACCCCTGCGCGCTCACCCACCGAAACCCGCGCCTGCGAGCACCAACCGAAATCCGCGCATCGACTTTATTTTCTTTATATAACTTTATTTGCTTTTTTTCACTCGCAAATTTCTCCCTAAATTTCGCTCGTATTTAATTTTTTATTTTCTCCTGCAATATTCACCCACATTTTAGATTTTTCATTATTACCTTCGTATATCATGCATTTTCATTTTCTTTTCCTTTTTTAAATATAATGTCATAGTCAGGGTTTGATCCATCGTCCTGTTTCCAGAGACCAGTTCAATATTGACTGAGCAATCCTGATGTTCAACAAAATCTGCTCAATGAATAATTATAAACACATTTCTTCATATTTACGATAAAACTAATCGAACCTGCGCAAAATATATTCACTATTAGAAGACTTTCACAAGAGAATAAACCAACAGTCTACAGAGTTTCTACGACAGAATTAAACAATTTTATTTTTATACTATTATTAGACTAACATGTAACCCCTTTGTTCTTTGCCTGGTGTCTGAGTAATACTCACTAACGCCTGGCGGTATATGTTGAAAACTTGAAGTTGTAACTAAAATAAATTGTTGTCCGATAACTATTTTAATAGTTCTGAATCCCTCAAGATCCCCATCATATATGATGGTAGGGTCTTGCTCACAATACCATATTAAAAATGATATAATTAGATATTGAAAATGTGCTTGTGGCTTATGGGTTATGAACGCATTGCACAATCCCGACATGCTGTTCGAATTCAGACGCAGGTGATTTGGAAGTATTGTATAAGAAAGTAATGAGGGGAAAAACAACACTGCACATAAAATTGCTAAGAAAATTACACGCGGTCAATAAATGCTAGGATTGACAACGACGTTCTATAACGGATATACAAAACATTTATTCAGAATTTCCTGCCGATATTGCACGAGCAAATAAGTTAAGGATAATATTTGTTCAGAACATGCATCTTTACTGTGGCAACATATGGATGCCAGTTGTGGACCATCTTTCCTGTGACAGCATACGATTCGATTCGTGGACTATCTTTATTACAGCAACACACATGAGTGTTGTTTGTCCATCAAGAATGATGATGACCATTCATTTCATCCAGTGGGGTTGAAAGTGTAGAGCCGTGAGTTCTAAGATGGCTGATAAGGCCTATTTTGGCTCGAAATGTTCTTTGACAATGTGGACAAGGAATGCTTGACGTCTCTGGAGGAGGATTTCCTGCAGTGGTTTTTCTATCCTGCCTTTTCTTCACAGCTCTTGCAGTCCTGGTTGCCTCACACGTGACTGCACCCTTGCGTAATGATGCACGCCACGAATTTCAGTCTCTAGCTGCAGTCTCCCAGGTGTCATGTTGAATTCCAAAAGCATTCAGTGAGATTTTCAGACACAGATATGTTAGTCGTGGTGCATCTTTCCTGCGTCAGCAAATGAATAGAGGTCGTTGACCATCTTTCCTGTGGCAACTTACCAATGTGAGTTGTGGACCATCTTTGCTGCGGCAAGATACGAATGCGAGTCGTGGACTATTTTTCCTGTGGCAACATACGAATGTGTTTCGTGGACCATCTTTCCTGTGGAAACATACGAATGTGAGTCGTGGACCATCTTTCCTGTGGCATCATATGAATGTGAGTCATGGACCATTTTTCCTGTGGCAACAGGATCAATTTACATAACTACGCAGCATCTACCAAATACACATCTGTGTATGGACCTATTAATTTACGCACCTGCATGCACACCTACCAAATTACGCACTAGCGTGTTCTCCTACCAGACTATGAACCTGTGCTTACACCAAATATAATATGCACCGTCGCATACACGTGCATCTTTCCTGCGTCAGCAAATGAATAGAGGTCGTTGACCATCTTTCCTGTGGCAACTTACTAATGTGATTTGTGGACCATCTTTGCTGAGGCAAGATACGAATGCGAGTCGTGGACTATTTTTCCTGTGGCAACATACGAATATGTTTCGTGGACCATCTTTCCTGTGGAAACATATGAATGTGAGTCGTGGACCATTTTTCCCGTGGCAACATATGAATGTGAGACATGGACCATTTTTCCTGTGGCAACAGGATCAATTTACATAACTACGCAGCGTCTACCAAATACACATCTGTGTATGGACCTATTAATTTACGCACCTGCATGCACACCTACCAAATTACGCACTAGCGTGTTCTCCTACCAGACTATGAACCTGTGCTTACACCAAATATAATATGCACCGTCGCATACACCTACCAAATTATGCACCTGTGTGCACACCAAACAAATTACACACGTGCGCACGAACATACCAAGTTACCCCCAACCATATTATGCACGTGCGCATGCACTACCAAATTATGCCCCTTCCAAATTATGCACCTACCAAATACAACTACCATTTCGCCTGTGGCAACAGGGCAAATTTACATACATGCACACGCATCTACAAAATTATGCATCTGTATTTGAACCTACTAAATTACGCACCTGCATGCACACCTACCAAACTTCGCACTAGTGCGTTCACCTACCAAATTATGAACCTGTGCGTACACCAACCAAATTATGCACCTGCGTGCGCACCAAACAATACTTGCTCATGAACATACCAAGTTACCCCTCAAACATATTATGCACCTGCGCATGCACTATCAAATTATGCCCCTTCCAAATTATGCACCTACCAAATACAACTACCATTTCTCCTGTGGCAACTAGGCAAATTTGCATACATGCACACGCATCTACCAAATTACTCATTTGTTTACGAACCTACTAAATTACGCACCTGCATGCACACCTGCCAAACTTCGCACTAGTGCGTTCATCTACCAAAATACGAGCCTGTGCGTACACCAACCAAATTATGCACCTTCGTGCGCACCAAACAAATTATGTACTTGCTCATGAACATACCAAGTTACCACTCAAACATATTATGCACCTGCGCAATCAAATTATGCACCTATCAAATATTGCACTACAAAATTATGCAACTGCAGTCATAACTACCCAATTACGCACCCATCAAATTATGGGCCTACCAAATTAAGCATCTGTGTGCACTCCGCCAAATTAGGCACCTGCGTGTGCTCCTCTATAATTATGCATCCGTGCATGCAATTTCAGACGCACACATGCCAAATCAAGCATATGTGCCTACACATCCTACCCACACATGAGCTAAAGTATGATCCTGCAAACGCACCTGGCAATTTCTGCCAAATTAAGCACCTATCAATTTACGCACATACCAAATGAAGTCCCCTGCGCACCCACCGAAATCCGCACCTGCGCGCGCACCCACCGAAATCCGCACCTGCGCGCGCACCCACCGAAATCCGCACCTGCGCGCGCACCCACCGAAATCCGCACCTGCGCGCGCACCCACCGAAATCCGCACCTGCGCGCGCACCCACCGAAATCCGCACCTGCGCGAGCACCCACCGAAATCCGCACCTGCGCGCGCACCCACCGAAATCCGCACCTGCGCGCGCACCCACCGAAATCCGCACCTGCGCGCGCACCCACCGAAATCCGCACCTGCGCGCGCACCCACCGAAATCCGCACCTGCGCGCGCACCCACCGAAATCCGCACCTGCGCGCGCACCCACCGAAATCCGCACCTGCGCGCGCACCCACCGAAATCCGCACCTGCGCGCGCACCCACCGAAATCCGCACCTGCGCGCGCACCCACCGAAATCCGCACCTGCGCGCGCACCCACCGAAATCCGCACCTGCGCGCGCACCCACCGAAATCCGCACCTGCGCGCGCACCCACCGAAATCCGCACCTGCGCGCGCACCCACCGAAATCCGCACCTGCGCGCGCACCCACCCACATATTCACCTGCGCGCGCACCCACCCACATCCGCACCTGCGCGCGCACCCACCCACATCCGCACCTGCGCGCGCACCCACCCACATCCGCACCTGCGCGCGCACCCACCCACATCCGCACCTGCGCGCGCACCCACCCACATCCGCACCTGCGCGCGCACCCACCCACATCCGCACCTGCGCGCGCACCCACCCACATCCGCACCTGCGCGCGCACCCACCCACATCCGCACCTGCGCGCGCACCCACCCACATCCGCACCTGCGCGCGCACCCACCCACATCCGCACCTGCGCGCGCACCCACCCACATCCGCACCTGCGCGCGCACCCACCCACATCCGCACCTGCGCGCGCACCCACCCACATCCGCACCTGCGCGCGCACCCACCCACATCCGCACCTGCGCGCGCACCCACCCACATCCGCACCTGCGCGCGCACCCACCCACATCCGCACCTGCGCGCGCACCCACCCACATCGGCACCTGCGCGCGCACCCACCCACATCGGCACCTGCGCGCGCACCCACCCACATCGGCACCTGCGCGCGCACCCACCCACATCGGCACCTGCGCGCGCACCCACCCACATCGGCACCTGCGCGCGCACCCACCCACATCCGCACCTGCGCGCGCACCCACCCACATCCGCACCTGCGCGCGCACCCACCCACATCCGCACCTGCGCGCGCACCCACCCACATCCGCACCTGCGCGCGCACCCACCCACATCCGCACCTGCGCGCGCACCCACCCACATCCGCACCTGCGCGCGCACCCACCCACATCCGCACCTGCGCGCGCACCCACCCACATCCGCACCTGCGCGCGCACCCACCCACATCCGCACCTGCGCGCGCACCCACCCACATCCGCACCTGCGCGCGCACCCACCCACATCCGCACCTGCGCGCGCACCCACCCACAACCGCACCTGCGCGCGCACCCACCCACATCCGCACCTGCGCGCGCACCCAACCACATCCGCACCTGCGCGCGCACCTACCCAAATTCGCACCTGCGCGCGCACCCAACCACATCCGCACCTGCGCGCGCACCTACCCAAATTCGCACCTGCGCGCGCACCCACCCAAATTCGCACCTGCGCGCGCACCTACCCAAATTCGCACCTGCGCGCGCACCCACCCAAATTCGCACCTGCGCGCGCACCCACCCAAATTCGCACCTGCGCGCGCACCCACCCAAATTCGCACCTGCGCGCGCACCCACCCAAATTCGCACCTGCGCGCGCACCCACCCAAATTCGCACCTGCGCGCGCACCCACCCAAATTCGCACCTGCGCGCGCACCCACCCAAATTCGCACCTGCGCGCGCACCCACCCAAATTCGCACCTGCGCGCGCACCCACCGAAATCCGCACCTGGACTTTATTTTCTTTTCTTTTCTCTATTTTCTTTTTATTATATAACTTTATTTGCTTTTTTTCACCCGCAAATTTTCCCCTAAATTTCGCTCGTATTTTAACTTTTTTATTTTCTCCTGCAATATTCACCTACATTTTAGATTTTTCATTATTACCTTTGTATATCCTGCATTTTCATTTTCTTTTCTAAATATAATGTCATAGTCAGGGTTTGATCCATCGTCCTGTTGGCTTAATGTTTCCAGAGTCCAGTTCACTATTGACTGAGCAATCCTGATGTTCAAGAAAATCTGCTCAATGAATAATTATAAACACATTTCTTCATATTTACGATAAAACTTATCGAACCTGCGCAAAATATATTCACTATTAGAAGACTTTCACAAGAGAATAAACCAACAGTCTACAGAGTTTCTACGACAGAATTAAACAATTTTATTTTTATACTATTATTAGACTAACATGTAACCCCTTTGTTCTTTGCCTGATGTCTGAGTAATACTCACTAACGCCTGGCGGTATATGTTGAAAACTTGAAGTTGTAACTAAAATAAATTGTTGTCCGACAACTATTTTAATAGTTCTGAATCCCTCAAGATCCCCATCATATATGATGGTAGGGTCTTGCTCACAATAGCATATTAAGAATGATATAATTAGATATTGAAAATGTGCTTGTGGCTTAGGGGTTATGAACGCATTGCACAATCCCGACATGCTGTTCGAATTCAGCCGCAGGTGATTTTGAAGTATTGTATAAGAAAGTAATGAGGGAAAAAACAACACTGCACATAAAATTGCTAAGAAAATTACACGCGGCCAATAAATGCTAGGATTGACAACGACGTTCTATAACGGATATACAAAACATTTATTCAGAATTTCCTGCCGATATTGCACGAGCAAATAAGTTAAGGATAATATTTGTTCAGAACATGCATCTTTACTGTGGCAACATATGGATGCCAGTTGTGGACCATCTTTCCTGTGACAGCATACGATTCGATTCGTGGACTATCTTTATTACAGCAACACACATGAGTGTTGTTTGTCCATCAAGAATGATGATGACCATTCATTTCATCCAGTGGGGTTGAAAGTGTAGAGCCGTGAGTTCTAAGATGGATGATAAGGCCTATTTTGGCTCGAAATGTTCTTTGACAATGTCGACAAGGAATGCTTGACGTTTCTGGAGGAGGATTTCCTGCAGTGGTTTTTCTATCCTGCCTTTTCTTCACAGCTCTTGCAATCCTGGTTGCCACACACGTGACTGCACCCTTGCGTAATGATGCACGCCACGAATTTCGGTCTCTAGCTGCAGTCTCCCAGGTGTCATGTTGAATTCCAAAAGCATTCAGTGAGATTTTCAGACACAGATATGTGCGTCGTGGTGCATCTTTCCTGCGTCAGCAAATGAATAGAGGTCGTTGACCATCTTTCCTGTGGCAACTTACCAATGTGATTTGTGGACCATCTTTGCTGAGGCAAGATACGAATGCGAGTCGTGGACTATTTTTCCTGTGGCAACATACGAATATGTTTCGTGGACCATCTTTCCTGTGGAAACATATGAATGTGAGTCGTGGACCATTTTTCCCGTGGCAACATATGAATGTGAGACATGGACCATTTTTCCTGTGGCAACAGGATCAATTTACATAACTACGCAGCATCTACCAAATACACATCTGTATTAATTTACGCACCTGCATGCACACCTACCAAATTACGCACTAGCGTGTTCTCCTACCAGACTATGAACCTGTGCTTACACCAAATATAATATGCACCGTCGCATACACCTACCAAATTATGCACCTGCGTGCACACCAAACAAATTACACACTTGCGCACGAACATACCAAGTTACCCTCAACCATATTATGCACGTGCGCATGCACTACCAAATTATGCCCCTTCCAAATTATGCACCTACCAAATACAACTACCATTTCGCCTGTGGCAATAGGGCCAATTTACATACATGCACACGCATCTACAAAATTACGCATCTGTTTATGAACCTACTAAATTACGCACCTGCATGCACACCTATCAAACTTCGCACTAGTGCGTTCACCTATCAAATTATGAACCTGTGCGTACACCAACCAAATTATGCACCTGCGTGCGCACCAAACAATACTTGCTCATGAACATACCACCCCTCAAACATATTATGCACCTGCGCATGCACTATCAAATTATGCCCCTTCCAAATTATGCACCTACCAAATACAACTACCATTTCTCCTGTGGCAACTAGGCCAATTTGCATACATGCACACGCATCTACCAAATTACGCATCTGTTTACGAACCTACTAAATTACGCACCTGCATGCACACCTACCAAACTTCGCACTAGTGCGTTCATCTACCAAAATACGAGCCTGTGCGTACACCAACCAAATTATGCACCTTCGTGCGCACCAAACAAATTATGTACTTGCTCATGAACATACCAAGTTACCCGTCAAACATATTATGCACCTGCGCAATCAAATTATGCACCTATCAAATATTGCACTACAAAATTATGCAACTGCAGTCATAACTACCCAATTACGCACCCATCAAATTATGCACCTACCAAATTAAGCATCTGTGTGCACTCCGCCAAATTAGGCACCTGCGTGTGCTCCTCTATAATTATGCATCCGTGCATGCAATTTCAGATGCACACATGCCAAATCAAGCATATGTGCCTACACATCCTACCCACACATGAGCTAAAGTATGACCCTGCAAACGCACCTGGCAATTTCTGCCAAATTAAGCACCTATCAATTTACGCACATACCAAATGAAGTCCCCTGCGCACCCACCGAAATCCGCACCTGCGCGCGCACCCACCGAAATCCGCACCTGCGCGCGCACCCACCGAAATCCGCACCTGCGCGCGCACCCACCGAAATCCGCACCTGCGCGCGCACCCACCGAAATCCGCACCTGCGCGCGCACCCACCGAAATCCGCACTTGCGCGCGCACCCACCGAAATCCGCACCTGCGCGCGCACCCACCGAAATCCGCACCTGCGCGCGCACCCACCGAAATCCGCACCTGCGAGCGCACCCGCCGAAATCCGAACCTGCGCGCGCACCCACCGAAATCCGCACCTGCGCGCGCACCCACCGAAATCCGCACCTGCGCGCGCACCCACCGAAATCCGCACCTGCGCGCGCACCCACCGAAATCCGCACCTGCGCGAGCACCCACGGAAATCCGCACCTGCGCGCGCACCCACCGAAATCCGCACCTGCGCGCGCACCCACCGAAATCCGCACCTGCGCGCGCACACACCGAAATCCGCACTTCGCGCGCACCCACCGAAATCCGCACCTGCGTGCGCACCCTCCCAAATCCGCACCTGCGCGCGCACCATCCCAAATCCGCACCTGCGCGCGCACCCAACCAAATCCGCACCTGCGCGCGCGCGAACACCCAAATCCGCACCTGCGCGCGCACCCACCGACATCCGCACCTGCGCGCGCACCCACCCAAATCCGCACCTGCGCGCGCACCCACCCAAATCCGCACCTGCGCGCGCACCCACCCAAATCCGCACCTGCGCGCGCACCCACCCAAATCCGCACCTGCGTGCGCACCCACCCAAATCCGCACCTGCGCGCGCACCCACCCAAATCCGCACCTGCGCGCGCACCCACTTAAATCCGCACCTGCGCGCGCACCCACCCAAATCCGCACCTGCGCGCGCACCCACCCAAATCCGCACCTGCGCGCGCACCCACTTAAATCCGCACCTGCGCGCGCACCCACTTAAATCCGCACCTGCGCGCGCACCCACCCAAATCCGCACCTGCGCGCGCACCCACCCAAATCCGCACCTGCGCGCGCACCGACCCAAATCCGCACCTGCGCGCGCACCCACCGAAATCCGCACCTGCGCGCGCACCCACCGAAATCCGCACCTGCGCGCGCACCCACCGAAATCCGCACCTGCGCGCGCACCCACCGAAATCCGCACCTGCGCGCGCACCCACCGAAATCCGCACCTGCGCGCGCACCCACCCAAATCCGCACCTGCGCGCGCACCCACCCAAATCCGCACCTGCGCGCGCACCCACCCAAATCCGCACCTGCGCGCGCACCCACCCAAATCCGCACCTGCGCGCGCACCCACCCAAATCCGCACCTGCGCGCGCACCCACCCAAATCCGCACCTGCGCGCGCACCCACCCAAATCCGCACCTGCGCGCGCACCCACCCAAATCCGCACCTGCGCGCGCACCCACTCAAATCCGCACCTGCGCGCGCACCCACTCAAATCCGCACCTGCGCGCGCACCCACCCAAATCCGCACCTGCGCGCGCACCCACCCAAATCCGCACCTGCGCGCGCACCCACCCAAATCCGCACCTGCGCGCGCACCCACCCAAATCCGCACCTGCGCGCGCACCCACCCAAATCCGCACCTGCGCGCGCACCCACCCAAATCCGCACCTGCGCGCGCACCCACCCAAATCCGCACCTGCGCGCGCACCCACCCAAATCCGCACCTGCGCGCGCACCCACCCAAATCCGCACCTGCGCGCGCACCCACCCAAATCCGCACCTGCGCGCGCACCCACCCAAATCCGCACCTGCGCGCGCACCCACCCAAATCCGCACCTGCGCGCGCACCCACCCAAATCCGCACCTGCGCGCGCACCCACCCAAATCCGCACCTGCGCGCGCACCCACCCAAATCCGCACCTGCGCGCGCACCCACCCAAATCCGCACCTGCGCGCGAACCCACCCAAATCCGCACCTGCGCGCGCGCCCACCCAAATCCGCACCTGCGCGCGCGCACCCAAATCCGCACCTGCACGCGCGCCCACCCAAATCCGCACCTGCGCGCGCGCACCCACCCAAATCCGCACCTGGACTTTATTTTCTTTTCTCTATTTTCTTATTTTTAAATAACTTTATTTGCTTTTTTTCACCCGCAAATTTTCCCCTAAATTTCGCTCGTATTTTAACTTTTTTATTTTCTCCTGCAATATTCACCTACATTTTAGATTTTTCATTATTACCTTTGTATATCCTGCATTTTCATTTTCTTTTCTAAATATAATGTCATAGTCAGGGTTTGATCCATCGTCCTGTTGGCTTAATGTTTCCAGAGTCCAGTTCACTATTGACTGAGCAATCCTGATGTTCAAGAAAATCTGCTCAATGAATAATTATAAACACATTTCTTCATATTTACGATAAAACTAATCGAACCTGCTCAAAATATATTCACTATTAGAAGACTTTCACAAGAGAATAAACCAACAGTCTACAGAGTTTCTACGACAGAATTAAACAATTTTATTTTTATACTATTATTAGACTAACATGTAACCCCTTTGTTCTTTGTCTGGTGTCTGAGTAATACTCACTAACGCCTGGCGGTATATGTTGAAAACTTGAAGTTGTAACTAAAATAAATTGTTATCCGACAACTATTTTAATAGTTCTGAATCCCTCAAGATCCCCATCATATATGATGGTAGGGTCTTGCTCACAATAGCATATTAAGAATGATATAATTAGATATTGAAAATGTGCTTGTGGCTTAGGGGTTATGAACGCATTGCACAATCCCGACATGCTGTTCGAATTCAGCCGCAGGTGATTTTGAAGTATTGTATAAGAAAGTAATGAGGGGAAAAACAACACTGCACATAAAATTGCTAAGAAAATTACAATAAATGCTAGGATTGACAACGACGTTCTATAACGGATATACAAAACATTTATTCAGAATTTCCTGCCGATATTGCACGAGCAAATAAGTTAAGGATAATATTTGTTCAGAACATGCATCTTTACTGTGGCAACATATGGATGCCAGTTGTGGACCATCTTTCCTGTGACAGCATACGATTCGATTCGTGGACTATCTTTATTACAGCAACAAACATGAGTGTTGTTTGTCCATCAAGAATGATGATGACCATTCATTTCATCCAGTGGGGTTGAAAGTGTAGAGCCGTGAGTTCTAAGATGGCTGATAAGGCCTATTTTGGCTCGAAATGTTCTTTGACAATGTCGACAAGGAATGCTTGACGTTTCTGGAAGAGGATTTCCTGCAGTGGTTTTTCTATCCTGCCTTTTCTTCACAGCTCTTGCAATCCTGGTTGCCTCACACGTGACTGCACCCTTGCGTAATGATGCACGCCACGAATTTCGGTCTCTAGCTGCAGTCTCCCAGGTGTCATGTTGAATTCCAAGAGCATTCAGTGAGATTTTCAGACACAGATATGTGAGTCGTGGTGCATCTTTCCTGCCTCAGCAAATGAATAGAGGTCGTTGACCATCTTTCCTGTGGCAACTTACCAATGTGATTTATGGACCATCTTTGCTGAGGCAAGATACAAATGCGAGTCGTGGACTATTTTTCCTGTGGCAACATACGAATATGTTTCGTGGACCATCTTTCCTGTGGAAACATACGAATGTGAGTCGTGGACCATCTTTCCTGTGGCATCATATGAATGTGAGTCGTGGACCATTTTTCCCGTGGCAACATATGAATGTGAGACATGGACCATTTTTCCTGTGGCAACAGGATCAATTTACATAACTACGCAGCATCTACCAAATACACATCTGTATTAATTTACGCACCTGCATGCACACCTACCAAATTACGCACTAGCGTGTTCTCCTACCAGACTATGAACCTGTGCTTACACCAAATATAATATGCACCGTCGCATACACCTACCAAATTATGCACCTGCGTGCACACCAAACAAATTACACACTTGCGCACGAACATACCAAGTTATCCTCAACCATATTATGCACGTGCGCATGCACTACCAAATTATGCCCCTTCCAAATTATGCACCTACCAAATACAACTACCATTTCGCCTGTGGCAACAGGGCCAATTTACATACATGCACACGCATCTACAAAATTACGCATCTGTTTATGAACCTACTAAATTACGCACCTGCATGCACACCTATCAAACTTCGCACTAGTGCGTTCACCTATCAAATTATGAACCTGTGCGTACACCAACCAAATTATGCACCTGCGTGCGCACCAAACAATACTTGCTCATGAACATACCACCCCTCAAACATATTATGCACCTGCGCATGCACTATCAAATTATGCCCCTTCCAAATTATGCACCTACCAAATACAACTACCATTTCTCCTGTGGCAACTAGGCCAATTTGCATACATGCACACGCATCTACCAAATTACGCATCTGTTTACGAACCTACTAAATTACGCACCTGCATGCACACCTACCAAACTTCGCACTAGTGCGTTCATCTACCAAAATACGAGCCTGTGCGTACACCAACCAAATTATGCACCTTCGTGCGCACCAAACAAATTATGTACTTGCTCATGAACATACCAAGTTACCCGTCAAACATATTATGCACCTGCGCAATCAAATTATGCACCTATCAAATATTGCACTACAAAATTATGCAACTGCAGTCATAACTACCCAATTACGCACCCATCAAATTATGCACCTACCAAATTAAGCATCTGTGTGCACTCCGCCAAATTAGGCACCTGCGTGTGCTCCTCTATAATTATGCATCCGTGCATGCAATTTCAGATGCACACATGCCAAATCAAGCATATGTGCCTACACATCCTACCCACACATGAGCTAAAGTATGACCCTGCAAACGCACCTGGCAATTTCTGCCAAATTAAGCACCTATCAATTTACGCACATACCAAATGAAGTCCCCTGCGCACCCACCGAAATCCGCACCTGCGCGCGCACCCACCGAAATCCGCACCTGCGCGCGCACCCACCGAAATCCGCACCTGCGCGAGCACCCACGGAAATCCGCACCTGCGCGCGCACCCACCGAAATCCGCACCTGCGCGCGCACCCACCGAAATCCGCACCTGCGCGCGCACCCACCGAAATCCGCACTTCGCGCGCACCCACCGAAATCCGCACCTGCGTGCGCACCCTCCCAAATCCGCACCTGCGCGCGCACCATCCCAAATCCGCACCTGTGCGCGCACCCACCCAAATCCGCACCTGCGCGCGCACCCAACCAAATCCGCACCTGCGCGCGCGCGAACACCCAAATCCGCACCTGCGCGCGCACCCACCGACATCCGCACCTGCGCGCGCACCCACCGACATCCGCAACTGCGCGCGCACCCACCCAAATCCGCACCTGCGCGCGCACCCACTTAAATCCGCACCTGCGCGCGCACCCACTTAAATCCGCACCTGCGCGAGCACCCACCCAAATCCGCACCTGCGCGCGCACCCACTCAAATCCACACATGCGCGCGCACCCACTCAAATCCGCACCTGCGCGCGCACCCACCGAAATCCGCACCTGCGCGCGCACCCATCCAAATCCGCACCTGCGCGCGCGAGCACCCACCCAAATCCGCACCTAAGCGCGCACCCACCCAAATCCGCACCTGCGCGCGCACCCACCCAAATCCGCACCTGCGCGCGCACCCACCCAAATCCGCACTTCGCGCGCACCCACCCAAATCCGCACCTGCGCGCTCACCCACCCAAATCCGCACCTGCGCGCGCACCCACCCAAATCCGCACCTGCGCGCGCACCCACCCAAATCCGCACCTGCGCGCGCACCCACCCAAATCCGCACCTGCGCGCGCACCCACCCAAATCCGCACCTGCGCGCGCACCCACCCAAATCCGCACCTGCGCGCGCACCCACCCAAATCCGCACCTGCGCGCGCACCCACCCAAATCCGCACCTGCGCGCGCACCCACCCAAATCCGCACCTGCGCGCGCACCCACCCAAATCCGCACCTGCGCGCGCACCCACCCAAATCCGCACCTGCGCGCGCACCCACCCAAATCCGCACCTGCGCGCGCACCCACCCAAATCCGCACCTGCGCGCGCACCCATCCAAATCCGCACCTGCGCGCGCACCCACCCAAATCCGCACCTGCGCGCGCACCCACCCAAATCCGCACCTGCGCGCGCACCCACCCAAATCCGCACCTGCGCGCGCACCCACCCAAATCCGCACCTGCGCGCGCACCCACCCAAATCCGCACCTGCGCGCGCACCCACCCAAATCCGCACCTGCGCGCGCACCCACCCACCCAAATCCGCACCTGCGCGCGCACCCACCAAAATCCGCACCTGGACTTTATTTTCTGTTCTCTATTTTCTTTTTTTATATAACTTTATTTGCTTTTTTTCACCCGCAAATTTTCCCCTAAATTTCGCTCGTATTTTAACTTTTTTATTTTCTCCTGCAATATTCACCTACATTTTAGATTTTGCATTATTACCTTTGTATATCCTGCATTTTCATTTTCTTTTCTAAATATAATGTCATAGTCAGGGTTTGATCCATCGTCCTGTTGGCTTAATGTTTCCAGAGTCCAGTTCACTATTGACTGATCAATCCTGATGTTCAAGAAAATCTGCTCAATGAATAATTATAAACACATTTCTTCATATTTACGATAAAACTAATCGAACCTGCACAAAATATATTCACTATTAGAAGACTTTCACAAGAGAATAAACCAACAGTCTACAGAGTTTCTACGACAGAATTAAACAATTTTATTTTTATACTATTATTAGACTAACATGTAACCCCTTTGTTCTTTGCCTGGTGTCTGAGTAATACTCACTAACGCCTGGCGGTATATGTTGAAAACTTGAAGTTGTAACTAAAATAAATTGTTGTCCGACAACTATTTTAATAGTTCTGAATCCCTCAAGATCCCCATCATATATGATGGTAGGGTCTTGCTCACAATAGCATATTAAGAATGATATAATTAGATATTGAAAATGTGCTTGTGGCTTAGGGGTTATGAACGCATTGCACAATCCCGACATGCTGTTCGAATTCAGCCGCAGGTGATTTTGAAGTATTGTATAAGAAAGTAATGAGGGGAAAAACAACACTGCACATAAAATTGCTAAGAAAATTACAATAAATGCTAGGATTGACAACGACGTTCTATAACGGATATACAAAACATTTATTCAGAATTTCCTGCCGATATTGCACGAGCAAATAAGTTAAGGATAATATTTGTTCAGAACATGCATCTTTACTGTGGCAACATATGGATGCCAGTTGTGGACCATCTTTCCTGTGACAGCATACGATTCGATTCGTGGACTATCTTTATTACAGCAACAAACATGAGTGTTGTTTGTCCATCAAGAATGATGATGACCATTCATTTCATCCAGTGGGGTTGAAAGTGTAGAGCCGTGAGTTCTAAGATGGCTGATAAGGCCTATTTTGGCTCGAAATGTTCTTTGACAATGTCGACAAGGAATGCTTGACGTTTCTGGAAGAGGATTTCCTGCAGTGGTTTTTCTATCCTGCCTTTTCTTCACAGCTCTTGCAATCCTGGTTGCCTCACACGTGACTGCACCCTTGCGTAATGATGCACGCCACGAATTTCGGTCTCTAGCTGCAGTCTCCCAGGTGTCATGTTGAATTCCAAGAGCATTCAGTGAGATTTTCAGACACAGATATGTGAGTCGTGGTGCATCTTTCCTGCCTCAGCAAATGAATAGAGGTCGTTGACCATCTTTCCTGTGGCAACTTACCAATGTGATTTATGGACCATCTTTGCTGAGGCAAGATACGAATGCGAGTCGTGGACTATTTTTCCTGTGGCAACATACGAATATGTTTCGTGGACCATCTTTCCTGTGGAAACATACGAATGTGAGTCGTGGACCATCTTTCCTGTGGCATCATATGAATGTGAGTCGTGGACCATTTTTCCCGTGGCAACATATGAATGTGAGACATGGACCATTTTTCCTGTGGCAACAGGATCAATTTACATAACTACGCAGCATCTACCAAATACACATCTGTATTAATTTACGTACCTGCATGCACACCTACCAAATTACGCACTAGCGTGTTCTCCTACCAGACTATGAACCTGTGCTTACACCAAATATAATATGCACCGTCGCATACACCTACCAAATTATGCACCTGCGTGCACACCAAACAAATTACACACTTGCGCACGAACATACCAAGTTACCCTCAACCATATTATGCACGTGCGCATGCACTACCAAATTATGCCCCTTCCAAATTATGCACCTACCAAATACAACTACCATTTCGCCTGTGGCAACAGGGCCAATTTACATACATGCACACGCATCTACAAAATTACGCATCTGTTTATGAACCTACTAAATTACGCACCTGCATGCACACCTATCAAACTTCGCACTAGTGCGTTCACCTATCAAATTATGAACCTGTGCGTACACCAACCAAATTATGCACCTGCGTGCGCACCAAACAATACTTGCTCATGAACATACCAAGTTACCCCACAAACATATTATGCACCTGCGCATGCACTATCAAATTATGCCCCTTCCAAATTATGCACCTACCAAATACAACTACCATTTCTCCTGTGGCAACTAGGCCAATTTGCATACATGCACACGCATCTACCAAATTACGCATCTGTTTACGAACCTACTAAATTACGCACCTGTATGCACACCTACCAAACTTCGCACTAGTGCGTTCATCTACCAAAATACGAGCCTGTGCGTACACCAACCAAATTATGCACCTTCGTGCGCACCAAACAAATTATGTACTTGCTCATGAACATACCAAGTTACCCGTCAAACATATTATGCACCTGCGCAATCAAATTATGCACCTATCAAATATTGCACTACAAAATTATGCAACTGCAGTCATAACTACCCAATTACGCACCCATCAAATTATGCACCTACCAAATTAAGCATCTGTGTGCACTCCGCCAAATTAGGCACCTGCGTGTGCTCCTCTACAATTATGCATCCGTGCATGCAATTTCAGATGCACACATGCCAAATCAAGCATATGTGCCTACACATCCTACCCACACATGAGCTAAAGTATGACCCTGCAAACGCACCTGGCAATTTCTGCCAAATTAAGCACCTATCAATTTACGCACATACCAAATGAAGTCCCCTGCGCACCCACCGAAATCCGCACCTGCGCGCGCACCCACCGAAATCCGCACCTGCGCGCGCACCCACCGAAATCCGCACCTGCGCGCGCACCCACCGAAATCCGCGCCTGCGCGCGCACCCACCGAAATCCGCACCTGCGCGCGCACCCACCGAAATCCGCACTTGCGCGCGCACCCACCGAAATCCGCACCTGCGCGCGCACCCACCGAAATCCGCACCTGCGCGCGCACCCACCGAAATCCGCACCTGCGCGCGCACCCGCCGAAATCCGAACCTGCGCGCGCACCCAACGAAATCCGCACCTGCGCGCGCACCCACCGAAATCCGCACCTGCGCGCGCACCCACCGAAATCCGCACCTGCGCGCGCACCCACCGAAATCCGCACCTGCGCGAGCACCCACGGAAATCCGCACCTGCGCGCGCACCCACCGAAATCCGCACCTGCGCGCGCACCCACCGAAATCCGCACCTGCGCGCGCACCCACCGAAATCCGCACCTGCGTGCGCACCCACCGAAATCCGCACCTGCGCGCGCACCATCCCAAATCCGCACCTGTGCGCGCACCCACCCAAATCCGCACCTGCGCGCGCACCCAACCAAATCCGCACCTGCGCGCGCGCGAACACCCAAATCCGCACCTGCGCGCGCACCCACCGACATCCGCACCTGCGCGCGCACCCACCGACATCCGCACCTGCGCGCGCACCCACCCAAATCCGCACCTGCGCGCGCACCCACTTAAATCCGCACCTGCGCGCGCACCCACTTAAATCCGCACCTGCGCGCGCACCCACTTAAATCCGCACCTGCGCGCGCACCCACTTAAATCCGCACCTGCGCGCGCACCCACCCAAATCCGCACCTGCGCGCGCACCCACCCAAATCCGCACCTGCGCGCGCACCCACCGAAATCCGCACCTGCGCGCGCACCCACCGAAATCCGCACCTGCGCGCGCACCCACCGAAATCCACACCTGCGCGCGCACCCACCGAAATCCACACCTGCGCGCGCACCCACCCAAATCCGCACCTGCGCGCGCGAGCACCCAAATCCGCACCTGCGCGCGCACCCACTCAAATCCACACCTGCGCGCGCACCCACTCAAATCCGCACCTGCGCGCGCACCCACCGAAATCCGCACCTGCGCGCGCACCCACCGAAATCCGCACCTGCGCGCGCGAGCACCCACCCAAATCCGCACCTGCGCGCGCACCCACCCAAATCCGCACCTGCGCGAGCACCCACCCAAATCCACACCTGCGCGCGCACCCACCCAAATCCGCACCTGCGCGCGCACCCACCCAAATCCGCACCTGCGCGCGCACCCACCCAAATCCGCACCTGCGCGCGCACCCACCCAAATCCGCACCTGCGCGCGCACCCACCCAAATCCGCACCTGCGCGCGCACCCACCCAAATCCGCACCTGCGCGCGCACCCACCCAAATCCGCACCTGCGCGCGCACCCACCCAAATCCGCACCTGCGCGCGCACCCACCCAAATCCGCACCTGCGCGCGCACCCACCCAAATCCGCACCTGCGCGCGCACCCACCCAAATCCGCACCTGCGCGCGCACCCACCCAAATCCGCACCTGCGCGCGCACCCACGCAAATCCGCACCTGCGCGCGCACCCACGCAAATCCGCACCTGCGCGCGCACCCACCCAAATCCGCACCTGCGCGCGCACCCACCCAAATCCGCACCTGCGCGCGCACCCACCCAAATCCGCACCTGCGCGCGCACCCACCCAAATCCGCACCTGCGCGCGCACCCACCCAAATCCGCACCTGCGCGCGCACCCACCCAAATCCGCACCTGCGCGCGCACCCACCCAAATCCGCACCTGCGCGCGCACCCACCCAAATCCGCACCTGCGCGCGCGCACCCAAATCCGCACCTGCACGCGCGCCCACCCAAATCCGCACCTGCGCGCGCGCACCCACCCAAATCCGCACCTGGACTTTATTTTCTTTTCTCTATTTTCTTATTTTTAAATAACTTTATTTGCTTTTTTTCACCCGCAAATTTTCCCCTAAATTTCGCTCGTATTTTAACTTTTTTATTTTCTCCTGCAATATTCACCTACATTTTAGATTTTTCATTATTACCTTTGTATATCCTGCATTTTCATTTTCTTTTCTAAATATAATGTCATAGTCAGGGTTTGATCCATCGTCCTGTTGGCTTAATGTTTCCAGAGTCCAGTTCACTATTGACTGAGCAATCCTGATGTTCAAGAAAATCTGCTCAATGAATAATTATAAACACATTTCTTCATATTTACGATAAAACTAATCGAACCTGCTCAAAATATATTCACTATTAGAAGACTTTCACAAGAGAATAAACCAACAGTCTACAGAGTTTCTACGACAGAATTAAACAATTTTATTTTTATACTATTATTAGACTAACATGTAACCCCTTTGTTCTTTGTCTGGTGTCTGAGTAATACTCACTAACGCCTGGCGGTATATGTTGAAAACTTGAAGTTGTAACTAAAATAAATTGTTATCCGACAACTATTTTAATAGTTCTGAATCCCTCAAGATCCCCATCATATATGATGGTAGGGTCTTGCTCACAATAGCATATTAAGAATGATATAATTAGATATTGAAAATGTGCTTGTGGCTTAGGGGTTATGAACGCATTGCACAATCCCGACATGCTGTTCGAATTCAGCCGCAGGTGATTTTGAAGTATTGTATAAGAAAGTAATGAGGGGAAAAACAACACTGCACATAAAATTGCTAAGAAAATTACAATAAATGCTAGGATTGACAACGACGTTCTATAACGGATATACAAAACATTTATTCAGAATTTCCTGCCGATATTGCACGAGCAAATAAGTTAAGGATAATATTTGTTCAGAACATGCATCTTTACTGTGGCAACATATGGATGCCAGTTGTGGACCATCTTTCCTGTGACAGCATACGATTCGATTCGTGGACTATCTTTATTACAGCAACAAACATGAGTGTTGTTTGTCCATCAAGAATGATGATGACCATTCATTTCATCCAGTGGGGTTGAAAGTGTAGAGCCGTGAGTTCTAAGATGGCTGATAAGGCCTATTTTGGCTCGAAATGTTCTTTGACAATGTCGACAAGGAATGCTTGACGTTTCTGGAAGAGGATTTCCTGCAGTGGTTTTTCTATCCTGCCTTTTCTTCACAGCTCTTGCAATCCTGGTTGCCTCACACGTGACTGCACCCTTGCGTAATGATGCACGCCACGAATTTCGGTCTCTAGCTGCAGTCTCCCAGGTGTCATGTTGAATTCCAAGAGCATTCAGTGAGATTTTCAGACACAGATATGTGAGTCGTGGTGCATCTTTCCTGCCTCAGCAAATGAATAGAGGTCGTTGACCATCTTTCCTGTGGCAACTTACCAATGTGATTTATGGACCATCTTTGCTGAGGCAAGATACGAATGCGAGTCGTGGACTATTTTTCCTGTGGCAACATACGAATATGTTTCGTGGACCATCTTTCCTGTGGAAACATACGAATGTGAGTCGTGGACCATCTTTCCTGTGGCATCATATGAATGTGAGTCGTGGACCATTTTTCCCGTGGCAACATATGAATGTGAGACATGGACCATTTTTCCTGTGGCAACAGGATCAATTTACATAACTACGCAGCATCTACCAAATACACATCTGTATTAATTTACGCACCTGCATGCACACCTACCAAATTACGCACTAGCGTGTTCTCCTACCAGACTATGAACCTGTGCTTACACCAAATATAATATGCACCGTCGCATACACCTACCAAATTATGCACCTGCGTGCACACCAAACAAATTACACACTTGCGCACGAACATACCAAGTTATCCTCAACCATATTATGCACGTGCGCATGCACTACCAAATTATGCCCCTTCCAAATTATGCACCTACCAAATACAACTACCATTTCGCCTGTGGCAACAGGGCCAATTTACATACATGCACACGCATCTACAAAATTACGCATCTGTTTATGAACCTACTAAATTACGCACCTGCATGCACACCTATCAAACTTCGCACTAGTGCGTTCACCTATCAAATTATGAACCTGTGCGTACACCAACCAAATTATGCACCTGCGTGCGCACCAAACAATACTTGCTCATGAACATACCACCCCTCAAACATATTATGCACCTGCGCATGCACTATCAAATTATGCCCCTTCCAAATTATGCACCTACCAAATACAACTACCATTTCTCCTGTGGCAACTAGGCCAATTTGCATACATGCACACGCATCTACCAAATTACGCATCTGTTTACGAACCTACTAAATTACGCACCTGCATGCACACCTACCAAACTTCGCACTAGTGCGTTCATCTACCAAAATACGAGCCTGTGCGTACACCAACCAAATTATGCACCTTCGTGCGCACCAAACAAATTATGTACTTGCTCATGAACATACCAAGTTACCCGTCAAACATATTATGCACCTGCGCAATCAAATTATGCACCTATCAAATATTGCACTACAAAATTATGCAACTGCAGTCATAACTACCCAATTACGCACCCATCAAATTATGCACCTACCAAATTAAGCATCTGTGTGCACTCCGCCAAATTAGGCACCTGCGTGTGCTCCTCTATAATTATGCATCCGTGCATGCAATTTCAGATGCACACATGCCAAATCAAGCATATGTGCCTACACATCCTACCCACACATGAGCTAAAGTATGACCCTGCAAACGCACCTGGCAATTTCTGCCAAATTAAGCACCTATCAATTTACGCACATACCAAATGAAGTCCCCTGTGCACCCACCGAAATCCGCACCTGCGCGCGCACCCACCGAAATCCGCACCTGCGCGCGCACCCACCGAAATCCGCACCTGCGCGCGCACCCACCGAAATCCGCACCTGCGCGCGCACCCACCGAAATCCGCACCTGCGCGCGCACCCACCGAAATCCGCACTTGCGCGCGCACCCACCGAAATCCGCACTTGCGCGCGCACCCACCGAAATCCGCACCTGCGCGCGCACCCACCGAAATCCGCACCTGCGCGCGCACCCGCCGAAATCCGAACCTGCGCGCGCACCCACCGAAATCCGCACCTGCGCGCGCACCCACCGAAATCCGCACCTGCGCGAGCACCCACGGAAATCCGCACCTGCGCGCGCACCCACGGAAATCCGCACCTGCGCGCGCACCCACCGAAATCCGCACCTGCGCGCGCACCCACCGAAATCCGCACTTCGCGCGCACCCACCGAAATCCGCACCTGCGTGCGCACCCTCCCAAATCCGCACCTGCGCGCGCACCATCCCAAATCCGCACCTGTGCGCGCACCCACCCAAATCCGCACCTGCGCGCGCACCCAACCAAATCCGCACCTGCGCGCGCGCGAACACCCAAATCCGCACCTGCGCGCGCACCCACCGACATCCGCACCTGCGCGCGCACCCACCGACATCCGCAACTGCGCGCGCACCCACCCAAATCCGCACCTGCGCGCGCACCCACTTAAATCCGCACCTGCGCGCGCACCCACTTAAATCCGCACCTGCGCGCGCACCCACTTAAATCCGCACCTGCGCGCGCACCCACTTAAATCCGCACCTGCGCGCGCACCCACCCAAATCCGCACCTGCGCGCGCACCCACCCAAATCCGCACCAGCGCGCGCACCCACCGAAATCCGCACCTGCGCGCGCACCCACCGAAATCCGCACCTGCGCGCGCACCCACCGAAATCCGCACCTGCGCGCGCACCCACCCAAATCCGCACCTGCGCGCGCGAGCACCCACCCAAATCCGCACCTGCGCGCGCGAGCACCCACCCAAATCCGCACCTGCGCGCGCACCCACTCAAATCCACACCTGCGCGCGCACCCACTCAAATCCGCACCTGCGCGCGCACCCACCGAAATCCGCACCTGCGCGCGCACCCATCCAAATCCGCACCTGCGCGCGCGAGCACCCACCCAAATCCGCACCTAAGCGCGCACCCACCCAAATCCGCACCTGCGCGCGCACCCACCCAAATCCGCACTTCGCGCGCACCCACCCAAATCCGCACCTGCGCGCTCACCCACCCAAATCCGCACCTGCGCGCGCACCCACCCAAATCCGCACCTGCGCGCGCACCCACCCAAATCCGCACCTGCGCGCGCACCCACCCAAATCCGCACCTGCGCGCGCACCCACCCAAATCCGCACCTGCGCGCGCACCCACCCAAATCCGCACCTGCGCGCGCACCCACCCAAATCCGCACCTGCGCGCGCACCCACCCAAATCCGCACCTGCGCGCGCACCCACCCAAATCCGCACCTGCGCGCGCACCCACCCAAATCCGCACCTGCGCGCGCACCCACCCAAATCCGCACCTGCGCGCGCACCCACCCAAATCCGCACCTGCGCGCGCACCCACCCAAATCCGCACCTGCGCGCGCACCCACCCAAATCCGCACCTGCGCGCGCACCCACCCAAATCCGCACCTGCGCGCGCACCCACCCAAATCCGCACCTGCGCGCGCACCCACCCAAATCCGCACCTGCGCGCGCACCCACCCAAATCCGCACCTGCGCGCGCACCCACCCAAATCCGCACCTGCGCGCGCACCCACCCACCCAAATCCGCACCTGCGCGCGCACCCACCAAAATCCGCACCTGGACTTTATTTTCTGTTCTCTATTTTCTTTTTTTATATAACTTTATTTGCTTTTTTTCACCCGCAAATTTTCCCCTAAATTTCGCTCGTATTTTAACTTTTTTATTTTCTCCTGCAATATTCACCTACATTTTAGATTTTGCATTATTACCTTTGTATATCCTGCATTTTCATTTTCTTTTCTAAATATAATGTCATAGTCAGGGTTTGATCCATCGTCCTGTTGGCTTAATGTTTCCAGAGTCCAGTTCACTATTGACTGATCAATCCTGATGTTCAAGAAAATCTGCTCAATGAATAATTATAAACACATTTCTTCATATTTACGATAAAACTAATCGAACCTGCACAAAATATATTCACTATTAGAAGACTTTCACAAGAGAATAAACCAACAGTCTACAGAGTTTCTACGACAGAATTAAACAATTTTATTTTTATACTATTATTAGACTAACATGTAACCCCTTTGTTCTTTGCCTGGTGTCTGAGTAATACTCACTAACGCCTGGCGGTATATGTTGAAAACTTGAAGTTGTAACTAAAATAAATTGTTGTCCGACAACTATTTTAATAGTTCTGAATCCCTCAAGATCCCCATCATATATGATGGTAGGGTCTTGCTCACAATAGCATATTAAGAATGATATAATTAGATATTGAAAATGTGCTTGTGGCTTAGGGGTTATGAACGCATTGCACAATCCCGACATGCTGTTCGAATTCAGCCGCAGGTGATTTTGAAGTATTGTATAAGAAAGTAATGAGGGGAAAAACAACACTGCACATAAAATTGCTAAGAAAATTACAATAAATGCTAGGATTGACAACGACGTTCTATAACGGATATACAAAACATTTATTCAGAATTTCCTGCCGATATTGCACGAGCAAATAAGTTAAGGATAATATTTGTTCAGAACATGCATCTTTACTGTGGCAACATATGGATGCCAGTTGTGGACCATCTTTCCTGTGACAGCATACGATTCGATTCGTGGACTATCTTTATTACAGCAACAAACATGAGTGTTGTTTGTCCATCAAGAATGATGATGACCATTCATTTCATCCAGTGGGGTTGAAAGTGTAGAGCCGTGAGTTCTAAGATGGCTGATAAGGCCTATTTTGGCTCGAAATGTTCTTTGACAATGTCGACAAGGAATGCTTGACGTTTCTGGAAGAGGATTTCCTGCAGTGGTTTTTCTATCCTGCCTTTTCTTCACAGCTCTTGCAATCCTGGTTGCCTCACACGTGACTGCACCCTTGCGTAATGATGCACGCCACGAATTTCGGTCTCTAGCTGCAGTCTCCCAGGTGTCATGTTGAATTCCAAGAGCATTCAGTGAGATTTTCAGACACAGATATGTGAGTCGTGGTGCATCTTTCCTGCCTCAGCAAATGAATAGAGGTCGTTGACCATCTTTCCTGTGGCAACTTACCAATGTGATTTATGGACCATCTTTGCTGAGGCAAGATACGAATGCGAGTCGTGGACTATTTTTCCTGTGGCAACATACGAATATGTTTCGTGGACCATCTTTCCTGTGGAAACATACGAATGTGAGTCGTGGACCATCTTTCCTGTGGCATCATATGAATGTGAGTCGTGGACCATTTTTCCCGTGGCAACATATGAATGTGAGACATGGACCATTTTTCCTGTGGCAACAGGATCAATTTACATAACTACGCAGCATCTACCAAATACACATCTGTATTAATTTACGTACCTGCATGCACACCTACCAAATTACGCACTAGCGTGTTCTCCTACCAGACTATGAACCTGTGCTTACACCAAATATAATATGCACCGTCGCATACACCTACCAAATTATGCACCTGCGTGCACACCAAACAAATTACACACTTGCGCACGAACATACCAAGTTACCCTCAACCATATTATGCACGTGCGCATGCACTACCAAATTATGCCCCTTCCAAATTATGCACCTACCAAATACAACTACCATTTCGCCTGTGGCAACAGGGCCAATTTACATACATGCACACGCATCTACAAAATTACGCATCTGTTTATGAACCTACTAAATTACGCACCTGCATGCACACCTATCAAACTTCGCACTAGTGCGTTCACCTATCAAATTATGAACCTGTGCGTACACCAACCAAATTATGCACCTGCGTGCGCACCAAACAATACTTGCTCATGAACATACCAAGTTACCCCACAAACATATTATGCACCTGCGCATGCACTATCAAATTATGCCCCTTCCAAATTATGCACCTACCAAATACAACTACCATTTCTCCTGTGGCAACTAGGCCAATTTGCATACATGCACACGCATCTACCAAATTACGCATCTGTTTACGAACCTACTAAATTACGCACCTGCATGCACACCTACCAAACTTCGCACTAGTGCGTTCATCTACCAAAATACGAGCCTGTGCGTACACCAACCAAATTATGCACCTTCGTGCGCACCAAACAAATTATGTACTTGCTCATGAACATACCAAGTTACCCGTCAAACATATTATGCACCTGCGCAATCAAATTATGCACCTATCAAATATTGCACTACAAAATTATGCAACTGCAGTCATAACTACCCAATTACGCACCCATCAAATTATGCACCTACCAAATTAAGCATCTGTGTGCACTCCGCCAAATTAGGCACCTGCGTGTGCTCCTCTACAATTATGCATCCGTGCATGCAATTTCAGATGCACACATGCCAAATCAAGCATATGTGCCTACACATCCTACCCACACATGAGCTAAAGTATGACCCTGCAAACGCACCTGGCAATTTCTGCCAAATTAAGCACCTATCAATTTACGCACATACCAAATGAAGTCCCCTGCGCACCCACCGAAATCCGCACCTGCGCGCGCACCCACCGAAATCCGCACCTGCGCGCGCACCCACCGAAATCCGCACCTGCGCGCGCACCCACTTAAATCCGCAACTGCGCGCGCACCCACCGAAATCCGCACCTGCGCGCGCACCCACTTAAATCCGCAACTGCGCGCGCACCCACCGAAATCCGCACCTGCGCGCGCACCCACCGAAATCCGCACCTGCGCGCGCACCCACCGAAATCCGCACCTGCGCGCGCACCCATCGAAATCCGCACCTGCGCGCGCACCCACCGAAATCCGCACCTGCGCGCGCACCCACCGAAATCCGCACCTGCGCGCGCACCCACCGAAATCCGCACCTGCGCGAGCACCCACGGAAATCCGCACCTGCGCGCGCACCCACCGAAATCCGCACCTGCGCGCACACCCACCGAAATCCGCACCTGCGCGCGCACCCACCGAAATCCGCACTTCGCGCGCACCCACCGAAATCCGCACCTGCGTGCGCACCCTCCCAAATCCGCACCTGCGCGCGCACCATCCCAAATCCGCACCTGTGCGCGCACCCACCCAAATCCGCACCTGCGCGCGCACCCAACCAAATCCGCACCTGCGCGCGCGCGAACACCCAAATCCGCACCTGCGCGCGCACCCACCGACATCCGCACCTGCGCGCGCACCCACGCACATCCGCAACTGCGCGCGCACCCACCCAAATCCGCACCTGCGCGCGCACCCACTTAAATCCGCACCTGCGCGCGCAACCACTTAAATCCGCACCTGCGCGCGCACCCACCCAAATCCGCACTTGCGCGCGCACCCACCCAAATCCGCACCTGCGCGCGCACCCACCCAAATCCGCACCTGCGCGCGCACCCACCCAAATCCGCACCTGCGCGCGCACCCACCCAAATCCGCACCTGCGCGCGCACCCACCCAAATCCGCATCTGCGCGCGCGAGCACCCACCCAAATCCGCACCTGCGCGCGCACCCACCCAAATCCGCACCTGCGCGCGCACCCACCCAAATCCGCACCTGCGCGCGCACCCACCCAAATCCGCACCTGCGCGCGCACCCACCCAAATCCGCACCTGCGCGCGCACCCACCCAAATCCGCACCTGCGCGCGCACCCACCCAAATCCGCACCTGCGCGCGCACCCACCCAAATCCGCACCTGCGCGCGCACCCACCCAAATCCGCACCTGCGCGCGCACCCACCCAAATCCGCACCTGCGCGCGCACCCACTTAAATCCGCACCTGCGCGCGCACCCACCCAAATCCGCACCTGCGCGCGCACCCACCCAAATCCGCACCTGCGCGCGCGCCCACCCAAATCCGCACCTGCGCGCGCGCCCACCCAAATCCGCACCTGCGCGCGCGCACCCACCCAAATCCGCACCTGGACTTTATTTTCTTTTCTCTATTTTCTTATTTTTATATAACTTTATTTGCTTTTTTTCACCCGCAAATTTTCCCCTAAATTTCGCTCGTATTTTAACTTTTTTATTTTCTCCTGCAATATTCACCTACATTTTAGAGTTTTCATTATTACCTTTGTATATCCTGCATTTTCATTTTCTTTTCTAAATATAATGTCATAGTCAGGGTTTGATCCATCGTCCTGTTCGCTTAATGTTTCCAGAGTCCAGTTCACTATTGACTGAGCAATCCTGATGTTCAAGAAAATCTGCTCAATGAATAATTATAAACACATTTCTTCATATTTACGATAAAACTAATCGAACCTGCTCAAAATATATTCACTATTAGAAGACTTTCACAAGAGAATAAACCAACAGTCTACAGAGTTTCTACGACAGAATTAAACAATTTTATTTTTATACTATTATTAGACTAACATGTAACCCCTTTGTTCTTTGTCTGGTGTCTGAGTAATACTCACTAACGCCTGGCGGTATATGTTGAAAACTTGAAGTTGTAACTAAAATAAATTGTTATCCGACAACTATTTTAATAGTTCTGAATCCCTCAAGATCCCCATCATATATGATGGTAGGGTCTTGCTCACAATAGCATATTAAGAATGATATAATTAGATATTGAAAATGTGCTTGTGGCTTAGGGGTTATGAACGCATTGCACAATCCCGACATGCTGTTCGAATTCAGCCGCAGGTGATTTTGAAGTATTGTATAAGAAAGTAATGAGGGGAAAAACAACACTGCACATAAAATTGCTAAGAAAATTACAATAAATGCTAGGATTGACAACGACGTTCTATAACGGATATACAAAACATTTATTCAGAATTTCCTGCCGATATTGCACGAGCAAATAAGTTAAGGATAATATTTGTTCAGAACATGCATCTTTACTGTGGCAACATATGGATGCCAGTTGTGGACCATCTTTCCTGTGACAGCATACGATTCGATTCGTGGACTATCTTTATTACAGCAACAAACATGAGTGTTGTTTGTCCATCAAGAATGATGATGACCATTCATTTCATCCAGTGGGGTTGAAAGTGTAGAGCCGTGAGTTCTAAGATGGCTGATAAGGCCTATTTTGGCTCGAAATGTTCTTTGACAATGTCGACAAGGAATGCTTGACGTTTCTGGAAGAGGATTTCCTGCAGTGGTTTTTCTATCCTGCCTTTTCTTCACAGCTCTTGCAATCCTGGTTGCCTCACACGTGACTGCACCCTTGCGTAATGATGCACGCCACGAATTTCGGTCTCTAGCTGCAGTCTCCCAGGTGTCATGTTGAATTCCAAGAGCATTCAGTGAGATTTTCAGACACAGATATGTGAGTCGTGGTGCATCTTTCCTGCCTCAGCAAATGAATAGAGGTCGTTGACCATCTTTCCTGTGGCAACTTACCAATGTGATTTATGGACCATCTTTGCTGAGGCAAGATACGAATGCGAGTCGTGGACTATTTTTCCTGTGGCAACATACGAATATGTTTCGTGGACCATCTTTCCTGTGGAAACATACGAATGTGAGTCGTGGACCATCTTTCCTGTGGCATCATATGAATGTGAGTCGTGGACCATTTTTCCCGTGGCAACATATGAATGTGAGACATGGACCATTTTTCCTGTGGCAACAGGATCAATTTACATAACTACGCAGCATCTACCAAATACACATCTGTATTAATTTACGCACCTGCATGCACACCTACCAAATTACGCACTAGCGTGTTCTCCTACCAGACTATGAACCTGTGCTTACACCAAATATAATATGCACCGTCGCATACACCTACCAAATTATGCACCTGCGTGCACACCAAACAAATTACACACTTGCGCACGAACATACCAAGTTATCCTCAACCATATTATGCACGTGCGCATGCACTACCAAATTATGCCCCTTCCAAATTATGCACCTACCAAATACAACTACCATTTCGCCTGTGGCAACAGGGCCAATTTACATACATGCACACGCATCTACAAAATTACGCATCTGTTTATGAACCTACTAAATTACGCACCTGCATGCACACCTATCAAACTTCGCACTAGTGCGTTCACCTATCAAATTATGAACCTGTGCGTACACCAACCAAATTATGCACCTGCGTGCGCACCAAACAATACTTGCTCATGAACATACCACCCCTCAAACATATTATGCACCTGCGCATGCACTATCAAATTATGCCCCTTCCAAATTATGCACCTACCAAATACAACTACCATTTCTCCTGTGGCAACTAGGCCAATTTGCATACATGCACACGCATCTACCAAATTACGCATCTGTTTACGAACCTACTAAATTACGCACCTGCATGCACACCTACCAAACTTCGCACTAGTGCGTTCATCTACCAAAATACGAGCCTGTGCGTACACCAACCAAATTATGCACCTTCGTGCGCACCAAACAAATTATGTACTTGCTCATGAACATACCAAGTTACCCGTCAAACATATTATGCACCTGCGCAATCAAATTATGCACCTATCAAATATTGCACTACAAAATTATGCAACTGCAGTCATAACTACCCAATTACGCACCCATCAAATTATGCACCTACCAAATTAAGCATCTGTGTGCACTCCGCCAAATTAGGCACCTGCGTGTGCTCCTCTATAATTATGCATCCGTGCATGCAATTTCAGATGCACACATGCCAAATCAAGCATATGTGCCTACACATCCTACCCACACATGAGCTAAAGTATGACCCTGCAAACGCACCTGGCAATTTCTGCCAAATTAAGCACCTATCAATTTACGCACATACCAAATGAAGTCCCCTGCGCACCCACCGAAATCCGCACCTGCGCGCGCACCCACCGAAATCCGCACCTGCGCGCGCACCCACCGAAATCCGCACCTGCGCGCGCACCCACCGAAATCCGCACCTGCGCGCGCACCCACCGAAATCCGCACCTGCGCGCGCACCCACCGAAATCCGCACTTGCGCGCGCACCCACCGAAATCCGCACCTGCGCGCGCACCCACCGAAATCCGCACCTGCGCGCGCACCCACCGAAATCCGCACCTGCGCGCGCACCCGCCGAAATCCGAACCTGCGCGCGCACCCAACGAAATCCGCACCTGCGCGCACACCCACCGAAATCCGCACCTGCGCGCGCACCCACCGAAATCCGCACCTGCGCGCGCACCCACCGAAATCCGCACCTGCGCGAGCACCCACGGAAATCCGCACCTGCGCGCGCACCCACCGAAATCCGCACCTGCGCGCGCACCCACCGAAATCCGCACCTGCGCGCGCACCCACCGAAATCCGCACTTCGCGCGCACCCACCGAAATCCGCACCTGCGTGCGCACCCTCCCAAATCCGCACCTGCGCGCGCACCATCCCAAATCCGCACCTGTGCGCGCACCCACCCAAATCCGCACCTGCGCGCGCACCCAACCAAATCCACACCTGCGCGCGCGCGAACACCCAAATCCACACCTGCGCGCGCACCCACCGACATCCGCACCTGCGCGCGCACCCACCGACATCCGCAACTGCGCGCGCACCCACCCAAATCCGCACCTGCGCGCGCACCCACTTAAATCCGCACCTGCGCGCGCACCCACTTAAATCCGCACCTGCGCGCGCACCCACTTAAATCCGCACCTGCGCGCGCACCCACTTAAATCCGCACCTGCGCGCGCACCCACCCAAATCCGCACCTGCGCGCGCACCCACCCAAATCCGCACCTGCGCGCGCACCCACCGAAATCCGCACCTGCGCGCGCACCCACCGAAATCCGCACCTGCGCGCGCACCCACCGAAATCCACACCTGCGCGCGCACCCACCGAAATCCGCACCTGCGCGCGCACCCACCCAAATCCGCACCTGCGCGCGCACCCACCGAAATCCGCACCTGCGCGCGCACCCACCCAAATCCGCACCTGCGCGCGCGAGCACCCACCCAAATCCGCACCTGCGCGCGCGAGCACCCACCCAAATCCGCACCTGCGCGCGCACCCACTCAAATCCACACCTGCGCGCGCACCCACTCAAATCCGCACCTGCGCGCGCACCCACCGAAATCCGCACCTGCGCGCGCACCCATCCAAATCCGCACCTGCGCGCGCGAGCACCCACCCAAATCCGCACCTAAGCGCGCACCCACCCAAATCCGCACCTGCGCGCGCACCCACCCAAATCCGCACCTGCGCGCGCACCCACCGAAATCCGCACTTCGCGCTCACCCACCCAAATCCGCACCTGCGCGCTCACCCACCCAAATCCGCACCTGCGCGCGCACCCACCCAAATCCGCACCTGCGCGCGCACCCACCCAAATCCGCACCTGCGCGCGCACCCACCCAAATCCGCACCTGCGCGCGCACCCACCCAAATCCGCACCTGCGCGCGCACCCACCCAAATCCGCACCTGCGCGCGCACCCACCCAAATCCGCACCTGCGCGCGCACCCACCCAAATCCGCACCTGCGCGCGCACCCACCCAAATCCGCACCTGCGCGCGCACCCACCCAAATCCGCACCTGCGCGCGCACCCACCCAAATCCGCACCTGCGCGCGCACCCACCCAAATCCGCACCTGCGCGCGCACCCACCCAAATCCGCACCTGCGCGCGCACCCACCCAAATCCGCACCTGCGCGCGCACCCACCCAAATCCGCACCTGCGCGCGCACCCACCCAAATCCGCACCTGCGCGCGCACCCACCCAAATCCGCACCTGCGCGCGCACCCACCCAAATCCGCACCTGCGCGCGCACCCACCAAAATCCGCACCTGGACTTTATTTTCTGTTCTCTATTTTCTTTTTTTATATAACTTTATTTGCTTTTTTTCACCCGCAAATTTTCCCCTAAATTTCGCTCGTATTTTAACTTTTTTATTTTCTCCTGCAATATTCACCTACATTTTAGATTTTGCATTATTACCTTTGTATATCCTGCATTTTCATTTTCTTTTCTAAATATAATGTCATAGTCAGGGTTTGATCCATCGTCCTGTTGGCTTAATGTTTCCAGAGTCCAGTTCACTATTGACTGATCAATCCTGATGTTCAAGAAAATCTGCTCAATGAATAATTATAAACACATTTCTTCATATTTACGATAAAACTAATCGAACCTGCACAAAATATATTCACTATTAGAAGACTTTCACAAGAGAATAAACCAACAGTCTACAGAGTTTCTACGACAGAATTAAACAATTTTATTTTTATACTATTATTAGACTAACATGTAACCCCTTTGTTCTTTGCCTGGTGTCTGAGTAATACTCACTAACGCCTGGCGGTATATGTTGAAAACTTGAAGTTGTAACTAAAATAAATTGTTGTCCGACAACTATTTTAATAGTTCTGAATCCCTCAAGATCCCCATCATATATGATGGTAGGGTCTTGCTCACAATAGCATATTAAGAATGATATAATTAGATATTGAAAATGTGCTTGTGGCTTAGGGGTTATGAACGCATTGCACAATCCCGACATGCTGTTCGAATTCAGCCGCAGGTGATTTTGAAGTATTGTATAAGAAAGTAATGAGGGGAAAAACAACACTGCACATAAAATTGCTAAGAAAATTACAATAAATGCTAGGATTGACAACGACGTTCTATAACGGATATACAAAACATTTATTCAGAATTTCCTGCCGATATTGCACGAGCAAATAAGTTAAGGATAATATTTGTTCAGAACATGCATCTTTACTGTGGCAACATATGGATGCCAGTTGTGGACCATCTTTCCTGTGACAGCATACGATTCGATTCGTGGACTATCTTTATTACAGCAACAAACATGAGTGTTGTTTGTCCATCAAGAATGATGATGACCATTCATTTCATCCAGTGGGGTTGAAAGTGTAGAGCCGTGAGTTCTAAGATGGCTGATAAGGCCTATTTTGGCTCGAAATGTTCTTTGACAATGTCGACAAGGAATGCTTGACGTTTCTGGAAGAGGATTTCCTGCAGTGGTTTTTCTATCCTGCCTTTTCTTCACAGCTCTTGCAATCCTGGTTGCCTCACACGTGACTGCACCCTTGCGTAATGATGCACGCCACGAATTTCGGTCTCTAGCTGCAGTCTCCCAGGTGTCATGTTGAATTCCAAGAGCATTCAGTGAGATTTTCAGACACAGATATGTGAGTCGTGGTGCATCTTTCCTGCCTCAGCAAATGAATAGAGGTCGTTGACCATCTTTCCTGTGGCAACTTACCAATGTGATTTATGGACCATCTTTGCTGAGGCAAGATACGAATGCGAGTCGTGGACTATTTTTCCTGTGGCAACATACGAATATGTTTCGTGGACCATCTTTCCTGTGGAAACATACGAATGTGAGTCGTGGACCATCTTTCCTGTGGCATCATATGAATGTGAGTCGTGGACCATTTTTCCCGTGGCAACATATGAATGTGAGACATGGACCATTTTTCCTGTGGCAACAGGATCAATTTACATAACTACGCAGCATCTACCAAATACACATCTGTATTAATTTACGTACCTGCATGCACACCTACCAAATTACGCACTAGCGTGTTCTCCTACCAGACTATGAACCTGTGCTTACACCAAATATAATATGCACCGTCGCATACACCTACCAAATTATGCACCTGCGTGCACACCAAACAAATTACACACTTGCGCACGAACATACCAAGTTACCCTCAACCATATTATGCACGTGCGCATGCACTACCAAATTATGCCCCTTCCAAATTATGCACCTACCAAATACAACTACCATTTCGCCTGTGGCAACAGGGCCAATTTACATACATGCACACGCATCTACAAAATTACGCATCTGTTTATGAACCTACTAAATTACGCACCTGCATGCACACCTATCAAACTTCGCACTAGTGCGTTCACCTATCAAATTATGAACCTGTGCGTACACCAACCAAATTATGCACCTGCGTGCGCACCAAACAATACTTGCTCATGAACATACCAAGTTACCCCACAAACATATTATGCACCTGCGCATGCACTATCAAATTATGCCCCTTCCAAATTATGCACCTACCAAATACAACTACCATTTCTCCTGTGGCAACTAGGCCAATTTGCATACATGCACACGCATCTACCAAATTACGCATCTGTTTACGAACCTACTAAATTACGCACCTGCATGCACACCTACCAAACTTCGCACTAGTGCGTTCATCTACCAAAATACGAGCCTGTGCGTACACCAACCAAATTATGCACCTTCGTGCGCACCAAACAAATTATGTACTTGCTCATGAACATACCAAGTTACCCGTCAAACATATTATGCACCTGCGCAATCAAATTATGCACCTATCAAATATTGCACTACAAAATTATGCAACTGCAGTCATAACTACCCAATTACGCACCCATCAAATTATGCACCTACCAAATTAAGCATCTGTGTGCACTCCGCCAAATTAGGCACCTGCGTGTGCTCCTCTATAATTATGCATCCGTGCATGCAATTTCAGATGCACACATGCCAAATCAAGCATATGTGCCTACACATCCTACCCACACATGAGCTAAAGTATGACCCTGCAAACGCACCTGGCAATTTCTGCCAAATTAAGCACCTATCAATTTACGCACATACCAAATGAAGTCCCCTGCGCACCCACCGAAATCCGCACCTGCGCGCGCACCCACCGAAATCCGCACCTGCGCGCGCACCCACCGAAATCCGCACCTGCGCGCGCACCCACCGAAATCCGCAACTGCGCGCGCACCCACCGAAATCCGCACCTGCGCGCGCACCCACCGAAATCCGCACCTGCGCGCGCACCCACCGAAATCCGCACCTGCGCGCGCACCCACCGAAATCCGCACCTGCGCGCGCACCCACCGAAATCCGCACCTGCGCGCGCACCCACCCAAATCCGCACCTGCTCGCGCGAGCACCCACCCAAATCCGCACCTGCGCGCGCGAGCACCCACCCAAATCCGCACCTGCGCGCGCACCCACTCAAATCCACACCTGCGCGCGCACCCACTCAAATCCGCACCTGCGCGCGCACCCACCGAAATCCGCACCTGCGCGCGCACCCATCCAAATCCGCACCTGCGCGCGCGAGCACCCACCCAAATCCGCACCTAAGCGCGCACCCACCCAAATCCGCACCTGCGCGCGCACCCACCCAAATCCGCACCTGCGCGCGCACCCACCCAAATCCGCACTTCGCGCGCACCCACCCAAATCCGCACCTGCGCGCACCCACCCAAATCCGCACCTGCGCGCTCACCCACCCAAATCCGCACCTGCGCGCGCACCCACCCAAATCCGCACCTGCGCGCGCACCCACCCAAATCCGCACCTGCGCGCGCACCCACCCAAATCCGCACCTGCGCGCGCACCCACCCAAATCCGCACCTGCGCGCGCACCCACCCAAATCCGCACCTGCGCGCGCACCCACCCAAATCCGCACCTGCGCGCGCACCCACCCAAATCCGCACCTGCGCGCGCACCCACCCAAATCCGCACCTGCGCGCGCACCCACCCAAATCCGCACCTGCGCGCGCACCCACCCAAATCCGCACCTGCGCGCGCACCCACCCAAATCCGCACCTGCGCGCGCACCCACCCAAATCCGCACCTGCGCGCGCACCCACCCAAATCCGCACCTGCGCGCGCACCCACCCAAATCCGCACCTGCGCGCGCACCCACCCAAATCCGCACCTGCGCGCGCACCCACCCAAATCCGCACCTGCGCGCGCACCCACCCAAATCCGCACCTGCGCGCGCACCCACCCAAATCCGCACCTGCGCGCGCACCCACCCAAATCCGCACCTGCGCGCGCACCCACCCACCCAAATCCGCACCTGCGCGCGCACCCACCAAAATCCGCACCTGGACTTTATTTTCTGTTCTCTATTTTCTTTTTTTATATAACTTTATTTGCTTTTTTTCACCCGCAAATTTTCCCCTAAATTTCGCTCGTATTTTAACTTTTTTATTTTCTCCTGCAATATTCACCTACATTTTAGATTTTGCATTATTACCTTTGTATATCCTGCATTTTCATTTTCTTTTCTAAATATAATGTCATAGTCAGGGTTTGATCCATCGTCCTGTTGGCTTAATGTTTCCAGAGTCCAGTTCACTATTGACTGATCAATCCTGATGTTCAAGAAAATCTGCTCAATGAATAATTATAAACACATTTCTTCATATTTACGATAAAACTAATCGAACCTGCACAAAATATATTCACTATTAGAAGACTTTCACAAGAGAATAAACCAACAGTCTACAGAGTTTCTACGACAGAATTAAACAATTTTATTTTTATACTATTATTAGACTAACATGTAACCCCTTTGTTCTTTGCCTGGTGTCTGAGTAATACTCACTAACGCCTGGCGGTATATGTTGAAAACTTGAAGTTGTAACTAAAATAAATTGTTGTCCGACAACTATTTTAATAGTTCTGAATCCCTCAAGATCCCCATCATATATGATGGTAGGGTCTTGCTCACAATAGCATATTAAGAATGATATAATTAGATATTGAAAATGTGCTTGTGGCTTAGGGGTTATGAACGCATTGCACAATCCCGACATGCTGTTCGAATTCAGCCGCAGGTGATTTTGAAGTATTGTATAAGAAAGTAATGAGGGGAAAAACAACACTGCACATAAAATTGCTAAGAAAATTACAATAAATGCTAGGATTGACAACGACGTTCTATAACGGATATACAAAACATTTATTCAGAATTTCCTGCCGATATTGCACGAGCAAATAAGTTAAGGATAATATTTGTTCAGAACATGCATCTTTACTGTGGCAACATATGGATGCCAGTTGTGGACCATCTTTCCTGTGACAGCATACGATTCGATTCGTGGACTATCTTTATTACAGCAACAAACATGAGTGTTGTTTGTCCATCAAGAATGATGATGACCATTCATTTCATCCAGTGGGGTTGAAAGTGTAGAGCCGTGAGTTCTAAGATGGCTGATAAGGCCTATTTTGGCTCGAAATGTTCTTTGACAATGTCGACAAGGAATGCTTGACGTTTCTGGAAGAGGATTTCCTGCAGTGGTTTTTCTATCCTGCCTTTTCTTCACAGCTCTTGCAATCCTGGTTGCCTCACACGTGACTGCACCCTTGCGTAATGATGCACGCCACGAATTTCGGTCTCTAGCTGCAGTCTCCCAGGTGTCATGTTGAATTCCAAGAGCATTCAGTGAGATTTTCAGACACAGATATGTGAGTCGTGGTGCATCTTTCCTGCGTCAGCAAATGAATAGAGGTCGTTGACCATCTTTCCTGTGGCAACTTACCAATGTGATTTATGGACCATCTTTGCTGAGGCAAGATACGAATGCGAGTCGTGGACTATTTTTCCTGTGGCAACATACGAATATGTTTCGTGGACCATCTTTCCTGTGGAAACATACGAATGTGAGTCGTGGACCATCTTTCCTGTGGCATCATATGAATGTGAGTCGTGGACCATTTTTCCTGTGGCAACAGGATCAATTTACATAACTACGCAGCATCTACCAAATACACATCTGTATTAATTTACGCACCTGCATGCACACCTACCAAATTACGCACTAGCGTGTTCTCCTACCAGACTATGAACCTGTGCTTACACCAAATATAATATGCATTAACGCATACACCTACCAAATTATGCACCTTCGTGCACACCAAACAAATTACACACTTGCGCACGAACATACCAAGTTACCCCCAACCATATTATGCACGTGCGCATGCACTACCAAATTATGCCCCTTCCAAATTATGCACCTACCAAATACAACTACCATTTCGCCTGTGGCAACAGGGCAAATTTACATACATGCACACGCATCTACAAAATTACGCATCTGTTTATGAACCTACTAAATTACGCACCTGCATGCACACCTACCAAACTTCGCACTAGTGCGTTCACCTATCAAATTATGAACCTGTGCGTACACCAACCAAATTATGCACCTGCGTGCGCACCAAACAATACTTGCTCATGAACAATACCAAGTTACCCCTCAAACATATTATGCACCTGCGCATGCAATATCAAATTATGCCCCTTCCAAATTATGCACCTACCAAATACAACTACCATTTCTCCTGTGGCAACTAGGCTAATTTGCATACATGCACACGCATCTACCAAATTACGCATCTGTTTACGAACCTACTAAATTACGCACCTGCATGCACACCTACCAAACTTCGCACTAGTGCGTTCATCTACCAAAATACGAGCCTGTGCGTACACCAACCAAATTATGCACCTTCGTGCGCACCAAACAAATTATGTACTTGCTCATGAACATACCAAGTTACCCCTCAAACATATTATGCACCTGCGCAATCAAATTATGCACCTATCAAATATTGCACTACAAAATTATGCAACTGCAGTCATAACTACCCAATTACGCACCCATCAAATTATGGGCCTACCAAATTAAGCATCTGTGTGCACTCCGCCAAATTAGGCACCTGCGTGTGCTCCTCTATAATTATGCATCCGTGCATGCAATTTCAGATGCACACATGCCAAATCAAGCATATGTGCCTACACATCCTACCCACACATGAGCTAAAGTATGATCCTGCAAACGCACCTGGCAATTTCTGCCAAATTAAGCACCTATCAATTAACGCACATACCAAATGAAGTCCCCTGCGCACCCACCGAAATCCGCACCTGCGCGCGCACCCACCGAAATCCGCACCTGCGCGCGCACCCACCGAAATCCGCACCTGCGCGCGCACCCACCGAAATCCGCACCTGCGCGCGCACCCACCGAAATCCGCACCTGCGCGCGCACCCACCGAAATCCGCACCTGCGCGCGCACCCACCGAAATCCGCACCTGCGCGCGCACCCACCGAAATCCGCACCTGCGCGCCCACCCACCGAAATCCGCACCTGCGCGCCCACCCACCGAAATCCGCACCTGCGCGCGCACCCACCGAAATCCGCACCTGCGCGCCCACCCACCGAAATCCGCACCTGCGCGCCCACCCACCGAAATCCGCACCTGCGCGCCCACCCACCGAAATCCGCACCTGCGCGCCCACCCACCGAAATCCGCACCTGCGCGCCCACCCACCGAAATCCGCACCTGCGCGCCCACCCACCGAAATCCGCACCTGCGCGCCCACCCACCGAAATCCGCACCTGCGCGCCCACCCACCGAAATCCGCACCTGCGCGCCCACCCACCGAAATCCGCACCTGCGCGCCCACCCACCGAAATCCGCACCTGCGCGCCCACCCACCGAAATCCGCACCTGCGCGCCCACCCACCGAAATCCGCACCTGCGCGCCCACCCACCGAAATCCGCACCTGCGCGCCCACCCACCGAAATCCGCACCTGCGCGCCCACCCACCGAAATCCGCACCTGCGCGCCCACCCACCGAAATCCGCACCTGCGCGACCACCCACCGAAATCCGCACCTGCGCGCCCACCCACCGAAATCCGCACCTGCGCGCCCACCCACCGAAATCCGCACCTGCGCGCCCACCCACCGAAATCCGCACCTGCGCGCCCACCCACCGAAATCCGCACCTGCGCGCCCACCCACCGAAATCCGCACCTGCGCGCCCACCCACCGAAATCCGCACCTGCGCGCCCACCCACCGAAATCCGCACCTGCGCGCGCACCCACCGAAATCCGCACCTGCGCGCCCACCCACCGAAATCCGCACCTGCGCGCGCACCCACCGAAATCCGCACCTGCGCGCCCACCCACCGAAATCCGCACCTGCGCGCGCACCCACCCAAATCCGCACCTGCGCGCGCACCCACCCAAATCCGCACCTGCGCGCGCACCCACCCAAATCCGCTCCTGCGCGCGCACCCACCCAAATCCGCACCTGCGCGCGCACCCACCCAAATCCGCACCTGCGCGCCCACCCACCGAAATCCGCACCTGCGCGCGCACCCACCGAAATCCGCACCTGCGCGCCCACCCACCGAAATCCGCACCTGCGCGCCCACCTACCGAAATCCGCACCTGCGCGCCCACCCACCGAAATCCGCACCTGCGCGCCCACCCACCGAAATCCGCACCTGCGCGCCCACCCACCCAAATCCGCACCTCCGCGCGCACCCACCCAAATCCGCACCTGCGCGTGCACCCACCCAAATCCGCACCTGGACTTTATTTTCTTTATTTTCTTTTCTCTATTTTCTTATTTTTATATAACTTTATTTGCTTTTTTTCACCCGCAAATTTTCCCCTAAATTTCGCTCGTATTTTAACTTTTTTATTTTCTCCTGCAATATTCACCTACATTTTAGATTTTTCATTATTACCTTTGTATATCCTGCATTTTCATTTTCTTTTCTAAATATAATGTCATAGTCAGGGTTTGATCCATCGTCCTGTTGGCTTAATGTTTCCAGAGTCCAGTTCACTATTGACTGAGCAATCCTGATGTTCAAGAAAATCTGCTCAATGAATAATTATAAACACATTTCTTCATATTTACGATAAAACTAATCGAACCTGCTCAAAATATATTCACTATTAGAAGACTTTCACAAGAGAATAAACCAACAGTCTACAGAGTTTCTACGACAGAATTAAACAATTTTATTTTTATACTATTATTAGACTAACATGTAACCCCTTTGTTCTTTGTCTGGTGTCTGAGTAATACTCACTAACGCCTGGCGGTATATGTTGAAAACTTGAAGTTGTAACTAAAATAAATTGTTATCCGACAACTATTTTAATAGTTCTGAATCCCTCAAGATCCCCATCATATATGATGGTAGGGTCTTGCTCACAATAGCATATTAAGAATGATATAATTAGATATTGAAAATGTGCTTGTGGCTTAGGGGTTATGAACGCATTGCACAATCCCGACATGCTGTTCGAATTCAGCCGCAGGTGATTTTGAAGTATTGTATAAGAAAGTAATGAGGGGAAAAACAACACTGCACATAAAATTGCTAAGAAAATTACAATAAATGCTAGGATTGACAACGACGTTCTATAACGGATATACAAAACATTTATTCAGAATTTCCTGCCGATATTGCACGAGCAAATAAGTTAAGGATAATATTTGTTCAGAACATGCATCTTTACTGTGGCAACATATGGATGCCAGTTGTGGACCATCTTTCCTGTGACAGCATACGATTCGATTCGTGGACTATCTTTATTACAGCAACAAACATGAGTGTTGTTTGTCCATCAAGAATGATGATGACCATTCATTTCATCCAGTGGGGTTGAAAGTGTAGAGCCGTGAGTTCTAAGATGGCTGATAAGGCCTATTTTGGCTCGAAATGTTCTTTGACAATGTCGACAAGGAATGCTTGACGTTTCTGGAAGAGGATTTCCTGCAGTGGTTTTTCTATCCTGCCTTTTCTTCACAGCTCTTGCAATCCTGGTTGCCTCACACGTGACTGCACCCTTGCGTAATGATGCACGCCACGAATTTCGGTCTCTAGCTGCAGTCTCCCAGGTGTCATGTTGAATTCCAAGAGCATTCAGTGAGATTTTCAGACACAGATATGTGAGTCGTGGTGCATCTTTCCTGCCTCAGCAAATGAATAGAGGTCGTTGACCATCTTTCCTGTGGCAACTTACCAATGTGATTTATGGACCATCTTTGCTGAAGCAAGATACGAATGCGAGTCGTGGACTATTTTTCCTGTGGCAACATACGAATATGTTTCGTGGACCATCTTTCCTGTGGAAACATACGAATGTGAGTCGTGGACCATCTTTCCTGTGGCATCATATGAATGTGAGTCGTGGACCATTTTTCCCGTGGCAACATATGAATGTGAGACATGGACCATTTTTCCTGTGGCAACAGGATCAATTTACATAACTACGCAGCATCTACCAAATATACATCTGTATTAATTTACGCACCTGCATGCACACCTACCAAATTACGCACTAGCGTGTTCTCCTACCAGACTATGAACCTGTGCTTACACCAAATATAATATGCACCGTCGCATACACCTACCAAATTATGCACCTGCGTGCACACCAAACAAATTACACACTTGCGCACGAACATACCAAGTTACCCTCAACCATATTATGCACGTGCGCATGCACTACCAAATTATGCCCCTTCCAAATTATGCACCTACCAAATACAACTACCATTTCGCCTGTGGCAACAGGGCCAATTTACATACATGCACACGCATCTACAAAATTACGCATCTGTTTATGAACCTACTAAATTACGCACCTGCATGCACACCTACCAAACTTCGCACTAGTGCGTTCATCTACCAAAATACGAGCCTGTGCGTACACCAACCAAATTATGCACCTTCGTGCGCACCAAACAAATTATGTACTTGCTCATGAACATACCAAGTTACCCGTCAAACATATTATGCACCTGCGCAATCAAATTATGCACCTGCGTGCGCACCAAACAATACTTGCTCATGAACATACCAAGTTACCCCTCAAACATATTATGCACCTGCGCATGCACTATCAAATTATGCCCCTTCCAAATTATGCACCTACCAAATACAACTACCATTTCTCCTGTGGCAACTAGGCCAATTTGCATACATGCACACGCATCTACCAAATTACGCATCTGTTTACGAACCTACTAAATTACGCACCTGCATGCACACCTACCAAACTTCGCACTAGTGCGTTCATCTACCAAAATACGAGCCTGTGCGTACACCAACCAAATTATGCACCTTCGTGCGCACCAAACAAATTATGTACTTGCTCATGAACATACCAAGTTACCCGTCAAACATATTATGCACCTGCGCAATCAAATTATGCACCTATCAAATATTGCACTACAAAATTATGCAACTGCAGTCATAACTACCCAATTACGCACCCATCAAATTATGCACCTACCAAATTAAGCATCTGTGTGCACTCCGCCAAATTAGGCACCTGCGTGTGCTCCTCTATAATTATGCATCCGTGCATGCAATTTCAGATGCACACATGCCAAATCAAGCATATGTGCCTACACATCCTACCCACACATGAGCTAAAGTATGATCCTGCAAACGCACCTGGCAATTTCTGCCAAATTAAGCACCTATCAATTTACGCACATACCAAATGAAGTCCCCTGCGCACCCACGGAAATCCGCACCTGCGCGCGCACCCACCGAAATCCGCACCTGCGCGCGCACCCACCGAAATCCGCACCTGCGCGCGCACCCACCGAAATCCGCACCTGCGTGCGCACCCACCGAAATCCGCACCTGCGCGCGCACCCACCGAAATCCGCACCTGCGCGCGAGCCCACCTAAATCCGCACCTGCGCGCGCACCCACCTAAATCCGCACCTGCGCACGCATCCTCCGAAACCCGCACCTGCGCGCGCATCCTCCGAAACCCGCACCTGCGCGCACCCACCGAAACCCGCACCTGCGCGCGCACCCACCGAAACCCGCACCTGCTCGCGCACCCACCGAAACCCGCATCCACCGAAACCCGCACCTGCGCGCGCACCCACCGAAACCCGCACCTGCGCGCGCACCCACCGAAACCCGCGTCCACCGAAACCCGCACATGCGCGCGCACTCACCGAAACCCGCACCTGCGCGCGCACCCACCGAAACCCGCACCTGCGCGCGCACCCACCGAAACCCGCACCTGCGCGCGCACCCACCGAAACCCGCACCTGCGCGCGCACCCACCGAAACCCGCATCCACCGAAACCCGCACCTGCGCGCGCACCCACCGAAACCCGCACCTGCGCGCGCACCCACCGAAACCCGCACCTGCGCGCACCCACCCAAATCCGCACCTGCGCGCGCACCCACCCAAATCCGCACCTGCGCGCGCACCCACCCAAATCCGCACCTGCGCGCGCACCCACCCAAACCCGCACCTGCGCGCGCACCCACCCAAATCCGCACCTGCGCGCGCACCCACCCAAATCCGCACCTGCGCGCGCACCCACCCAAATCCGCACCTGCGCGCGCACCCACCCAAATCCGCACCTGCGCGCGCACCCACCCAAATCCGCACCTGCGCGCGCACCCACCCAAATCCGCACCTGCGCGCGCACCCACCCAAATCCGCACCTGCGCGCGCACCCACCCAAATCCGCACCTGCGCGCGCACCCACCCAAATCCGCACCTGCGCGCGCACCCACCCAAATCCGCACCTGCGCGCGCACCCACCCAAATCCGCACCTGCGCGCGCACCCACCCAAATCCGCACCTGCGCGCGCACCCACCCAAATCCGCACCTGCGCGCGCACCCACCCAAATCCGCACCTGCGCGCGCACCCACCCAAATCCGCACCTGCGCGCGCACCCACCCAAATCCGCACCTGCGCGCGCACCCACCCAAATCCGCACCTGCGCGCGCACCCATCCAAATCCGCACCTGCGCGCGCACCCATCCACCCAAATCCGCACCTGCGCGCGCACCCACCCAAATCCGCACCTGCGCGCGCACCCACCCAAATCCGCACCTGCGCGCGCACCCACCCAAATCCGCACCTGCGCGCGCACCCACCCAAATCCGCACCTGCGCGCGCACCCAAATCCGCACCTGCGCGCGCACCCACCCAAATCCGCACCTGCGCGCGCACCCACCCAAATCCGCACCTGCGCGCGCACCCACCCAAATCCGCACCTGCGCGCGCACCCACCCAAATCCGCACCTGCGCGTGCACCCACCCAAACCGCACCTGCGCGCGCACCCACCGAAATCCGCAGCTGGACTTTATTTTCTTTTCTTTTCTCTATTTTCTTTTTTTATATAACTTTATTTGATTTTTTTCACCCGCAAATTTTCCCCTAAATTTCGCTCGTATTTTAACTTTTTTATTTTCTCCTGCAATATTCACCTACATTTTAGATTTTTCATTATTACCTTTGTATATCCTGCATTTTCATTTTCTTTTCTAAATATAATGTCATAGTCAGGGTTTGATCCATCGTCCTGTTGGCTTAATGTTTCCAGAGTCCAGTTCACTATTGACTGAGCAATCCTGATGTTCAAGAAAATCTGCTCAATGAATAATTATAAACACATTTCTTCATATTTACGATAAAACTAATCGAACCTGCACAAAATATATTCACTATTAGAAGACTTTCACAAGAGAATAAACCAACAGTCTACAGAGTTTCTACGACAGAATTAAACAATTTTATTTTTATACTATTATTAGACTAACATGTAACCCCTTTGTTCTTTGCCTGGTGTCTGAGTAATACTCACTAACGCCTGGCGGTATATGTTGAAAACTTGAAGTTGTAACTAAAATAAATTGTTGTCCGACAACTATTTTAATAGTTCTGAATCCCTCAAGATCCCCATCATATATGATGGTAGGGTCTTGCTCACAATAGCATATTAAGAATGATATAATTAGATATTGAAAATGTGCTTGTGGCTTAGGGGTTATGAACGCATTGCACAATCCCGACATGCTGTTCGAATTCAGCCGCAGGTGATTTTGAAGTATTGTATAAGAAAGTAATGAGGGGAAAAACAACACTGCACATAAAATTGCTAAGAAAATTACACGCGGCCAATAAATGCTAGGATTGACAACGACGTTCTATAACGGATATACAAAACATTTATTCAGAATTTCCTGCCGATATTGCACGAGCAAATAAGTTAAGGATAATATTTGTTCAGAACATGCATCTTTACTGTGGCAACATATGGATGCCAGTTGTGGACCATCTTTCCTGTGACAGCATACGATTCGATTCGTGGACTATCTTTATTACAGCAACACACATGAGTGTTGTTTGTCCATCAAGAATGATGATGACCATTCATTTCATCCAGTGGGGTTGAAAGTGTAGAGCCGTGAGTTCTAAGATGGCTGATAAGGCCTATTTTGGCTCGAAATGTTCTTTGACAATGTCGACAAGGAATGCTTGACGTTTCTGGAGGAGGATTTCCTGCAGTGGTTTTTCTATCCTGCCTTTTCTTCACAGCTCTTGCAATCCTGGTTGCCTCACACGTGACTGCACCCTTGCGTAATGATGCACGCCACGAATTTCGGTCTCTAGCTGCAGTCTCCCAGGTGTCATGTTGAATTCCAAAAGCATTCAGTGAGATTTTCAGACACAGATATGTGAGTCGTGGTGCATCTTTCCTGCGTCAGCAAATGAATAGAGGTCGTTGACCATCTTTCCTGTGGCAACTTACCAATGTGATTTATGGACCATCTTTCCTGTGGAAACATACGAATGTGAGTCGTGGACCATCTTTCCTGTGGCATCATATGAATGTGAGTCGTGGACCATTTTTCCTGTGGCAACAGGATCAATTTACATAACTACGCAGCATCTACCAAATACACATCTGTATTAATTTACGCACCTGCATGCACACCTACCAAATTACGCACTAGCGTGTTCTCCTACCAGACTATGAACCTGTGCTTACACCAAATATAATATGCATTAACGCATACACCTACCAAATTATGCACCTTCGTGCACACCAAACAAATTACACACTTGCGCACGAACATACCAAGTTACCCCCAACCATATTATGCACGTGCGCATGCACTACCAAATTATGCCCCTTCCAAATTATGCACCTACCAAATACAACTACCATTTCGCCTGTGGCAACAGGGCAAATTTACATACATGCACACGCATCTACAAAATTACGCATCTGTTTATGAACCTACTAAATTACGCACCTGCATGCACACCTACCAAACTTCGCACTAGTGCGTTCACCTATCAAATTATGAACCTGTGCGTACACCAACCAAATTATGCACCTGCGTGCGCACCAAACAATACTTGCTCATGAACAATACCAAGTTACCCCTCAAACATATTATGCACCTGCGCATGCAATATCAAATTATGCCCCTTCCAAATTATGCACCTACCAAATACAACTACCATTTCTCCTGTGGCAACTAGGCTAATTTGCATACATGCACACGCATCTACCAAATTACGCATCTGTTTACGAACCTACTAAATTACGCACCTGCATGCACACCTACCAAACTTCGCACTAGTGCGTTCATCTACCAAAATACGAGCCTGTGCGTACACCAACCAAATTATGCACCTTCGTGCGCACCAAACAAATTATGTACTTGCTCATGAACATACCAAGTTACCCCTCAAACATATTATGCACCTGCGCAATCAAATTATGCACCTATCAAATATTGCACTACAAAATTATGCAACTGCAGTCATAACTACCCAATTACGCACCCATCAAATTATGGGCCTACCAAATTAAGCATCTGTGTGCACTCCGCCAAATTAGGCACCTGCGTGTGCTCCTCTATAATTATGCATCCGTGCATGCAATTTCAGATGCACACATGCCAAATCAAGCATATGTGCCTACACATCCTACCCACACATGAGCTAAAGTATGATCCTGCAAACGCACCTGGCAATTTCTGCCAAATTAAGCACCTATCAATTAACGCACATACCAAATGAAGTCCCCTGCGCACCCACCGAAATCCGCACCTGCGCGCGCACCCACCGAAATCCGCACCTGCGCGCGCACCCAACGAAATCCGCACCTGCGCGCGCACCCACCGAAATCCGCACCTGCGCGCGCACCCACCGAAATCCGCACCTGCGCGCGCACCCACCGAAATCCGCACCTGCGCGCCCACCCACCCAAATCCGCACCTGCGCGCCCACCCACCCAAATCCGCACCTGCGCGCCCACCCACCCAAATCCGCACCTGCGCGCCCACCCACCGAAATCCGCACCTGCGCGCCCACCCACCGAAATCCGCACCTGCGCGCGCACCCACCCAAATCCGCACCTGCGCGCCCACCCACCCAAATCCGCACCTGCGCGCGCACCCACCCAAATCCGCACCTGCGCGCGCACCCACCCAAATCCGCACCTGCGCGCGCACCCACCCAAATCCGCACCTGCGCGCGCACCCACCCAAATCCGCACCTGCGCGCGCACCCACCCAAATCCGCACCTGCGCGCGCACCCACCCAAATCCGCACCTGCGCGCTTCCACCCAAATCTGCACCTGCGCGCGCACCCATCCACCCAAATCCGTACCTGCGCGCGCACCCACCCAAATCCGCACCTGCGCGCGCACCCACCCAAATCCGCACCTGCGCGCGCACCCACCCAAATCCGCACCTGCGCGCGCACCCACCCAAATCCGCACCTGCGCGCGCACCCACCCAAATCCGCACCTTCGCGCGCACCCACCCAAATCCGCACCTGCGCGCGCACCCACCCAAATCCGCACCTGCGCGCACCCACCCAAATTCGCACCTGCGCGCGCACCCACCCAAATTCGCACCTGCGCGCGCACCCACCCAAATCCGCACCTGCGCGTGCACCCACCCAAACCGCACCTGCGCGCGCACCCACCGAAATCCGCACCTGGACTTTATTTTCTTTTCTTTTCTCTATTTTCTTTTTTTATATAACTTTATTTGATTTTTTTCACCCGCAAATTTTCCCCTAAATTTCGCTCGTATTTTAGATTTTTCATTATTACCTTTGTATATCCTGCATTTTCATTTTCTTTTCTAAATATAATGTCATAGTCAGGGTTTGATCCATCGTCCTGTTGGCTTAATGTTTCCAGAGTCCAGTTCACTATTGACTGAGCAATCCTGATGTTCAAGAAAATCTGCTCAATGAATAATTATAAACACATTTCTTCATATTTACGATAAAACTAATCGAACCTGCACAAAATATATTCACTATTAGAAGACTTTCACAAGAGAATAAACCAACAGTCTACAGAGTTTCTACGACAGAATTAAACAATTTTATTTTTATACTATTATTAGACTAACATGTAACCCCTTTGTTCTTTGCCTGGTGTCTGAGTAATACTCACTAACGCCTGGCGGTATATGTTGAAAACTTGAAGTTGTAACTAAAATAAATTGTTGTCCGACAACTATTTTAATAGTTCTGAATCCCTCAAGATCCCCATCATATATGATGGTAGGGTCTTGCTCACAATAGCATATTAAGAATGATATAATTAGATATTGAAAATGTGCTTGTGGCTTAGGGGTTATGAACGCATTGCACAATCCCGACATGCTGTTCGAATTCAGCCGCAGGTGATTTTGAAGTATTGTATAAGAAAGTAATGAGGGGAAAAACAACACTGCACATAAAATTGCTAAGAAAATTACACGCGGCCAATAAATGCTAGGATTGACAACGACGTTCTATAACGGATATAATGTAATAATGTTTTGCGTATCCTTTTACAGGACTTAGCTGTCAACAGCAGCATCTTTCAGCTGTCTGTTGATCTCTTGGCAAGATTACGCTCAGTAGTTTGCCATTGCTTTCTGAGCGGCCGGCTCAGTATCCGCAAGTCACGAGCGGGGGTCGAACCACCTCAGTTCTCGCTCCGCTGCGAGACTCTGCGTGATAAACGGGATTACAGAGAGAAAGTGTTGTAACCCCACAGCCAGAGAGACCGGCATAACGGATATACAAAACATTTATTCAGAATTTCCTGCCGATATTGCACGAGCAAATAAGTTAAGGATAATATTTGTTCAGAACATGCATCTTTACTGTGGCAACATATGGATGCCAGTTGTGGACCATCTTTCCTGTGACAGCATACGATTCGATTCGTGGACTATCTTTATTACAGCAACACACATGAGTGTTGTTTGTCCATCAAGAATGATGATGACCATTCATTTCATCCAGTGGGGTTGAAAGTGTAGAGCCGTGAGTTCTAAGATGGCTGATAAGGCCTATTTTGGCTCGAAATGTTCTTTGACAATGTCGACAAGGAATGCTTGACGTTTCTGGAGGAGGATTTCCTGCAGTGGTTTTTCTATCCTGCCTTTTCTTCACAGCTCTTGCAATCCTGGTTGCCTCACACGTGACTGCACCCTTGCGTAATGATGCACGCCACGAATTTCGGTCTCTAGCTGCAGTCTCCCAGGTGTCATGTTGAATTCCAAAAGCATTCAGTGAGATTTTCAGACACAGATATGTGAGTCGTGGTGCATCTTTCCTGCGTCAGCAAATGAATAGAGGTCGTTGACCATCTTTCCTGTGGCAACTTACCAATGTGATTTATGGACCATCTTTGCTGAGGCAAGATACGAATGCGAGTCGTGGACTATTTTTCCTGTGGCAACATACGAATATGTTTCGTGGACCATCTTTCCTGTGGAAACATACGAATGTGAGTCGTGGACCATCTTTCCTGTGGCATCATATGAATGTGAGTCGTGGACCATTTTTCCTGTGGCAACAGGATCAATTTACATAACTACGCAGCATCTACCAAATACACATCTGTATTAATTTACGCACCTGCATGCACACCTACCAAATTACGCACTAGCGTGTTCTCCTACCAGACTATGAACCTGTGCTTACACCAAATATAATATGCATTAACGCATACACCTACCAAATTATGCACCTTCGTGCACACCAAACAAATTACACACTTGCGCACGAACATACCAAGTTACCCCCAACCATATTATGCACGTGCGCATGCACTACCAAATTATGCCCCTTCCAAATTATGCACCTACCAAATACAACTACCATTTCGCCTGTGGCAACAGGGCAAATTTACATACATGCACACGCATCTACAAAATTACGCATCTGTTTATGAACCTACTAAATTACGCACCTGCATGCACACCTACCAAACTTCGCACTAGTGCGTTCACCTATCAAATTATGAACCTGTGCGTACACCAACCAAATTATGCACCTGCGTGCGCACCAAACAATACTTGCTCATGAACAATACCAAGTTACCCCTCAAACATATTATGCACCTGCGCATGCAATATCAAATTATGCCCCTTCCAAATTATGCACCTACCAAATACAACTACCATTTCTCCTGTGGCAACTAGGCTAATTTGCATACATGCACACGCATCTACCAAATTACGCATCTGTTTACGAACCTACTAAATTACGCACCTGCATGCACACCTACCAAACTTCGCACTAGTGCGTTCATCTACCAAAATACGAGCCTGTGCGTACACCAACCAAATTATGCACCTTCGTGCGCACCAAACAAATTATGTACTTGCTCATGAACATACCAAGTTACCCCTCAAACATATTATGCACCTGCGCAATCAAATTATGCACCTATCAAATATTGCACTACAAAATTATGCAACTGCAGTCATAACTACCCAATTACGCACCCATCAAATTATGGGCCTACCAAATTAAGCATCTGTGTGCACTCCGCCAAATTAGGCACCTGCGTGTGCTCCTCTATAATTATGCATCCGTGCATGCAATTTCAGATGCACACATGCCAAATCAAGCATATGTGCCTACACATCCTACCCACACATGAGCTAAAGTATGATCCTGCAAACGCACCTGGCAATTTCTGCCAAATTAAGCACCTAACAATTAACGCACATACCAAATGAAGTCCCCTGCGCACCCACCGAAATCCGCACCTGCGCGCGCACCCACCGAAATCCGCACCTGCGCGCGAACCCACCGAAATCCGCACCTGCGCGCGCACCCACCGAAATCCGCACCTGCGCGCGCACCCACCGAAATCCGCACCTGCGCGCGCACCCACCGAAATCCGCACCTGCGCGCCCACCCACCGAAATCCGCACCTGCGCGCGCACCCACCCAAATCCGCACCTGCGCGCGCACCCAACGAAATCCGCACCTGCGCGCGCACCCACCGAAATCCGCACCTGCGCGCCCACCCACCGAAATCCGCACCTGCGCGCCCACCCACCGAAATCCGCACCTGCGCGCCCACCCACCGAAATCCGCACCTGCGCGCCCACCCACCGAAATCCGCACCTGCGCGCCCACCCACCGAAATCCGCACCTGCGCGCCCACCCACCGAAATCCGCACCTGCGCGCCCACCCACCGAAATCCGCACCTGCGCGCCCACCCACCGAAATCCGCACCTGCGCGCCCACCCACCGAAATCCGCACCTGCGCGCGCACCCACCGAAATCCGCACCTGCGCGCGCACCCACCGAAATCCGCACCTGCGCGCGCACCCACCGAAATCCGCACCTGCGCGCCCACCCTTCGAAATCCGCACCTGCGCGCGCACCCACCGAAATCCGCACCTGCGCGCCCACCCTTCGAAATCCGCACCTGCGCGCGCACCCACCGAAATCCGCACCTGCGCGCCCACCCTTCGAAATCCGCACCTGCGCGCCCACCCACCGAAATCCGCACCTGCGCGCCCACCCACCGAAATCCGCACCTGCGCGCCCACCCACCGAAATCCGCACCTGCGCGCCCACCCACCGAAATCCGCACCTGCGCGCCCACCCACCGAAATCCGCACCTGCGCGCCCACCCACCGAAATCCGCACCTGCGCGCCCACCCACCGAAATCCGCACCTGCGCGCCCACCCACCGAAATCCGCACCTGCGCGCCCACCCACCGAAATCCGCACCTGCGCGCCCACCCACCGAAATCCGCACCTGCGCGCCCACCCACCGAAATCCGCACCTGCGCGCCCACCCACCGAAATCCGCACCTGCGCGCCCACCCACCGAAATCCGCACCTGCGCGCCCACCCACCGAAATCCGCACCTGCGCGCGCACCCACCGAAATCCGCACCTGCGCGCCCACCCACCGAAATCCGCACCTGCGCGCCCACCCACCGAAATCCGCACCTGCGCGCCCACCCACCGAAATCCGCACCTGCGCGCCCACCCACCGAAATCCGCACCTGCGCGCGCACCCACCGAAATCCGCACCTGCGCGCCCACCCACCGAAATCCGCACCTGCGCGCGCACCCACCGAAATCCGCACCTGCGCGCCCACCCACCGAAATCCGCACCTGCGCGCCCACCCACCGAAATCCGCACCTGCGCGCCCACCCACCGAAATCCGCACCTGCGCGCCCACCCACCGAAATCCGCACCTGCGCGCCCACCCACCGAAATCCGCACCTGCGCGCCCACCCACCGAAATCCGCACCTGCGCGCCCACCCACCGAAATCCGCACCTGCGCGCCCACCCTTCGAAATCCGCACCTGCGCGCCCACCCACCGAAATCCGCACCTGCGCGCCCACCCTTCGAAATCCGCACCTGCGCGCCCACCCTTCGAAATCCGCACCTGCGCGCCCACCCACCGAAATCCGCACCTGCGCGCCCACCCACCGAAATCCGCACCTGCGCGCCCACCCACCGAAATCCGCACCTGCGCGCCCACCCACCGAAATCCGCACCTGCGCGCCCACCCACCGAAATCCGCACCTGCGCGCCCACCCACCGAAATCCGCACCTGCGCGCCCACCCACCGAAATCCGCACCTGCGCGCCCACCCACCGAAATCCGCACCTGCGCGCCCACCCACCGAAATCCGCACCTGCGCGCCCACCCACCGAAATCCGCACCTGCGCGCCCACCCACCGAAATCCGCACCTGCGCGCCCACCCACCGAAATCCGCACCTGCGCGCCCACCCACCGAAATCCGCACCTGCGCGCCCACCCACCGAAATCCGCACCTGCGCGCCCACCCACCGAAATCCGCACCTGCGCGCCCACCCACCGAAATCCGCACCTGCGCGCCCACCCACCGAAATCCGCACCTGCGCGCCCACCCACCGAAATCCGCACCTGCGCGCCCACCCACCGAAATCCGCACCTGCGCGCGCACCCACCGACATCCGCACCTGCGCGCGCACCCACGCACATCCGCAACTGCGCGCGCACCCACCCAAATTCGCACCTGCGCGCGCACCCACTTAAATCCGCACCTGCGCGCGCAACCACTTAAATCCGCACCTGCGCGCGCACCCACCCAAATCCGCACCTGCGCGCGCACCCACCCAAATCCGCACCTGCGCGCGCACCCACCCAAATCCGCACCTGCGCGCGCACCCACCCAAATCCGCACCTGCGCGCGCGAGCACCCACCCAAATCCGCACCTGCGCGCGCACCCACCCAAATCCGCATCTGCGCGCGCGAGCACCCACCCAAATCCGCACCTAAGCGCGCACCCACCCAAATCCGCACCTGCGCGCGCACCCACCCAAATCCGCACCTGCGCGCGCACCCACCCAAATCCGCACCTGCGCGCGCACCCACCCAAATCCGCACCTGCGCGCGCACCCACCCAAATCCGCACCTGCGCGCGCACCCACCCAAATCCGCACCTGCGCGCGCACCCACCCAAATCCGCACCTGCGCGCGCACCCACCCAAATCCGCACCTGCGCGCGCACCCACTTAAATCCGCACCTGCGCGCGCACCCACCCAAATCCGCACCTGCGCGCGCGCCCACCCAAATCCGCACCTGCGCGCGCGCCCACCCAAATCCGCACCTGCGCGCGCGCACCCACCCAAATCCGCACCTGGACTTTATTTTCTTTTCTCTATTTTCTTATTTTTATATAACTTTATTTGCTTTTTTTCACCCGCAAATTTTCCCCTAAATTTCGCTCGTATTTTAACTTTTTTATTTTCTCCTGCAATATTCACCTACATTTTAGAGTTTTCATTATTACCTTTGTATATCCTGCATTTTCATTTTCTTTTCTAAATATAATGTCATAGTCAGGGTTTGATCCATCGTCCTGTTGGCTTAATGTTTCCAGAGTCCAGTTCACTATTGACTGAGCAATCCTGATGTTCAAGAAAATCTGCTCAATGAATAATTATAAACACATTTCTTCATATTTACGATAAAACTAATCGAACCTGCTCAAAATATATTCACTATTAGAAGACTTTCACAAGAGAATAAACCAACAGTCTACAGAGTTTCTACGACAGAATTAAACAATTTTATTTTTATACTATTATTAGACTAACATGTAACCCCTTTGTTCTTTGTCTGGTGTCTGAGTAATACTCACTAACGCCTGGCGGTATATGTTGAAAACTTGAAGTTGTAACTAAAATAAATTGTTATCCGACAACTATTTTAATAGTTCTGAATCCCTCAAGATCCCCATCATATATGATGGTAGGGTCTTGCTCACAATAGCATATTAAGAATGATATAATTAGATATTGAAAATGTGCTTGTGGCTTAGGGGTTATGAACGCATTGCACAATCCCGACATGCTGTTCGAATTCAGCCGCAGGTGATTTTGAAGTATTGTATAAGAAAGTAATGAGGGGAAAAACAACACTGCACATAAAATTGCTAAGAAAATTACAATAAATGCTAGGATTGACAACGACGTTCTATAACGGATATACAAAACATTTATTCAGAATTTCCTGCCGATATTGCACGAGCAAATAAGTTAAGGATAATATTTGTTCAGAACATGCATCTTTACTGTGGCAACATATGGATGCCAGTTGTGGACCATCTTTCCTGTGACAGCATACGATTCGATTCGTGGACTATCTTTATTACAGCAACAAACATGAGTGTTGTTTGTCCATCAAGAATGATGATGACCATTCATTTCATCCAGTGGGGTTGAAAGTGTAGAGCCGTGAGTTCTAAGATGGCTGATAAGGCCTATTTTGGCTCGAAATGTTCTTTGACAATGTCGACAAGGAATGCTTGACGTTTCTGGAAGAGGATTTCCTGCAGTGGTTTTTCTATCCTGCCTTTTCTTCACAGCTCTTGCAATCCTGGTTGCCTCACACGTGACTGCACCCTTGCGTAATGATGCACGCCACGAATTTCGGTCTCTAGCTGCAGTCTCCCAGGTGTCATGTTGAATTCCAAGAGCATTCAGTGAGATTTTCAGACACAGATATGTGAGTCGTGGTGCATCTTTCCTGCCTCAGCAAATGAATAGAGGTCGTTGACCATCTTTCCTGTGGCAACTTACCAATGTGATTTATGGACCATCTTTGCTGAGGCAAGATACGAATGCGAGTCGTGGACTATTTTTCCTGTGGCAACATACGAATATGTTTCGTGGACCATCTTTCCTGTGGAAACATACGAATGTGAGTCGTGGACCATCTTTCCTGTGGCATCATATGAATGTGAGTCGTGGACCATTTTTCCCGTGGCAACATATGAATGTGAGACATGGACCATTTTTCCTGTGGCAACAGGATCAATTTACATAACTACGCAGCATCTACCAAATACACATCTGTATTAATTTACGCACCTGCATGCACACCTACCAAATTACGCACTAGCGTGTTCTCCTACCAGACTATGAACCTGTGCTTACACCAAATATAATATGCACCGTCGCATACACCTACCAAATTATGCACCTGCGTGCACACCAAACAAATTACACACTTGCGCACGAACATACCAAGTTATCCTCAACCATATTATGCACGTGCGCATGCACTACCAAATTATGCCCCTTCCAAATTATGCACCTACCAAATACAACTACCATTTCGCCTGTGGCAACAGGGCAAATTTACATACATGCACACGCATCTACAAAATTACGCATCTGTTTATGAACCTACTAAATTACGCACCTGCATGCACACCTACCAAACTTCGCACTAGTGCGTTCACCTATCAAATTATGAACCTGTGCGTACACCAACCAAATTATGCACCTGCGTGCGCACCAAACAATACTTGCTCATGAACAATACCAAGTTACCCCTCAAACATATTATGCACCTGCGCATGCAATATCAAATTATGCCCCTTCCAAATTATGCACCTACCAAATACAACTACCATTTCTCCTGTGGCAACTAGGCTAATTTGCATACATGCACACGCATCTACCAAATTACGCATCTGTTTACGAACCTACTAAATTACGCACCTGCATGCACACCTACCAAACTTCGCACTAGTGCGTTCATCTACCAAAATACGAGCCTGTGCGTACACCAACCAAATTATGCACCTTCGTGCGCACCAAACAAATTATGTACTTGCTCATGAACATACCAAGTTACCCCTCAAACATATTATGCACCTGCGCAATCAAATTATGCACCTATCAAATATTGCACTACAAAATTATGCAACTGCAGTCATAACTACCCAATTACGCACCCATCAAATTATGGGCCTACCAAATTAAGCATCTGTGTGCACTCCGCCAAATTAGGCACCTGCGTGTGCTCCTCTATAATTATGCATCCGTGCATGCAATTTCAGATGCACACATGCCAAATCAAGCATATGTGCCTACACATCCTACCCACACATGAGCTAAAGTATGATCCTGCAAACGCACCTGGCAATTTCTGCCAAATTAAGCACCTAACAATTAACGCACATACCAAATGAAGTCCCCTGCGCACCCACCGAAATCCGCACCTGCGCGCGCACCCACCGAAATCCGCACCTGCGCGCGAACCCACCGAAATCCGCACCTGCGCGCGCACCCACCGAAATCCGCACCTGCGCGCGCACCCACCCAAATCCGCACCTGCGCGCGCACCCACCCAAATCCGCACCTGCGCGCGCACCCACCCAAATCCGCACCTGCGCGCGCACCCACCCAAATCCGCACCTGCGCGCCCACCCACCGAAATCCGCACCTGCGCGCCCACCCACCGAAATCCGCACCTGCGCGCGCACCCACCGAAATCCGCACCTGCGCGCGCACCCACCGAAATCCGCACCTGCGCGCGCACCCACCGAAATCCGCACCTGCGCGCCCACCCACCGAAATCCGCACCTGCGCGCGCACCCACCGAAATCCGCACCTGCGCGCCCACCCACCGAAATCCGCACCTGCGCGCGCACCCACCGAAATCCGCACCTGCGCGCGCACCCACCGAAATCCGCACCTGCGCGCGCACCCACCGAAATCCGCACCTGCGCGCCCACCCACCGAAATCCGCACCTGCGCGCCCACCCACCGAAATCCGCACCTGCGCGCCCACCCTTCGAAATCCGCACCTGCGCGCCCACCCTTCGAAATCCGCACCTGCGCGCCCACCCTTCGAAATCCGCACCTGCGCGCCCACCCACCGAAATCCGCACCTGCGCGCCCACCCACCGAAATCCGCACCTGCGCGCCCACCCACCGAAATCCGCACCTGCGCGCCCACCCTTCGAAATCCGCACCTGCGCGCCCACCCACCGAAATCCGCACCTGCGCGCCCACCCACCGAAATCCGCACCTGCGCGCCCACCCACCGAAATCCGCACCTGCGCGCCCACCCACCGAAATCCGCACCTGCGCGCCCACCCACCGAAATCCGCACCTGCGCGCCCACCCACCGAAATCCGCACCTGCGCGCCCACCCACCGAAATCCGCACCTGCGCGCCCACCCACCGAAATTCGCACCTGCGCGCGCACCCACCGAAATTCGCACCTGCGCGCCCACCCACCGAAATCCGCACCTGCGCGCCCACCCACCGAAATCCGCACCTGCGCGCCCACCCACCGAAATCCGCACCTGCGCGCCCACCCACCGAAATCCGCACCTGCGCGCGCACCCACCGAAATCCGCACCTGCGCGCCCACCCACCGAAATCCGCACCTGCGCGCGCACCCACCGAAATCCGCACCTGCGCGCCCACCCACCGAAATCCGCACCTGCGCGCGCACCCACCGAAATCCGCACCTGCGCGCCCACCCACCGAAATCCGCACCTGCGCGCGCACCCACCGAAATCCGCACCTGCGCGCCCACCCACCGAAATCCGCACCTGCGCGCCCACCCACCGAAATCCGCACCTGCGCGCCCACCCACCGAAATCCGCACCTGCGCGCCCACCCACCGAAATCCGCACCTGCGCGCCCACCCACCGAAATCCGCACCTGCGCGCCCACCCACCGAAATCCGCACCTGCGCGCCCACCCACCGAAATCCGCACCTGCGCGCCCACCCACCGAAATCCGCACCTGCGCGCCCACCCACCGAAATCCGCACCTGCGCGCCCACCCACCGAAATCCGCACCTGCGCGCCCACCCACCGAAATCCGCACCTGCGCGCCCACCCACCGAAATCCGCACCTGCGCGCCCACCCACCGAAATCCGCACCTGCGCGCCCACCCACCGAAATCCGCACCTGCGCGCCCACCCACCGAAATCCGCACCTGCGCGCCCACCCACCGAAATCCGCACCTGCGCGCGCACCCACCGACATCCGCACCTGCGCGCGCACCCACGCACATCCGCAACTGCGCGCGCACCCACCCAAATCCGCACCTGCGCGCGCACCCACTTAAATCCGCACCTGCGCGCGCAACCACTTAAATCCGCACCTGCGCGCGCACCCACCCAAATCCGCACCTGCGCGCGCACCCACCCAAATCCGCACCTGCGCGCGCACCCACCCAAATCCGCACCTGCGCGCGCACCCACCCAAATCCGCACCTGCGCGCGCACCCACCCAAATCCGCACCTGCGCGCGCGAGCACCCACCCAAATCCGCACCTGCGCGCGCACCCACCCAAATCCGCATCTGCGCGCGCACCCACCCAAATCCGCACCTGCGCGCCCACCCACCGAAATCCGCACCTGCGCGCCCACCCACCGAAATCCGCACCTGCGCGCCCACCCACCGAAATCCGCACCTGCGCGCCCACCCACCGAAATCCGCACCTGCGCGCCCACCCACCGAAATCCGCACCTGCGCGCCCACCCACCGAAATCCGCACCTGCGCGCCCACCCACCGAAATCCGCACCTGCGCGCCCACCCACCGAAATCCGCACCTGCGCGCCCACCCACCGAAATCCGCACCTGCGCGCCCACCCACCGAAATCCGCACCTGCGCGCGCACCCACCGACATCCGCAACTGCGCGCGCACCCACCCAAATCCGCACCTGCGCGCGCACCCACCCAAATCCGCACCTGCGCGCGCACCCACTTAAATCCGCACCTGCGCGCGCAACCACTTAAATCCGCACCTGCGCGCGCACCCACCCAAATCCGCACCTGCGCGCGCACCCACCCAAATCCGCACCTGCGCGCGCACCCACCCAAATCCGCACCTGCGCGCGCGAGCACCCACCCAAATCCGCACCTGCGCGCGCGCGCACCCACCCAAATCCGCACCTGCGCGCGCACCCACCCAAATCCGCACCTGCGCGCGCACCCACCCAAATCCGCATCTGCGCGCGCACCCACCCAAATCCGCACCTGCGCGCGCACCCACCCAAATCCGCACCTGCGCGCGCACCCACCCAAATCCGCACCTGCGCGCGCACCCACCCAAATCCGCACCTGCGCGCGCACCCACCCAAATCCGCACCTGCGCGCGCACCCACCCAAATCCGCACCTGCGCGCGCACCCACCCAAATCCGCACCTGCGCGCGCGCCCACCCAAATCCGCACCTGCGCGCGCGCACCCACCCAAATCCGCACCTGGACTTTATTTTCTTTTCTCTATTTTCTTATTTTTATATAACTTTATTTGCTTTTTTTCACCCGCAAATTTTCCCCTAAATTTCGCTCGTATTTTAACTTTTTTATTTTCTCCTGCAATATTCACCTACATTTTAGAGTTTTCATTATTACCTTTGTATATCCTGCATTTTCATTTTCTTTTCTAAATATAATGTCATAGTCAGGGTTTGATCCATCGTCCTGTTGGCTTAATGTTTCCAGAGTCCAGTTCACTATTGACTGAGCAATCCTGATGTTCAAGAAAATCTGCTCAATGAATAATTATAAACACATTTCTTCATATTTACGATAAAACTAATCGAACCTGCTCAAAATATATTCACTATTAGAAGACTTTCACAAGAGAATAAACCAACAGTCTACAGAGTTTCTACGACAGAATTAAACAATTTTATTTTTATACTATTATTAGACTAACATGTAACCCCTTTGTTCTTTGTCTGGTGTCTGAGTAATACTCACTAACGCCTGGCGGTATATGTTGAAAACTTGAAGTTGTAACTAAAATAAATTGTTATCCGACAACTATTTTAATAGTTCTGAATCCCTCAAGATCCCCATCATATATGATGGTAGGGTCTTGCTCACAATAGCATATTAAGAATGATATAATTAGATATTGAAAATGTGCTTGTGGCTTAGGGGTTATGAACGCATTGCACAATCCCGACATGCTGTTCGAATTCAGCCGCAGGTGATTTTGAAGTATTGTATAAGAAAGTAATGAGGGGAAAAACAACACTGCACATAAAATTGCTAAGAAAATTACAATAAATGCTAGGATTGACAACGACGTTCTATAACGGATATACAAAACATTTATTCAGAATTTCCTGCCGATATTGCACGAGCAAATAAGTTAAGGATAATATTTGTTCAGAACATGCATCTTTACTGTGGCAACATATGGATGCCAGTTGTGGACCATCTTTCCTGTGACAGCATACGATTCGATTCGTGGACTATCTTTATTACAGCAACAAACATGAGTGTTGTTTGTCCATCAAGAATGATGATGACCATTCATTTCATCCAGTGGGGTTGAAAGTGTAGAGCCGTGAGTTCTAAGATGGCTGATAAGGCCTATTTTGGCTCGAAATGTTCTTTGACAATGTCGACAAGGAATGCTTGACGTTTCTGGAAGAGGATTTCCTGCAGTGGTTTTTCTATCCTGCCTTTTCTTCACAGCTCTTGCAATCCTGGTTGCCTCACACGTGACTGCACCCTTGCGTAATGATGCACGCCACGAATTTCGGTCTCTAGCTGCAGTCTCCCAGGTGTCATGTTGAATTCCAAGAGCATTCAGTGAGATTTTCAGACACAGATATGTGAGTCGTGGTGCATCTTTCCTGCCTCAGCAAATGAATAGAGGTCGTTGACCATCTTTCCTGTGGCAACTTACCAATGTGATTTATGGACCATCTTTGCTGAGGCAAGATACGAATGCGAGTCGTGGACTATTTTTCCTGTGGCAACATACGAATATGTTTCGTGGACCATCTTTCCTGTGGAAACATACGAATGTGAGTCGTGGACCATCTTTCCTGTGGCATCATATGAATGTGAGTCGTGGACCATTTTTCCCGTGGCAACATATGAATGTGAGACATGGACCATTTTTCCTGTGGCAACAGGATCAATTTACATAACTACGCAGCATCTACCAAATACACATCTGTATTAATTTACGCACCTGCATGCACACCTACCAAATTACGCACTAGCGTGTTCTCCTACCAGACTATGAACCTGTGCTTACACCAAATATAATATGCACCGTCGCATACACCTACCAAATTATGCACCTGCGTGCACACCAAACAAATTACACACTTGCGCACGAACATACCAAGTTATCCTCAACCATATTATGCACGTGCGCATGCACTACCAAATTATGCCCCTTCCAAATTATGCACCTACCAAATACAACTACCATTTCGCCTGTGGCAACAGGGCCAATTTACATACATGCACACGCATCTACAAAATTACGCATCTGTTTATGAACCTACTAAATTACGCACCTGCATGCACACCTATCAAACTTCGCACTAGTGCGTTCACCTATCAAATTATGAACCTGTGCGTACACCAACCAAATTATGCACCTGCGTGCGCACCAAACAATACTTGCTCATGAACATACCACCCCTCAAACATATTATGCACCTGCGCATGCACTATCAAATTATGCCCCTTCCAAATTATGCACCTACCAAATACAACTACCATTTCTCCTGTGGCAACTAGGCCAATTTGCATACATGCACACGCATCTACCAAATTACGCATCTGTTTACGAACCTACTAAATTACGCACCTGCATGCACACCTACCAAACTTCGCACTAGTGCGTTCATCTACCAAAATACGAGCCTGTGCGTACACCAACCAAATTATGCACCTTCGTGCGCACCAAACAAATTATGTACTTGCTCATGAACATACCAAGTTACCCGTCAAACATATTATGCACCTGCGCAATCAAATTATGCACCTATCAAATATTGCACTACAAAATTATGCAACTGCAGTCATAACTACCCAATTACGCACCCATCAAATTATGCACCTACCAAATTAAGCATCTGTGTGCACTCCGCCAAATTAGGCACCTGCGTGTGCTCCTCTATAATTATGCATCCGTGCATGCAATTTCAGATGCACACATGCCAAATCAAGCATATGTGCCTACACATCCTACCCACACATGAGCTAAAGTATGACCCTGCAAACGCACCTGGCAATTTCTGCCAAATTAAGCACCTATCAATTTACGCACATACCAAATGAAGTCCCCTGCGCACCCACCGAAATCCGCACCTGCGCGCGCACCCACCGAAATCCGCACCTGCGCGCGCACCCACCGAAATCCGCACCTGCGCGCGCACCCACCGAAATCCGCACCTGCGCGCGCACCCACCGAAATCCGCACCTGCGCGCGCACCCACCGAAATCCGCACTTGCGCGCGCACCCACCGAAATCCGCACCTGCGCGCGCACCCACCGAAATCCGCACCTGCGCGCGCACCCACCGAAATCCGCACCTGCGCGCGCACCCGCCGAAATCCGAACCTGCGCGCGCACCCACCGAAATCCGCACCTGCGCGCGCACCCACCGAAATCCGCACCTGCGCGCGCACCCACCGAAATCCGCACCTGCGCGGGCACCCACGGAAATCCGCACCTGCGCGAGCACCCACGGAAATCCGCACCTGCGCGCGCACCCACCGAAATCCGCACCTGCGCGCGCACCCACCGAAATCCGCACCTGCGCGCGCACCCACCGAAATCCGCACTTCGCGCGCACCCACCGAAATCCGCACCTGCGTGCGCACCCTCCCAAATCCGCACCTGCGCGCGCACCCACCCAAATCCGCACCTGCGCGCGCACCCAACCAAATCCACACCTGCGCGCGCGCGAACACCCAAATCCGCACCTGCGCGCGCACCCACCGACATCCGCACCTGCGCGCGCACCCACCGACATCCGCAACTGCGCGCGCACCCACCCAAATCCGCACCTGCGCGCGCACCCACTTAAATCCGCACCTGCGCGCGCACCCACTTAAATCCGCACCTGCGCGCGCACCCACTTAAATCCGCACCTGCGCGCGCACCCACTTAAATCCGCACCTGCGCGCGCACCCACCCAAATCCGCACCTGCGCGCGCACCCACCCAAATCCGCACCTGCGCGCGCAACCACCGAAATCCGCACCTGCGCGCGCACCCACCGAAATCCGCACCTGCGCGCGCACCCACCGAAATCCACACCTGCGCGCGCACCCACCGAAATCCGCACCTGCGCGCGCACCCACCCAAATCCGCACCTGCGCGCGCGAGCACCCACCCAAATCCGCACCTGCGCGCGCGAGCACCCACCCAAATCCGCACCTGCGCGCGCACCCACTCAAATCCACACCTGCGCGCGCACCCACTCAAATCCGCACCTGCGCGCGCACCCACCGAAATCCGCACCTGCGCGCGCACCCATCCAAATCCGCACCTGCGCGCGCGAGCACCCACCCAAATCCGCACCTAAGCGCGCACCCACCCAAATCCGCACCTGCGCGCGCACCCACCCAAATCCGCACCTGCGCGCGCACCCACCGAAATCCGCACTTCGCGCTCACCCACCCAAATCCGCACCTGCGCGCTCACCCACCCAAATCCGCACCTGCGCGCGCACCCACCCAAATCCGCACCTGCGCGCGCACCCACCCAAATCCGCACCTGCGCGCGCACCCACCCAAATCCGCACCTGCGCGCGCACCCACCCAAATCCGCACCTGCGCGCGCACCCACCCAAATCCGCACCTGCGCGCGCACCCACCCAAATCCGCACCTGCGCGCGCACCCACCCAAATCCGCACCTGCGCGCGCACCCACCCAAATCCGCACCTGCGCGCGCACCCACCCAAATCCGCACCTGCGCGCGCACCCACCCAAATCCGCACCTGCGCGCGCACCCACCCAAATCCGCACCTGCGCGCGCACCCACCCAAATCCGCACCTGCGCGCGCACCCACCCAAATCCGCACCTGCGCGCGCACCCACCCAAATCCGCACCTGCGCGCGCACCCACCCAAATCCGCACCTGCGCGCGCACCCACCCAAATCCGCACCTGCGCGCGCACCCACCCAAATCCGCACCTGCGCGCGCACCCACCCAAATCCGCACCTGCGCGCGCACCCACCCACCCAAATCCGCACCTGCGCGCGCACCCACCAAAATCCGCACCTGGACTTTATTTTCTGTTCTCTATTTTCTTTTTTTATATAACTTTATTTGCTTTTTTTCACCCGCAAATTTTCCCCTAAATTTCGCTCGTATTTTAACTTTTTTATTTTCTCCTGCAATATTCACCTACATTTTAGATTTTGCATTATTACCTTTGTATATCCTGCATTTTCATTTTCTTTTCTAAATATAATGTCATAGTCAGGGTTTGATCCATCGTCCTGTTGGCTTAATGTTTCCAGAGTCCAGTTCACTATTGACTGATCAATCCTGATGTTCAAGAAAATCTGCTCAATGAATAATTATAAACACATTTCTTCATATTTACGATAAAACTAATCGAACCTGCACAAAATATATTCACTATTAGAAGACTTTCACAAGAGAATAAACCAACAGTCTACAGAGTTTCTACGACAGAATTAAACAATTTTATTTTTATACTATTATTAGACTAACATGTAACCCCTTTGTTCTTTGCCTGGTGTCTGAGTAATACTCACTAACGCCTGGCGGTATATGTTGAAAACTTGAAGTTGTAACTAAAATAAATTGTTGTCCGACAACTATTTTAATAGTTCTGAATCCCTCAAGATCCCCATCATATATGATGGTAGGGTCTTGCTCACAATAGCATATTAAGAATGATATAATTAGATATTGAAAATGTGCTTGTGGCTTAGGGGTTATGAACGCATTGCACAATCCCGACATGCTGTTCGAATTCAGCCGCAGGTGATTTTGAAGTATTGTATAAGAAAGTAATGAGGGGAAAAACAACACTGCACATAAAATTGCTAAGAAAATTACAATAAATGCTAGGATTGACAACGACGTTCTATAACGGATATACAAAACATTTATTCAGAATTTCCTGCCGATATTGCACGAGCAAATAAGTTAAGGATAATATTTGTTCAGAACATGCATCTTTACTGTGGCAACATATGGATGCCAGTTGTGGACCATCTTTCCTGTGACAGCATACGATTCGATTCGTGGACTATCTTTATTACAGCAACAAACATGAGTGTTGTTTGTCCATCAAGAATGATGATGACCATTCATTTCATCCAGTGGGGTTGAAAGTGTAGAGCCGTGAGTTCTAAGATGGCTGATAAGGCCTATTTTGGCTCGAAATGTTCTTTGACAATGTCGACAAGGAATGCTTGACGTTTCTGGAAGAGGATTTCCTGCAGTGGTTTTTCTATCCTGCCTTTTCTTCACAGCTCTTGCAATCCTGGTTGCCTCACACGTGACTGCACCCTTGCGTAATGATGCACGCCACGAATTTCGGTCTCTAGCTGCAGTCTCCCAGGTGTCATGTTGAATTCCAAGAGCATTCAGTGAGATTTTCAGACACAGATATGTGAGTCGTGGTGCATCTTTCCTGCCTCAGCAAATGAATAGAGGTCGTTGACCATCTTTCCTGTGGCAACTTACCAATGTGATTTATGGACCATCTTTGCTGAGGCAAGATACGAATGCGAGTCGTGGACTATTTTTCCTGTGGCAACATACGAATATGTTTCGTGGACCATCTTTCCTGTGGAAACATACGAATGTGAGTCGTGGACCATCTTTCCTGTGGCATCATATGAATGTGAGTCGTGGACCATTTTTCCCGTGGCAACATATGAATGTGAGACATGGACCATTTTTCCTGTGGCAACAGGATCAATTTACATAACTACGCAGCATCTACCAAATACACATCTGTATTAATTTACGTACCTGCATGCACACCTACCAAATTACGCACTAGCGTGTTCTCCTACCAGACTATGAACCTGTGCTTACACCAAATATAATATGCACCGTCGCATACACCTACCAAATTATGCACCTGCGTGCACACCAAACAAATTACACACTTGCGCACGAACATACCAAGTTACCCTCAACCATATTATGCACGTGCGCATGCACTACCAAATTATGCCCCTTCCAAATTATGCACCTACCAAATACAACTACCATTTCGCCTGTGGCAACAGGGCCAATTTACATACATGCACACGCATCTACAAAATTACGCATCTGTTTATGAACCTACTAAATTACGCACCTGCATGCACACCTATCAAACTTCGCACTAGTGCGTTCACCTATCAAATTATGAACCTGTGCGTACACCAACCAAATTATGCACCTGCGTGCGCACCAAACAATACTTGCTCATGAACATACCAAGTTACCCCACAAACATATTATGCACCTGCGCATGCACTATCAAATTATGCCCCTTCCAAATTATGCACCTACCAAATACAACTACCATTTCTCCTGTGGCAACTAGGCCAATTTGCATACATGCACACGCATCTACCAAATTACGCATCTGTTTACGAACCTACTAAATTACGCACCTGCATGCACACCTACCAAACTTCGCACTAGTGCGTTCATCTACCAAAATACGAGCCTGTGCGTACACCAACCAAATTATGCACCTTCGTGCGCACCAAACAAATTATGTACTTGCTCATGAACATACCAAGTTACCCGTCAAACATATTATGCACCTGCGCAATCAAATTATGCACCTATCAAATATTGCACTACAAAATTATGCAACTGCAGTCATAACTACCCAATTACGCACCCATCAAATTATGCACCTACCAAATTAAGCATCTGTGTGCACTCCGCCAAATTAGGCACCTGCGTGTGCTCCTCTATAATTATGCATCCGTGCATGCAATTTCAGATGCACACATGCCAAATCAAGCATATGTGCCTACACATCCTACCCACACATGAGCTAAAGTATGACCCTGCAAACGCACCTGGCAATTTCTGCCAAATTAAGCACCTATCAATTTCCGCACATACCAAATGAAGTCCCCTGCGCACCCACCGAAATCCGCACCTGCGCGCGCACCCACCGAAATCCGCACCTGCGCGCGCACCCACCGAAATCCGCACCTGCGCGCGCACCCACCGAAATCCGCAACTGCGCGCGCACCCACCGAAATCCGCACCTGAGCGCGCACCCACCGAAATCCGCACCTGCGCGCGCACCCACCGAAATCCGCACCTGCGCGCGCACCCACCGAAATCCGCACCTGCGCGCGCACCCACCCAAATCCGCACCTGCTCGCGCGAGCACCCACCCAAATCCGCACCTGCGCGCGCGAGCACCCACCCAAATCCGCACCTGCGCGCGCACCCACTCAAATCCACACCTGCGCGCGCACCCACTCAAATCCGCACCTGCGCGCGCACCCACCGAAATCCGCACATGCGCGCGCACCCATCCAAATCCGCACCTGCGCGCGCGAGCACCCACCCAAATCCGCACCTAAGCGCGCACCCACCCAAATCCGCACCTGCGCGCGCACCCACCCAAATCCGCACCTGCGCGCGCACCCACCCAAATCCGCACTTCGCGCGCACCCACCCAAATCCGCACCTGCGCGCACCCACCCAAATCCGCACCTGCGCGCTCACCCACCCAAATCCGCACCTGCGCGCGCACCCACCCAAATCCGCACCTGCGCGCGCACCCACCCAAATCCGCACCTGCGCGCGCACCCACCCAAATCCGCACCTGCGCGCGCACCCACCCAAATCCGCACCTGCGCGCGCACCCACCCAAATCCGCACCTGCGCGCGCACCCACCCAAATCCGCACCTGCGCGCGCACCCACCCAAATCCGCACCTGCGCGCGCACCCACCCAAATCCGCACCTGCGCGCGCACCCACCCAAATCCGCACCTGCGCGCGCACCCACCCAAATCCGCACCTGCGCGCGCACCCACCCAAATCCGCACCTGCGCGCGCACCCACCCAAATCCGCACCTGCGCGCGCACCCACCCAAATCCGCACCTGCGCGCGCACCCACCCAAATCCGCACCTGCGCGCGCACCCACCCAAATCCGCACCTGCGCGCGCACCCACCCAAATCCGCACCTGCGCGCGCACCCACCCAAATCCGCACCTGCGCGCGCACCCACCCAAATCCGCACCTGCGCGCGCACCCACCCAAATCCGCACCTGCGCGCGCACCCACCCAAATCCGCACCTGCGCGCGCACCCACCCAAATCCGCACCTGCGCGCGCACCCACCCAAATCCGCACCTGCGCGCGCACCCACCCAAATCCGCACCTGCGCGCGCACCCACCCACCCAAATCCGCACCTGCGCGCGCACCCACCAAAATCCGCACCTGGACTTTATTTTCTGTTCTCTATTTTCTTTTTTTATATAACTTTATTTGCTTTTTTTCACCCGCAAATTTTCCCCTAAATTTCGCTCGTATTTTAACTTTTTTATTTTCTCCTGCAATATTCACCTACATTTTAGATTTTGCATTATTACCTTTGTATATCCTGCATTTTCATTTTCTTTTCTAAATATAATGTCATAGTCAGGGTTTGATCCATCGTCCTGTTGGCTTAATGTTTCCAGAGTCCAGTTCACTATTGACTGATCAATCCTGATGTTCAAGAAAATCTGCTCAATGAATAATTATAAACACATTTCTTCATATTTACGATAAAACTAATCGAACCTGCACAAAATATATTCACTATTAGAAGACTTTCACAAGAGAATAAACCAACAGTCTACAGAGTTTCTACGACAGAATTAAACAATTTTATTTTTATACTATTATTAGACTAACATGTAACCCCTTTGTTCTTTGCCTGGTGTCTGAGTAATACTCACTAACGCCTGGCGGTATATGTTGAAAACTTGAAGTTGTAACTAAAATAAATTGTTGTCCGACAACTATTTTAATAGTTCTGAATCCCTCAAGATCCCCATCATATATGATGGTAGGGTCTTGCTCACAATAGCATATTAAGAATGATATAATTAGATATTGAAAATGTGCTTGTGGCTTAGGGGTTATGAACGCATTGCACAATCCCGACATGCTGTTCGAATTCAGCCGCAGGTGATTTTGAAGTATTGTATAAGAAAGTAATGAGGGGAAAAACAACACTGCACATTAAATTGCTAAGAAAATTACAATAAATGCTAGGATTGACAACGACGTTCTATAACGGATATACAAAACATTTATTCAGAATTTCCTGCCGATATTGCACGAGCAAATAAGTTAAGGATAATATTTGTTCAGAACATGCATCTTTACTGTGGCAACATATGGATGCCAGTTGTGGACCATCTTTCCTGTGACAGCATACGATTCGATTCGTGGACTATCTTTATTACAGCAACAAACATGAGTGTTGTTTGTCCATCAAGAATGATGATGACCATTCATTTCATCCAGTGGGGTTGAAAGTGTAGAGCCGTGAGTTCTAAGATGGCTGATAAGGCCTATTTTGGCTCGAAATGTTCTTTGACAATGTCGACAAGGAATGCTTGACGTTTCTGGAAGAGGATTTCCTGCAGTGGTTTTTCTATCCTGCCTTTTCTTCACAGCTCTTGCAATCCTGGTTGCCTCACACGTGACTGCACCCTTGCGTAATGATGCACGCCACGAATTTCGGTCTCTAGCTGCAGTCTCCCAGGTGTCATGTTGAATTCCAAGAGCATTCAGTGAGATTTTCAGACACAGATATGTGAGTCGTGGTGCATCTTTCCTGCGTCAGCAAATGAATAGAGGTCGTTGACCATCTTTCCTGTGGCAACTTACCAATGTGATTTATGGACCATCTTTGCTGAGGCAAGATACGAATGCGAGTCGTGGACTATTTTTCCTGTGGCAACATACGAATATGTTTCGTGGACCATCTTTCCTGTGGAAACATACGAATGTGAGTCGTGGACCATCTTTCCTGTGGCATCATATGAATGTGAGTCGTGGACCATTTTTCCTGTGGCAACAGGATCAATTTACATAACTACGCAGCATCTACCAAATACACATCTGTATTAATTTACGCACCTGCATGCACACCTACCAAATTACGCACTAGCGTGTTCTCCTACCAGACTATGAACCTGTGCTTACACCAAATATAATATGCATTAACGCATACACCTACCAAATTATGCACCTTCGTGCACACCAAACAAATTACACACTTGCGCACGAACATACCAAGTTACCCCCAACCATATTATGCACGTGCGCATGCACTACCAAATTATGCCCCTTCCAAATTATGCACCTACCAAATACAACTACCATTTCGCCTGTGGCAACAGGGCAAATTTACATACATGCACACGCATCTACAAAATTACGCATCTGTTTATGAACCTACTAAATTACGCACCTGCATGCACACCTACCAAACTTCGCACTAGTGCGTTCACCTATCAAATTATGAACCTGTGCGTACACCAACCAAATTATGCACCTGCGTGCGCACCAAACAATACTTGCTCATGAACAATACCAAGTTACCCCTCAAACATATTATGCACCTGCGCATGCAATATCAAATTATGCCCCTTCCAAATTATGCACCTACCAAATACAACTACCATTTCTCCTGTGGCAACTAGGCTAATTTGCATACATGCACACGCATCTACCAAATTACGCATCTGTTTACGAACCTACTAAATTACGCACCTGCATGCACACCTACCAAACTTCGCACTAGTGCGTTCATCTACCAAAATACGAGCCTGTGCGTACACCAACCAAATTATGCACCTTCGTGCGCACCAAACAAATTATGTACTTGCTCATGAACATACCAAGTTACCCCTCAAACATATTATGCACCTGCGCAATCAAATTATGCACCTATCAAATATTGCACTACAAAATTATGCAACTGCAGTCATAACTACCCAATTACGCACCCATCAAATTATGGGCCTACCAAATTAAGCATCTGTGTGCACTCCGCCAAATTAGGCACCTGCGTGTGCTCCTCTATAATTATGCATCCGTGCATGCAATTTCAGATGCACACATGCCAAATCAAGCATATGTGCCTACACATCCTACCCACACATGAGCTAAAGTATGATCCTGCAAACGCACCTGGCAATTTCTGCCAAATTAAGCACCTATCAATTAACGCACATACTAAAATGAAGTCCCCTGCGCACCCACCGAAATCCGCACCTGCGCGCGCACCCACCGAAATCCGCACCTGCGCGCGCACCCACCGAAATCCGCACCTGCGCGCGCACCCACCGAAATCCGCACCTGCGCGCGCACCCACCGAAATCCGCACCTGCGCGCGCACCCACCGAAATCCGCACCTGCGCGCGCACCCACCGAAATCCGCACCTGCGCGCCCACCCACCGAAATCCGCACCTGCGCGCCCACCCACCGAAATCCGCACCTGCGCGCCCACCCACCGAAATCCGCACCTGCGCGCGCACCCACCGAAATCCGCACCTGCGCGCGCACCCACCGAAATCCGCACCTGCGCGCCCACCCACCGAAATCCGCACCTGCGCGCCCACCCACCGAAATCCGCACCTGCGCGCCCACCCACCGAAATCCGCACCTGCGCGCCCACCCACCGAAATCCGCACCTGCGCGCCCACCCACCGAAATCCGCACCTGCGCGCCCACCCACCGAAATCCGCACCTGCGCGCCCACCCACCGAAATCCGCACCTGCGCGCCCACCCACCGAAATCCGCACCTGCGCGCCCACCCACCGAAATCCGCACCTGCGCGCCCACCCACCGAAATCCGCACCTGCGCGCCCACCCACCGAAATCCGCACCTGCGCGCCCACCCACCGAAATCCGCACCTGCGCGCCCACCCACCGAAATCCGCACCTGCGCGCCCACCCACCGAAATCCGCACCTGCGCGCCCACCCACCGAAATCCGCACCTGCGCGCCCACCCACCGAAATCCGCACCTGCGCGCCCACCCACCGAAATCCGCACCTGCGCGCCCACCCACCGAAATCCGCACCTGCGCGCGCACCCACCGAAATCCGCACCTGCGCGCCCACCCACCGAAATCCGCACCTGCGCGCGCACCCACCGAAATCCGCACCTGCGCGCGCACCCACCGAAATCCGCACCTGCGCGCGCACCCACCGAAATCCGCACCTGCGCGCGCACCCACCGAAATCCGCACCTGCGCGCGCACCCACCGAAATCCGCACCTGCGCGCCCACCCACCGAAATCCGCACCTGCGCGCCCACCCACCGAAATCCGCACCTGCGCGCCCACCCACCGAAATCCGCAGCTGCGCGCCCACCCACCGAAATCCGCACCTGCGCGCCCACCCACCGAAATCCGCACCTGCGCGCCCACCCACCGAAATCCGCACCTGCGCGCCCACCCACCGAAATCCGCACCTGCGCGCGCACCCACCGAAATCCGCACCTGCGCGCGCACCCACCCAAATCCGCACCTGCGCGCGCACCCACCCAAATCCGCACCTGCGCGCGCACCCACCCAAATCCGCACCTGCGCGCGCACCCACCCAAATCCGCACCTGCGCGCGCACCCACCCAAATCCGCACCTGCGCGCGCACCCACCCAAATCCGCACCTGCGCGCGCACCCACCCAAATCCGCTCCTGCGCGCGCACCCACCCAAATCCGCACCTGCGCGCGCACCCACCCAAATCCGCACCTGCGCGCCCACCCACCGAAATCCGCACCTGCGCGCGCACCCACCGAAATCCGCACCTGCGCGCCCACCCACCGAAATCCGCACCTGCGCGCGCACCCACCGAAATCCGCACCTGCGCGCCCACCCACCGAAATCCGCACCTGCGCGCGCACCCACCGAAATCCGCACCTGCGCGCGCACCCACCCAAATCCGCACCTCCGCGCGCACCCACCCAAATCCGCACCTGCGCGTGCACCCACCCAAATCCGCACCTGGACTTTATTTTCTTTATTTTCTTTTCTCTATTTTCTTATTTTTATATAACTTTATTTGCTTTTTTTCACCCGCAAATTTTCCCCTAAATTTCGCTCGTATTTTAACTTTTTTATTTTCTCCTGCAATATTCACCTACATTTTAGATTTTTCATTATTACCTTTGTATATCCTGCATTTTCATTTTCTTTTCTAAATATAATGTCATAGTCAGGGTTTGATCCATCGTCCTGTTGGCTTAATGTTTCCAGAGTCCAGTTCACTATTGACTGAGCAATCCTGATGTTCAAGAAAATCTGCTCAATGAATAATTATAAACACATTTCTTCATATTTACGATAAAACTAATCGAACCTGCTCAAAATATATTCACTATTAGAAGACTTTCACAAGAGAATAAACCAACAGTCTACAGAGTTTCTACGACAGAATTAAACAATTTTATTTTTATACTATTATTAGACTAACATGTAACCCCTTTGTTCTTTGTCTGGTGTCTGAGTAATACTCACTAACGCCTGGCGGTATATGTTGAAAACTTGAAGTTGTAACTAAAATAAATTGTTATCCGACAACTATTTTAATAGTTCTGAATCCCTCAAGATCCCCATCATATATGATGGTAGGGTCTTGCTCACAATAGCATATTAAGAATGATATAATTAGATATTGAAAATGTGCTTGTGGCTTAGGGGTTATGAACGCATTGCACAATCCCGACATGCTGTTCGAATTCAGCCGCAGGTGATTTTGAAGTATTGTATAAGAAAGTAATGAGGGGAAAAACAACACTGCACATAAAATTGCTAAGAAAATTACAATAAATGCTAGGATTGACAACGACGTTCTATAACGGATATACAAAACATTTATTCAGAATTTCCTGCCGATATTGCACGAGCAAATAAGTTAAGGATAATATTTGTTCAGAACATGCATCTTTACTGTGGCAACATATGGATGCCAGTTGTGGACCATCTTTCCTGTGACAGCATACGATTCGATTCGTGGACTATCTTTATTACAGCAACAAACATGAGTGTTGTTTGTCCATCAAGAATGATGATGACCATTCATTTCATCCAGTGGGGTTGAAAGTGTAGAGCCGTGAGTTCTAAGATGGCTGATAAGGCCTATTTTGGCTCGAAATGTTCTTTGACAATGTCGACAAGGAATGCTTGACGTTTCTGGAAGAGGATTTCCTGCAGTGGTTTTTCTATCCTGCCTTTTCTTCACAGCTCTTGCAATCCTGGTTGCCTCACACGTGACTGCACCCTTGCGTAATGATGCACGCCACGAATTTCGGTCTCTAGCTGCAGTCTCCCAGGTGTCATGTTGAATTCCAAGAGCATTCAGTGAGATTTTCAGACACAGATATGTGAGTCGTGGTGCATCTTTCCTGCCTCAGCAAATGAATAGAGGTCGTTGACCATCTTTCCTGTGGCAACTTACCAATGTGATTTATGGACCATCTTTGCTGAAGCAAGATACGAATGCGAGTCGTGGACTATTTTTCCTGTGGCAACATACGAATATGTTTCGTGGACCATCTTTCCTGTGGAAACATACGAATGTGAGTCGTGGACCATTTTTCCCGTGGCAACATATGAATGTGAGACATGGACCATTTTTCCTGTGGCAACAGGATCAATTTACATAACTACGCAGCATCTACCAAATATACATCTGTATTAATTTACGCACCTGCATGCACACCTACCAAATTACGCACTAGCGTGTTCTCCTACCAGACTATGAACCTGTGCTTACACCAAATATAATATGCACCGTCGCATACACCTACCAAATTATGCACCTGCGTGCACACCAAACAAATTACACACTTGCGCACGAACATACCAAGTTACCCTCAACCATATTATGCACGTGCGCATGCACTACCAAATTATGCCCCTTCCAAATTATGCACCTACCAAATACAACTACCATTTCGCCTGTGGCAACAGGGCCAATTTACATACATGCACACGCATCTACAAAATTACGCATCTGTTTATGAACCTACTAAATTACGCACCTGCATGCACACCTACCAAACTTCGCACTAGTGCGTTCATCTACCAAAATACGAGCCTGTGCGTACACCAACCAAATTATGCACCTTCGTGCGCACCAAACAAATTATGTACTTGCTCATGAACATACCAAGTTACCCGTCAAACATATTATGCACCTGCGCAATCAAATTATGCACCTGCGTGCGCACCAAACAATACTTGCTCATGAACATACCAAGTTACCCCTCAAACATATTATGCACCTGCGCATGCACTATCAAATTATGCCCCTTCCAAATTATGCACCTACCAAATACAACTACCATTTCTCCTGTGGCAACTAGGCCAATTTGCATACATGCACACGCATCTACCAAATTACGCATCTGTTTACGAACCTACTAAATTACACACCTGCATGCACACCTACCAAACTTCGCACTAGTGCGTTCATCTACCAAAATACGAGCCTGTGCGTACACCAACCAAATTATGCACCTTCGTGCGCACCAAACAAATTATGTACTTGCTCATGAACATACCAAGTTACCCGTCAAACATATTATGCACCTGCGCAATCAAATTATGCACCTATCAAATATTGCACTACAAAATTATGCAACTGCAGTCATAACTACCCAATTACGCACCCATCAAATTATGCACCTACCAAATTAAGCATCTGTGTGCACTCCGCCAAATTAGGCACCTGCGTGTGCTCCTCTATAATTATGCATCCGTGCATGCAATTTCAGATGCACACATGCCAAATCAAGCATATGTGCCTACACATCCTACCCACACATGAGCTAAAGTATGATCCTGCAAACGCACCTGGCAATTTCTGCCAAATTAAGCACCTATCAATTTACGCACATACCAAATGAAGTCCCCTGCGCACCCACGGAAATCCGCACCTGCGCGCGCACCCACCGAAATCCGCACCTGCGCGCGCACCCACCGAAATCCGCACCTGCGCGCGCACCCACCGAAATCCGCACCTGCGTGCGCACCCACCGAAATCCGCACCTGCGCGCGCACCCACCGAAATCCGCACCTGCGCGCGAGCCCACCTAAATCCGCACCTGCGCGCGCACCCACCTAAACCCGCACCTGCGCACGCATCCTCCGAAACCCGCACCTGCGCGCGCATCCTCCGAAACCCGCACCTGCGCGCACCCACCGAAACCCGCACCTGCGCGCGCACCCACCGAAACCCGCACCTGCTCGCGCACCCACCGAAACCCGCATCCACCGAAACCCGCACCTGCGCGCGCACCCACCGAAACCCGCACCTGCGCGCGCACCCACCGAAACCCGCGTCCACCGAAACCCGCACATGCGCGCGCACTCACCGAAACCCGCACCTGCGCGCGCACCCACCGAAACCCGCACCTGCGCGCGCACCCACCGAAACCCGCACCTGCGCGCGCACCCACCGAAACCCGCACCTGCGCGCGCACCCACCGAAACCCGCACCTGCGCGCGCACCCACCGAAACCCGCACCTGCGCGCGCACCCACCCAAATCCGCACCTGCGCGCGCACCCACCCAAATCCGCACCTGCGCGCGCACCCACCCAAATCCGCACCTGCGCGCGCACCCACCCAAACCCGCACCTGCGCGCACCCACCCAAACCCGCACCTGCGCGCGCACCCACCCAAACCCGCACCTGCGCGCGCACCCACCCAAATCCGCACCTGCGCGCGCACCCACCCAAATCCGCACCTGCGCGCGCACCCACCCAAATCCGCACCTGCGCGCGCACCCACCCAAATCCGCACCTGCGCGCGCACCCACCCAAATCCGCACCTGCGCGCGCACCCACCCAAATCCGCACCTGCGCGCGCACCCACCCAAATCCGCACCTGCGCGCGCACCCACCCAAATCCGCACCTGCGCGCGCACCCACCCAAATCCGCACCTGCGCGCGCACCCACCCAAATCCGCACCTGCGCGCGCACCCACCCAAATCCGCACCTGCGCGCGCACCCACCCAAATCCGCACCTGCGCGCGCACCCACCCAAATCCGCACCTGCGCGCGCACCCACCCAAATCCGCACCTGCGCGCGCACCCACGCAAATCCGCACCTGCGCGCGCACCCATCCAAATCCGCACCTGCGCGCGCACCCATCCACCCAAATGCGCACCTGCGCGCGCACCCACCCAAATCCGCACCTGCGCGCGCACCCACCCAAATCCGCACCTGCGCGCGCACCCACCCAAATCCGCACCTGCGCGCGCACCCAAATCCGCACCTGCGCGCGCACCCAAATCCGCACCTGCGCGCGCACCCACCCAAATCCGCACCTGCGCGCGCACCCACCCAAATCCGCACCTGCGCGCGCACCCACCCAAATTCGCACCTGCGCGCGCACCCACCCAAATTCGCACCTGCGCGCGCACCCACCCAAATCCGCACCTGCGCGTGCACCCACCCAAACCGCACCTGCGCGCGCACCCACCGAAATCCGCACCTGGACTTTATTTTCTTTTCTTTTCTCTATTTTCTTTTTTTATATAACTTTATTTGATTTTTTTCACCCGCAAATTTTCCCCTAAATTTCGCTCGTATTTTAACTTTTTTATTTTCTCCTGCAATATTCACCTACATTTTAGATTTTTCATTATTACCTTTGTATATCCTGCATTTTCATTTTCTTTTCTAAATATAATGTCATAGTCAGGGTTTGATCCATCGTCCTGTTGGCTTAATGTTTCCAGAGTCCAGTTCACTATTGACTGAGCAATCCTGATGTTCAAGAAAATCTGCTCAATGAATAATTATAAACACATTTCTTCATATTTACGATAAAACTAATCGAACCTGCACAAAATATATTCACTATTAGAAGACTTTCACAAGAGAATAAACCAACAGTCTACAGAGTTTCTACGACAGAATTAAACAATTTTATTTTTATACTATTATTAGACTAACATGTAACCCCTTTGTTCTTTGCCTGGTGTCTGAGTAATACTCACTAACGCCTGGCGGTATATGTTGAAAACTTGAAGTTGTAACTAAAATAAATTGTTGTCCGACAACTATTTTAATAGTTCTGAATCCCTCAAGATCCCCATCATATATGATGGTAGGGTCTTGCTCACAATAGCATATTAAGAATGATATAATTAGATATTGAAAATGTGCTTGTGGCTTAGGGGTTATGAACGCATTGCACAATCCCGACATGCTGTTCGAATTCAGCCGCAGGTGATTTTGAAGTATTGTATAAGAAAGTAATGAGGGGAAAAACAACACTGCACATAAAATTGCTAAGAAAATTACACGCGGCCAATAAATGCTAGGATTGACAACGACGTTCTATAACGGATATACAAAACATTTATTCAGAATTTCCTGCCGATATTGCACGAGCAAATAAGTTAAGGATAATATTTGTTCAGAACATGCATCTTTACTGTGGCAACATATGGATGCCAGTTGTGGACCATCTTTCCTGTGACAGCATACGATTCGATTCGTGGACTATCTTTATTACAGCAACACACATGAGTGTTGTTTGTCCATCAAGAATGATGATGACCATTCATTTCATCCAGTGGGGTTGAAAGTGTAGAGCCGTGAGTTCTAAGATGGCTGATAAGGCCTATTTTGGCTCGAAATGTTCTTTGACAATGTCGACAAGGAATGCTTGACGTTTCTGGAGGAGGATTTCCTGCAGTGGTTTTTCTATCCTGCCTTTTCTTCACAGCTCTTGCAATCCTGGTTGCCTCACACGTGACTGCACCCTTGCGTAATGATGCACGCCACGAATTTCGGTCTCTAGCTGCAGTCTCCCAGGTGTCATGTTGAATTCCAAAAGCATTCACTGAGATTTTCAGACACAGATATGTGAGTCGTGGTGCATCTTTCCTGCGTCAGCAAATGAATAGAGGTCGTTGACCATCTTTCCTGTGGCAACTTACCAATGTGATTTATGGACCATCTTTCCTGTGGAAACATACGAATGTGAGTCGTGGACCATCTTTCCTGTGGCATCATATGAATGTGAGTCGTGGACCATTTTTCCTGTGGCAACAGGATCAATTTACATAACTACGCAGCATCTACCAAATACACATCTGTATTAATTTACGCACCTGCATGCACACCTACCAAATTACGCACTAGCGTGTTCTCCTACCAGACTATGAACCTGTGCTTACACCAAATATAATATGCATTAACGCATACACCTACCAAATTATGCACCTTCGTGCACACCAAACAAATTACACACTTGCGCACGAACATACCAAGTTACCCCCAACCATATTATGCACGTGCGCATGCACTACCAAATTATGCCCCTTCCAAATTATGCACCTACCAAATACAACTACCATTTCGCCTGTGGCAACAGGGCAAATTTACATACATGCACACGCATCTACAAAATTACGCATCTGTTTATGAACCTACTAAATTACGCACCTGCATGCACACCTACCAAACTTCGCACTAGTGCGTTCACCTATCAAATTATGAACCTGTGCGTACACCAACCAAATTATGCACCTGCGTGCGCACCAAACAATACTTGCTCATGAACAATACCAAGTTACCCCTCAAACATATTATGCACCTGCGCATGCAATATCAAATTATGCCCCTTCCAAATTATGCACCTACCAAATACAACTACCATTTCTCCTGTGGCAACTAGGCTAATTTGCATACATGCACACGCATCTACCAAATTACGCATCTGTTTACGAACCTACTAAATTACGCACCTGCATGCACACCTACCAAACTTCGCACTAGTGCGTTCATCTACCAAAATACGAGCCTGTGTGTACACCAACCAAATTATGCACCTTCGTGCGCACCAAACAAATTATGTACTTGCTCATGAACATACCAAGTTACCCCTCAAACATATTATGCACCTGCGCAATCAAATTATGCACCTATCAAATATTGCACTACAAAATTATGCAACTGCAGTCATAACTACCCAATTACGCACCCATCAAATTATGGGCCTACCAAATTAAGCATCTGTGTGCACTCCGCCAAATTAGGCACCTGCGTGTGCTCCTCTATAATTATGCATCCGTGCATGCAATTTCAGATGCACACATGCCAAATCAAGCATATGTGCCTACACATCCTACCCACACATGAGCTAAAGTATGATCCTGCAAACGCACCTGGCAATTTCTGCCAAATTAAGCACCTATCAATTAACGCACATACTAAAATGAAGTCCCCTGCGCACCCACCGAAATCCGCACCTGCGCGCGCACCCACCGAAATCCGCACCTGCGCGCGCACCCACCGAAATCCGCACCTGCGCGCGCACCCACCGAAATCCGCACCTGCGCGCCCACCCACCGAAATCCGCACCTGCGCGCCCACCCACCGAAATCCGCACCTGCGCGCCCACCCACCGAAATCCGCACCTGCGCGCGCACCCACCGAAATCCGCACCTGCGCGCGCACCCACCGAAATCCGCACCTGCGCGCCCACCCACCGAAATCCGCACCTGCGCGCCCACCCACCGAAATCCGCACCTGCGCGCCCACCCACCGAAATCCGCACCTGCGCGTCCACCCACCGAAATCCGCACCTGCGCGCCCACCCACCGAAATCCGCACCTGCGCGCCCACCCACCGAAATCCGCACCTGCGCGCCCACCCACCGAAATCCGCACCTGCGCGCCCACCCACCGAAATCCGCACCTGCGCGCCCACCCACCGAAATCCGCACCTGCGCGCCCACCCACCGAAATCCGCACCTGCGCGCCCACCCACCGAAATCCGCACCTGCGCGCCCACCCACCGAAATCCGCACCTGCGCGCCCACCCACCGAAATCCGCACCTGCGCGCCCACCCACCGAAATCCGCACCTGCGCGCCCACCCACCGAAATCCGCACCTGCGCGCCCACCCACCGAAATCCGCACCTGCGCGCCCACCCACCGAAATCCGCACCTGCGCGCCCACCCACCGAAATCCGCACCTGCGCGCGCACCCACCGAAATCCGCACCTGCGCGCCCACCCACCGAAATCCGCACCTGCGCGCGCACCCACCGAAATCCGCACCTGCGCGCGCACCCACCGAAATCCGCACCTGCGCGCGCACCCACCGAAATCCGCACCTGCGCGCCCACCCACCGAAATCCGCACCTGCGCGCCCACCCACCGAAATCCGCACCTGCGCGCCCACCCACCGAAATCCGCACCTGCGCGCCCACCCACCGAAATCCGCAGCTGCGCGCCCACCCACCGAAATCCGCACCTGCGCGCCCACCCACCGAAATCCGCACCTGCGCGCCCACCCACCGAAATCCGCACCTGCGCGCCCACCCACCGAAATCCGCACCTGCGCGCGCACCCACCGAAATCCGCACCTGCGCGCGCACCCACCGAAATCCGCACCTGCGCGCGCACCCACCCAAATCCGCACCTGCGCGCGCACCCACCCAAATCCGCACCTGCGCGCGCACCCACCCAAATCCGCACCTGCGCGCGCACCCACCCAAATCCGCACCTGCGCGCGCACCCACCCAAATCCGCACCTGCGCGCGCACCCACCCAAATCCGCACCTGCGCGCGCACCCACCCAAATCCGCTCCTGCGCGCGCACCCACCCAAATCCGCACCTGCGCGCGCACCCACCCAAATCCGCACCTGCGCGCCCACCCACCGAAATCCGCACCTGCGCGCGCACCCACCGAAATCCGCACCTGCGCGCCCACCCACCGAAATCCGCACCTGCGCGCGCACCCACCGAAATCCGCACCTGCGCGCCCACCCACCGAAATCCGCACCTGCGCGCGCACCCACCGAAATCCGCACCTGCGCGCGCACCCACCCAAATCCGCACCTCCGCGCGCACCCACCCAAATCCGCACCTGCGCGTGCACCCACCCAAATCCGCACCTGGACTTTATTTTCTTTATTTTCTTTTCTCTATTTTCTTATTTTTATATAACTTTATTTGCTTTTTTTCACCCGCAAATTTTCCCCTAAATTTCGCTCGTATTTTAACTTTTTTATTTTCTCCTGCAATATTCACCTACATTTTAGATTTTTCATTATTACCTTTGTATATCCTGCATTTTCATTTTCTTTTCTAAATATAATGTCATAGTCAGGGTTTGATCCATCGTCCTGTTGGCTTAATGTTTCCAGAGTCCAGTTCACTATTGACTGAGCAATCCTGATGTTCAAGAAAATCTGCTCAATGAATAATTATAAACACATTTCTTCATATTTACGATAAAACTAATCGAACCTGCTCAAAATATATTCACTATTAGAAGACTTTCACAAGAGAATAAACCAACAGTCTACAGAGTTTCTACGACAGAATTAAACAATTTTATTTTTATACTATTATTAGACTAACATGTAACCCCTTTGTTCTTTGTCTGGTGTCTGAGTAATACTCACTAACGCCTGGCGGTATATGTTGAAAACTTGAAGTTGTAACTAAAATAAATTGTTATCCGACAACTATTTTAATAGTTCTGAATCCCTCAAGATCCCCATCATATATGATGGTAGGGTCTTGCTCACAATAGCATATTAAGAATGATATAATTAGATATTGAAAATGTGCTTGTGGCTTAGGGGTTATGAACGCATTGCACAATCCCGACATGCTGTTCGAATTCAGCCGCAGGTGATTTTGAAGTATTGTATAAGAAAGTAATGAGGGGAAAAACAACACTGCACATAAAATTGCTAAGAAAATTACAATAAATGCTAGGATTGACAACGACGTTCTATAACGGATATACAAAACATTTATTCAGAATTTCCTGCCGATATTGCACGAGCAAATAAGTTAAGGATAATATTTGTTCAGAACATGCATCTTTACTGTGGCAACATATGGATGCCAGTTGTGGACCATCTTTCCTGTGACAGCATACGATTCGATTCGTGGACTATCTTTATTACAGCAACAAACATGAGTGTTGTTTGTCCATCAAGAATGATGATGACCATTCATTTCATCCAGTGGGGTTGAAAGTGTAGAGCCGTGAGTTCTAAGATGGCTGATAAGGCCTATTTTGGCTCGAAATGTTCTTTGACAATGTCGACAAGGAATGCTTGACGTTTCTGGAAGAGGATTTCCTGCAGTGGTTTTTCTATCCTGCCTTTTCTTCACAGCTCTTGCAATCCTGGTTGCCTCACACGTGACTGCACCCTTGCGTAATGATGCACGCCACGAATTTCGGTCTCTAGCTGCAGTCTCCCAGGTGTCATGTTGAATTCCAAGAGCATTCAGTGAGATTTTCAGACACAGATATGTGAGTCGTGGTGCATCTTTCCTGCCTCAGCAAATGAATAGAGGTCGTTGACCATCTTTCCTGTGGCAACTTACCAATGTGATTTATGGACCATCTTTGCTGAAGCAAGATACGAATGCGAGTCGTGGACTATTTTTCCTGTGGCAACATACGAATATGTTTCGTGGACCATCTTTCCTGTGGAAACATACGAATGTGAGTCGTGGACCATTTTTCCCGTGGCAACATATGAATGTGAGACATGGACCATTTTTCCTGTGGCAACAGGATCAATTTACATAACTACGCAGCATCTACCAAATATACATCTGTATTAATTTACGCACCTGCATGCACACCTACCAAATTACGCACTAGCGTGTTCTCCTACCAGACTATGAACCTGTGCTTACACCAAATATAATATGCACCGTCGCATACACCTACCAAATTATGCACCTGCGTGCACACCAAACAAATTACACACTTGCGCACGAACATACCAAGTTACCCTCAACCATATTATGCACGTGCGCATGCACTACCAAATTATGCCCCTTCCAAATTATGCACCTACCAAATACAACTACCATTTCGCCTGTGGCAACAGGGCCAATTTACATACATGCACACGCATCTACAAAATTACGCATCTGTTTATGAACCTACTAAATTACGCACCTGCATGCACACCTACCAAACTTCGCACTAGTGCGTTCATCTACCAAAATACGAGCCTGTGCGTACACCAACCAAATTATGCACCTTCGTGCGCACCAAACAAATTATGTACTTGCTCATGAACATACCAAGTTACCCGTCAAACATATTATGCACCTGCGCAATCAAATTATGCACCTGCGTGCGCACCAAACAATACTTGCTCATGAACATACCAAGTTACCCCTCAAACATATTATGCACCTGCGCATGCACTATCAAATTATGCCCCTTCCAAATTATGCACCTACCAAATACAACTACCATTTCTCCTGTGGCAACTAGGCCAATTTGCATACATGCACACGCATCTACCAAATTACGCATCTGTTTACGAACCTACTAAATTACACACCTGCATGCACACCTACCAAACTTCGCACTAGTGCGTTCATCTACCAAAATACGAGCCTGTGCGTACACCAACCAAATTATGCACCTTCGTGCGCACCAAACAAATTATGTACTTGCTCATGAACATACCAAGTTACCCGTCAAACATATTATGCACCTGCGCAATCAAATTATGCACCTATCAAATATTGCACTACAAAATTATGCAACTGCAGTCATAACTACCCAATTACGCACCCATCAAATTATGCACCTACCAAATTAAGCATCTGTGTGCACTCCGCCAAATTAGGCACCTGCGTGTGCTCCTCTATAATTATGCATCCGTGCATGCAATTTCAGATGCACACATGCCAAATCAAGCATATGTGCCTACACATCCTACCCACACATGAGCTAAAGTATGATCCTGCAAACGCACCTGGCAATTTCTGCCAAATTAAGCACCTATCAATTTACGCACATACCAAATGAAGTCCCCTGCGCACCCACGGAAATCCGCACCTGCGCGCGCACCCACCGAAATCCGCACCTGCGCGCGCACCCACCGAAATCCGCACCTGCGCGCGCACCCACCGAAATCCGCACCTGCGTGCGCACCCACCGAAATCCGCACCTGCGCGCGCACCCACCGAAATCCGCACCTGCGCGCGAGCCCACCTAAATCCGCACCTGCGCGCGCACCCACCTAAACCCGCACCTGCGCACGCATCCTCCGAAACCCGCACCTGCGCGCGCATCCTCCGAAACCCGCACCTGCGCGCACCCACCGAAACCCGCACCTGCGCGCGCACCCACCGAAACCCGCACCTGCTCGCGCACCCACCGAAACCCGCATCCACCGAAACCCGCACCTGCGCGCGCACCCACCGAAACCCGCACCTGCGCGCGCACCCACCGAAACCCGCGTCCACCGAAACCCGCACATGCGCGCGCACTCACCGAAACCCGCACCTGCGCGCGCACCCACCGAAACCCGCACCTGCGCGCGCACCCACCGAAACCCGCACCTGCGCGCGCACCCACCGAAACCCGCACCTGCGCGCGCACCCACCGAAACCCGCATCCACCGAAACCCGCACCTGCGCGCGCACCCACCGAAACCCGCACCTGCGCGCGCACCCACCCAAATCCGCACCTGCGCGCGCACCCACCCAAATCGCACCTGCGCGCGCACCCACCCAAATCCGCACCTGCGCGCGCACCCACCCAAACCCGCACCTGCGCGCACCCACCCAAACCCGCACCTGCGCGCGCACCCACCCAAACCCGCACCTGCGCGCGCACCCACCCAAATCCGCACCTGCGCGCGCACCCACCCAAATCCGCACCTGCGCGCGCACCCACCCAAATCCGCACCTGCGCGCGCACCCACCCAAATCCGCACCTGCGCGCGCACCCACCCAAATCCGCACCTGCGCGCGCACCCACCCAAATCCGCACCTGCGCGCGCACCCACCCAAATCCGCACCTGCGCGCGCACCCACCCAAATCCGCACCTGCGCGCGCACCCACCCAAATCCGCACCTGCGCGCGCACCCACCCAAATCCGCACCTGCGCGCGCACCCACCCAAATCCGCACCTGCGCGCGCACCCACCCAAATCCGCACCTGCGCGCGCACCCATCCAAATCCGCACCTGCGCGCGCACCCATCCACCCAAATCCGCACCTGCGCGCGCACCCACCCAAATCCGCACCTGCGCGCGCACCCACCCAAATCCGCACCTGCGCGCGCACCCACCCAAATCCGCACCTGCGCGCGCACCCAAATCCGCACCTGCGCGCGCACCCACCCAAATCCGCACCTGCGCGCGCACCCACCCAAATCCGCACCTGCGCGCGCACCCACCCAAATCCGCACCTGCGCGCGCACCCACCCAAATTCGCACCTGCGCGCGCACCCACCCAAATCCGCACCTGCGCGTGCACCCACCCAAACCGCACCTGCGCGCGCACCCACCGAAATCCGCACCTGGACTTTATTTTCTTTTCTTTTCTCTATTTTCTTTTTTTATATAACTTTATTTGATTTTTTTCACCCGCAAATTTTCCCCTAAATTTCGCTCGTATTTTAACTTTTTTATTTTCTCCTGCAATATTCACCTACATTTTAGATTTTTCATTATTACCTTTGTATATCCTGCATTTTCATTTTCTTTTCTAAATATAATGTCATAGTCAGGGTTTGATCCATCGTCCTGTTGGCTTAATGTTTCCAGAGTCCAGTTCACTATTGACTGAGCAATCCTGATGTTCAAGAAAATCTGCTCAATGAATAATTATAAACACATTTCTTCATATTTACGATAAAACTAATCGAACCTGCACAAAATATATTCACTATTAGAAGACTTTCACAAGAGAATAAACCAACAGTCTACAGAGTTTCTACGACAGAATTAAACAATTTTATTTTTATACTATTATTAGACTAACATGTAACCCCTTTGTTCTTTGCCTGGTGTCTGAGTAATACTCACTAACGCCTGGCGGTATATGTTGAAAACTTGAAGTTGTAACTAAAATAAATTGTTGTCCGACAACTATTTTAATAGTTCTGAATCCCTCAAGATCCCCATCATATATGATGGTAGGGTCTTGCTCACAATAGCATATTAAGAATGATATAATTAGATATTGAAAATGTGCTTGTGGCTTAGGGGTTATGAACGCATTGCACAATCCCGACATGCTGTTCGAATTCAGCCGCAGGTGATTTTGAAGTATTGTATAAGAAAGTAATGAGGGGAAAAACAACACTGCACATAAAATTGCTAAGAAAATTACACGCGGCCAATAAATGCTAGGATTGACAACGACGTTCTATAACGGATATACAAAACATTTATTCAGAATTTCCTGCCGATATTGCACGAGCAAATAAGTTAAGGATAATATTTGTTCAGAACATGCATCTTTACTGTGGCAACATATGGATGCCAGTTGTGGACCATCTTTCCTGTGACAGCATACGATTCGATTCGTGGACTATCTTTATTACAGCAACACACATGAGTGTTGTTTGTCCATCAAGAATGATGATGACCATTCATTTCATCCAGTGGGGTTGAAAGTGTAGAGCCGTGAGTTCTAAGATGGCTGATAAGGCCTATTTTGGCTCGAAATGTTCTTTGACAATGTCGACAAGGAATGCTTGACGTTTCTGGAGGAGGATTTCCTGCAGTGGTTTTTCTATCCTGCCTTTTCTTCACAGCTCTTGCAATCCTGGTTGCCTCACACGTGACTGCACCCTTGCGTAATGATGCACGCCACGAATTTCGGTCTCTAGCTGCAGTCTCCCAGGTGTCATGTTGAATTCCAAAAGCATTCAGTGAGATTTTCAGACACAGATATGTGAGTCGTGGTGCATCTTTCCTGCGTCAGCAAATGAATAGAGGTCGTTGACCATCTTTCCTGTGGCAACTTACCAATGTGATTTATGGACCATCTTTCCTGTGGAAACATACGAATGTGAGTCGTGGACCATCTTTCCTGTGGCATCATATGAATGTGAGTCGTGGACCATTTTTCCTGTGGCAACAGGATCAATTTACATAACTACGCAGCATCTACCAAATACACATCTGTATTAATTTACGCACCTGCATGCACACCTACCAAATTACGCACTAGCGTGTTCTCCTACCAGACTATGAACCTGTGCTTACACCAAATATAATATGCATTAACGCATACACCTACCAAATTATGCACCTTCGTGCACACCAAACAAATTACACACTTGCGCACGAACATACCAAGTTACCCCCAACCATATTATGCACGTGCGCACGCACTACCAAATTATGCCCCTTCCAAATTATGCACCTACCAAATACAACTACCATTTCGCCTGTGGCAACAGGGCAAATTTACATACATGCACACGCATCTACAAAATTACGCATCTGTTTATGAACCTACTAAATTACGCACCTGCATGCACACCTACCAAACTTCGCACTAGTGCGTTCACCTATCAAATTATGAACCTGTGCGTACACCAACCAAATTATGCACCTGCGTGCGCACCAAACAATACTTGCTCATGAACAATACCAAGTTACCCCTCAAACATATTATGCACCTGCGCATGCAATATCAAATTATGCCCCTTCCAAATTATGCACCTACCAAATACAACTACCATTTCTCCTGTGGCAACTAGGCTAATTTGCATACATGCACACGCATCTACCAAATTACGCATCTGTTTACGAACCTACTAAATTACGCACCTGCATGCACACCTACCAAACTTCGCACTAGTGCGTTCATCTACCAAAATACGAGCCTGTGCGTACACCAACCAAATTATGCACCTTCGTGCGCACCAAACAAATTATGTACTTGCTCATGAACATACCAAGTTACCCCTCAAACATATTATGCACCTGCGCAATCAAATTATGCACCTATCAAATATTGCACTACAAAATTATGCAACTGCAGTCATAACTACCCAATTACGCACCCATCAAATTATGGGCCTACCAAATTAAGCATCTGTGTGCACTCCGCCAAATTAGGCACCTGCGTGTGCTCCTCTATAATTATGCATCCGTGCATGCAATTTCAGATGCACACATGCCAAATCAAGCATATGTGCCTACACATCCTACCCACACATGAGCTAAAGTATGATCCTGCAAACGCACCTGGCAATTTCTGCCAAATTAAGCACCTATCAATTAACGCACATACCAAATGAAGTCCCCTGCGCACCCACCGAAATCCGCACCTGCGCGCGCACCCACCGAAATCCGCACCTGCGCGCGCACCCAACGAAATCCGCACCTGCGCGCGCACCCACCGAAATCCGCACCTGCGCGCGCACCCACCGAAATCCGCACCTGCGCGCGCACCCACCGAAATCCGCACCTGCGCGCGCACCCACCGAAATCCGCACCTGCGCGCGCACCCACCGAAATCCGCACCTGCGCGCCCACCCACCGAAATCCGCACCTGCGCGCCCACCCACCGAAATCCGCACCTGCGCGCCCACCCACCGAAATCCGCACCTGCGCGCCCACCCACCGAAATCCGCACCTGCGCGCCCACCCACCGAAATCCGCACCTGCGCGCCCACCCACCGAAATCCGCACCTGCGCGCCCACCCACCGAAATCCGCACCTGCGCGCCCACCCACCGAAATCCGCACCTGCGCGCCCACCCACCGAAATCCGCACCTGCGCGCCCACCCACCGAAATCCGCACCTGCGCGCCCACCCACCGAAATCCGCACCTGCGCGCCCACCCACCGAAATCCGCACCTGCGCGCCCACCCACCGAAATCCGCACCTGCGCGCCCACCCACCGAAATCCGCACCTGCGCGCCCGCCCACCGAAATCCGCACCTGCGCGCCCACCCACCGAAATCCGCACCTGCGCGCCCACCCACCGAAATCCGCACCTGCGCGCGCACCCACCGAAATCCGCACCTGCGCGCGCACCCACCGAAATCCGCACCTGCGCGCGCACCCACCGAAATCCGCACCTGCGCGCCCACCCACCGAAATCCGCACCTGCGCGCCCACCCACCGAAATCCGCACCTGCGCGCCCACCCACCGAAATCCGCACCTGCGCGCCCACCCACCGAAATCCGCACCTGCGCGCCCACCCACCGAAATCCGCACCTGCGCGCCCACCCACCGAAATCCGCACCTGCGCGCGCACCCACCGAAATCCGCACCTGCGCGCCCACCCACCGAAATCCGCACCTGCGCGCGCACCCACCGAAATCCGCACCTGCGCGCGCACCCACCCAAATCCGCACCTGCGCGCGCACCCACCGAAATCCGCTCCTGCGCGCGCACCCACCCAAATCCGCACCTGCGCGCGCACCCACCCAAATCCGCACCTGCGCGCGCACCCACCCAAATCCGCACCTGCGCGCGCACCCACCCAAATCCGCACCTGCGCGCGCACCCACCGAAATCCGCACCTGCGCGCGCACCCACCGAAATCCGCACCTGCGCGCCCACCCACCGAAATCCGCACCTGCGCGCGCACCCACCGAAATCCGCACCTGCGCGCGCACCCACCGAAATCCGCACCTGCGCGCGCACCCACCGAAATCCGCACCTGCGCGCGCACCCACCGAAATCCGCACCTGCGCGCCCACCCACCGAAATCCGCACCTGCGCGCGCACCCACCGAAATCCGAACCTGCGCGCGCACCCACCGAAATCCGCACCTGCGCGCCCACCCACCGAAATCCGCACCTGCGCGCCCACCCACCGAAATCCGCACCTGCGCGCCCACCCACCGAAATCCGCACCTGCGCGCCCACCCACCGAAATCCGCACCTGCGCGCCCACCCACCGAAATCCGCACCTGCGCGCCCACCCACCGAAATCCGCACCTGCGCGCCCACCCACCGAAATCCGCACCTGCGCGCCCCCCCACCGAAATCCGCACCTGCGCGCCCACCCACCGAAATCCGCACCTGCGCGCCCACCCACCGAAATCCGCACCTGCGCGCCCACCCACCGAAATCCGCACCTGCGCGCCCACCCACCGAAATCCGCACCTGCGCGCCCACCCACCCAAATCCGCACCTGCGCGCGCACCCACCCAAATCCGCACCTGCGCGCGCACCCACCCAAATCCGCACCTGCGCGCGCACCCACCCAAATCCGCACCTGCGCGCGCACCCACCCAAATCCGCACCTGCGCGCGCACCCACCCAAATCCGCACCTGCGCGCGCACCCACCCAAATCCGCACCTGCGCGCGCACCCACCCAAATCCGCACCTGCGCGCGCACCCACCCAAATCCGCACCTGCGCGCGCACCCACCCAAATCCGCACCTGCGCGCGCACCCACCCAAATCCGCACCTGCGCGCGCACCCACCCAAATCCGCACCTGCGCGCGCACCCACCCAAATCCGCACCTGCGCGCGCACCCACCCAAATCCGCACCTGCGCGCGCACCCACCCAAATCCGCACCTGCGCGCGCACCCACCCAAATCCGCACCTGCGCGCGCACCCACCCAAATCCGCACCTGCGCGCGCACCCACCCAAATCCGCACCTGCGCGCACCCACCCAAATTCGCACCTGCGCGCGCACCCACCCAAATTCGCACCTGCGCGCGCACCCACCCAAATCCGCACCTGCGCGTGCACCCACCCAAACCGCACCTGCGCGCGCACCCACCGAAATCCGCACCTGGACTTTATTTTCTTTTCTTTTCTCTATTTTCTTTTTTTATATAACTTTATTTGATTTTTTTCACCCGCAAATTTTCCCCTAAATTTCGCTCGTATTTTAACTTTTTTATTTTCTCCTGCAATATTCACCTACATTTTAGATTTTTCATTATTACCTTTGTATATCCTGCATTTTCATTTTCTTTTCTAAATATAATGTCATAGTCAGGGTTTGATCCATCGTCCTGTTGGCTTAATGTTTCCAGAGTCCAGTTCACTATTGACTGAGCAATCCTGATGTTCAAGAAAATCTGCTCAATGAATAATTATAAACACATTTCTTCATATTTACGATAAAACTAATCGAACCTGCACAAAATATATTCACTATTAGAAGACTTTCACAAGAGAATAAACCAACAGTCTACAGAGTTTCTACGACAGAATTAAACAATTTTATTTTTATACTATTATTAGACTAACATGTAACCCCTTTGTTCTTTGCCTGGTGTCTGAGTAATACTCACTAACGCCTGGCGGTATATGTTGAAAACTTGAAGTTGTAACTAAAATAAATTGTTGTCCGACAACTATTTTAATAGTTCTGAATCCCTCAAGATCCCCATCATATATGATGGTAGGGTCTTGCTCACAATAGCATATTAAGAATGATATAATTAGATATTGAAAATGTGCTTGTGGCTTAGGGGTTATGAACGCATTGCACAATCCCGACATGCTGTTCGAATTCAGCCGCAGGTGATTTTGAAGTATTGTATAAGAAAGTAATGAGGGGAAAAACAACACTGCACATAAAATTGCTAAGAAAATTACACGCGGCCAATAAATGCTAGGATTGACAACGACGTTCTATAACGGATATACAAAACATTTATTCAGAATTTCCTGCCGATATTGCACGAGCAAATAAGTTAAGGATAATATTTGTTCAGAACATGCATCTTTACTGTGGCAACATATGGATGCCAGTTGTGGACCATCTTTCCTGTGACAGCATACGATTCGATTCGTGGACTATCTTTATTACAGCAACACACATGAGTGTTGTTTGTCCATCAAGAATGATGATGACCATTCATTTCATCCAGTGGGGTTGAAAGTGTAGAGCCGTGAGTTCTAAGATGGCTGATAAGGCCTATTTTGGCTCGAAATGTTCTTTGACAATGTCGACAAGGAATGCTTGACGTTTCTGGAGGAGGATTTCCTGCAGTGGTTTTTCTATCCTGCCTTTTCTTCACAGCTCTTGCAATCCTGGTTGCCTCACACGTGACTGCACCCTTGCGTAATGATGCACGCCACGAATTTCGGTCTCTAGCTGCAGTCTCCCAGGTGTCATGTTGAATTCCAAAAGCATTCAGTGAGATTTTCAGACACAGATATGTGAGTCGTGGTGCATCTTTCCTGCGTCAGCAAATGAATAGAGGTCGTTGACCATCTTTCCTGTGGCAACTTACCAATGTGATTTATGGACCATCTTTGCTGAGGCAAGATACGAATGCGAGTCGTGGACTATTTTTCCTGTGGCAACATACGAATATGTTTCGTGGACCATCTTTCCTGTGGAAACATACGAATGTGAGTCGTGGACCATCTTTCCTGTGGCATCATATGAATGTGAGTCGTGGACCATTTTTCCTGTGGCAACAGGATCAATTTACATAACTACGCAGCATCTACCAAATACACATCTGTATTAATTTACGCACCTGCATGCACACCTACCAAATTACGCACTAGCGTGTTCTCCTACCAGACTATGAACCTGTGCTTACACCAAATATAATATGCATTAACGCATACACCTACCAAATTATGCACCTTCGTGCACACCAAACAAATTACACACTTGCGCACGAACATACCAAGTTACCCCCAACCATATTATGCACGTGCGCATGCACTACCAAATTATGCCCCTTCCAAATTATGCACCTACCAAATACAACTACCATTTCGCCTGTGGCAACAGGGCAAATTTACATACATGCACACGCATCTACAAAATTACGCATCTGTTTATGAACCTACTAAATTACGCACCTGCATGCACACCTACCAAACTTCGCACTAGTGCGTTCACCTATCAAATTATGAACCTGTGCGTACACCAACCAAATTATGCACCTGCGTGCGCACCAAACAATACTTGCTCATGAACAATACCAAGTTACCCCTCAAACATATTATGCACCTGCGCATGCAATATCAAATTATGCCCCTTCCAAATTATGCACCTACCAAATACAACTACCATTTCTCCTGTGGCAACTAGGCTAATTTGCATACATGCACACGCATCTACCAAATTACGCATCTGTTTACGAACCTACTAAATTACGCACCTGCATGCACACCCACCGAAATCCGCACCTGCGCGCCCACCCACCGAAATCCGCACCTGCGCGCCCACCCACCGAAATCCGCACCTGCGCGCCCACCCACCGAAATCCGCACCTGCGCGCCCACCCACCGAAATCCGCACCTGCGCGCCCACCCACCGAAATCCGCACCTGCGCGCCCACCCACCGAAATCCGCACCTGCGCGCCCACCCACCGAAATCCGCACCTGCGCGCCCACCCACCGAAATCCGCACCTGCGCGCCCACCCACCGAAATCCGCACCTGCGCGCCCACCCACCGAAATCCGCACCTGCGCGCCCACCCACCGAAATCCGCACCTGCGCGCCCACCCACCGAAATCCGCACCTGCGCGCCCACCCACCGAAATCCGCACCTGCGCGCCCACCCACCGAAATCCGCACCTGCGCGCCCACCCACCGAAATCCGCACCTGCGCGCCCACCCACCGAAATCCGCACCTGCGCGCCCACCCACCGAAATCCGCACCTGCGCGCCCACCCACCGAAATCCGCACCTGCGCGCCCACCCACCGAAATCCGCACCTGCGCGCCCACCCACCGAAATCCGCACCTGCGCGCCCACCCACCGAAATCCGCACCTGCGCGCCCACCCACCGAAATCCGCACCTGCGCGCCCACCCACCGAAATCCGCACCTGCGCGCCCACCCACCGAAATCCGCACCTGCGCGCCCACCCACCGAAATCCGCACCTGCGCGCCCACCCACCGAAATCCGCACCTGCGCGCCCACCCACCGAAATCCGCACCTGCGCGCCCACCCACCGATATCCGCACCTGCGCGCCCACCCACCGATATCCGCACCTGCGCGCCCACCCACCGAAATCCGCACCTGCGCGCCCACCCACCGATATCCGCACCTGCGCGCCCACCCACCGAAATCCGCACCTGCGCGCCCACCCACCGAAATCCGCACCTGCGCGCCCACCCACCGAAATCCGCACCTGCGCGCCCACCCACCGAAATCCGCACCTGCGCGCCCACCCACCGAAATCCGCACCTGCGCGCCCACCCACCGAAATCCGCACCTGCGCACCCACCCACCGAAATCCGCACCTGCGCGCCCACCCACCGAAATCCGCACCTGCGCGCCCACCCACCGAAATCCGCACCTGCGCGCGCACCCACCGAAATCCGCACCTGCGCGCGCACCCACCCAAATCCGCACCTGCGCGCGCACCCACCCAAATCCGCACCTGCGCGCGCACCCACCCAAATCCGCACCTGCGCGCGCACCCACCCAAATCCGCACCTGCGCGCGCACCCACCCAAATCCGCACCTGCGCGCGCACCCACCCAAATCCGCACCTGCGCGCGCACCCACCCAAATCCGCACCTGCGCGCGCACCCACCCAAATCCGCACCTGCGCGCGCACCCACCCAAATCCGCACCTGCGCGCGCACCCACCCAAATCCGCACCTGCGCGCGCACCCACCCAAATCCGCACCTGCGCGCGCACCCACCCAAATCCGCACCTGCGCGCGCACCCACCCAAATCCGCACCTGCGCGCGCACCCACCCAAATCCGCACCTGCGCGCGCACCCACCCAAATCCGCACCTGCGCGCGCACCCACCCAAATCCCCACCTGCGCGCGCACCCACCCAAATCCCCACCTGCGCGCGCACCCACCCAAATCCCCACCTGCGCGCGCACCCACCCAAATCCCCACCTGCGCGCGCACCCACCCAAATCCCCACCTGCGCGCGCACCCACCCAAATCCCCACCTGCGCGCGCACCCACCCAAATCCCCACCTGCGCGCGCACCCACCCAAATCCCCACCTGCGCGCGCACCCACCCAAATCCCCACCTGCGCGCGCACCCACCCAAATCCCCACCTGCGCGCGCACCCACCCAAATCCCCACCTGCGCGCGCACCCACCCAAATCCCCACCTGCGCGCGCACCCACCCAAATCCCCACCTGCGCGCGCACCCACCCAAATCCCCACCTGCGCGCGCACCCACCCAAATCCCCACCTGCGCGCGCACCCACCCAAATCCCCACCTGCGCGCGCACCCACCCAAATCCCCACCTGCGCGCGCACCCACCCAAATCCCCACCTGCGCGCGCACCCACCCAAATCCGCACCTGCACGTGCACCCACCCAAATCCGCACCTGCGCGTGCACCCACCCAAATCCGCACCTGGACTTTATTTTCTTTATTTTCTTTTCTCTATTTTCTTATTTTTATATAACTTTATTTGCTTTTTTACACCCGCAAATTTTCCCCTAAATTTCGCTCGTATTTTAACTTTTTTATTTTCTCCTGCAATATTCACCTACATTTTAGATTTTTCATTATTACCTTTGTATATCCTGCATTTTCATTTTCTTTTCTAAATATAATGTCATAGTCAGGGTTTGATCCATCGTCCTGTTGGCTTAATGTTTCCAGAGTCCAGTTCACTATTGACTGAGCAATCCTGATGTTCAAGAAAATCTGCTCAATGAATAATTATAAACACATTTCTTCATATTTACGATAAAACTAATCGAACCTGCACAAAATATATTCACTATTAGAAGACTTTCACAAGAGAATAAACCAACAGTCTACAGAGTTTCTACGACAGAATTAAACAATTTTATTTTTATACTATTATTAGACTAACATGTAACCCCTTTGTTCTTTGCCTGGTGTCTGAGTAATACTCACTAACGCCTGGAGGTATATGTTGAAAACTTGAAGTTGTAACTAAAATAAATTGTTGTCCGACAACTATTTTAATAGTTCTGAATCCCTCAAGATCCCCATCATATATGATGGTAGGGTCTTGCTCACAATAGCATATTAAGAATGATATAATTAGATATTGAAAATGTGCTTGTGGCTTAGGGGTTATGAACGCATTGCACAATCCCGACATGCTGTTCGAATTCAGCCGCAGGTGATTTTGAAGTATTGTATAAGAAAGTAATGAGGGGAAAAACAACACTGCACATAAAATTGCTAAGAAAATTACACGCGGCCAATAAATGCTAGGATTGACAACGACGTTCTATAACGGATATACAAAACATTTATTCAGAATTTCCTGCCGATATTGCACGAGCAAATAAGTTAAGGATAATATTTGTTCAGAACATGCATCTTTACTGTGGCAACATATGGATGCCAGTTGTGGACCATCTTTCCTGTGACAGCATACGATTCGATTCGTGGACTATCTTTATTACAGCAACACACATGAGTGTTGTTTGTCCATCAAGAATGATGATGACCATTCATTTCATCCAGTGGGGTTGAAAGTGTAGAGCCGTGAGTTCTAAGATGGCTGATAAGGCCTATTTTGGCTCGAAATGTTCTTTGACAATGTCGACAAGGAATGCTTGACGTTTCTGGAGGAGGATTTCCTGCAGTGGTTTTTCTATCCTGCCTTTTCTTCACAGCTCTTGCAATCCTGGTTGCCTCACACGTGACTGCACCCTTGCGTAATGATGCACGCCACGAATTTCGGTCTCTAGCTGCAGTCTCCCAGGTGTCATGTTGAATTCCAAAAGCATTCAGTGAGATTTTCAGACACAGATATGTGAGTCGTGGTGCATCTTTCCTGCGTCAGCAAATGAATAGAGGTCGTTGACCATCTTTCCTGTGGCAACTTACCAATGTGATTTATGGACCATCTTTGCTGAGGCAAGATACGAATGCGAGTCGTGGACTATTTTTCCTGTGGCAACATACGAATATGTTTCGTGGACCATCTTTCCTGTGGAAACATACGAATGTGAGTCGTGGACCATCTTTCCTGTGGCATCATATGAATGTGAGTCGTGGACCATTTTTCCTGTGGCAACAGGATCAATTTACATAACTACGCAGCATCTACCAAATACACATCTGTATTAATTTACGCACCTGCATGCACACCTACCAAATTACGCACTAGCGTGTTCTCCTACCAGACTATGAACCTGTGCTTACACCAAATATAATATGCATTAACGCATACACCTACCAAATTATGCACCTTCGTGCACACCAAACAAATTACACACTTGCGCACGAACATACCAAGTTACCCCCAACCATATTATGCACGTGCGCATGCACTACCAAATTATGCCCCTTCCAAATTATGCACCTACCAAATACAACTACCATTTCGCCTGTGGCAACAGGGCAAATTTACATACATGCACACGCATCTACAAAATTACGCATCTGTTTATGAACCTACTAAATTACGCACCTGCATGCACACCTACCAAACTTCGCACTAGTGCGTTCACCTATCAAATTATGAACCTGTGCGTACACCAACCAAATTATGCACCTGCGTGCGCACCAAACAATACTTGCTCATGAACAATACCAAGTTACCCCTCAAACATATTATGCACCTGCGCATGCAATATCAAATTATGCCCCTTCCAAATTATGCACCTACCAAATACAACTACCATTTCTCCTGTGGCAACTAGGCTAATTTGCATACATGCACACGCATCTACCAAATTACGCATCTGTTTACGAACCTACTAAATTACGCACCTGCATGCACACCTACCAAACTTCGCACTAGTGCGTTCATCTACCAAAATACGAGCCTGTGCGTACACCAACCAAATTATGCACCTTCGTGCGCACCAAACAAATTATGTACTTGCTCATGAACATACCAAGTTACCCCTCAAACATATTATGCACCTGCGCAATCAAATTATGCACCTATCAAATATTGCACTACAAAATTATGCAACTGCAGTCATAACTACCCAATTACGCACCCATCAAATTATGGGCCTACCAAATTAAGCATCTGTGTGCACTCCGCCAAATTAGGCACCTGCGTGTGCTCCTCTATAATTATGCATCCGTGCATGCAATTTCAGATGCACACATGCCAAATCAAGCATATGTGCCTACACATCCTACCCACACATGAGCTAAAGTATGATCCTGCAAACGCACCTGGCAATTTCTGCCAAATTAAGCACCTATCAATTAACGCACATACCAAATGAAGTCCCCTGCGCACCCACCGAAATCCGCACCTGCGCGCGCACCCACCGAAATCCGCACCTGCGCGCCCACCCACCGAAATCCGCACCTGCGCGCCCACCCACCGAAATCCGCACCTGCGCGCCCACCCACCGAAATCCGCACCTGCGCGCCCACCCACCGAAATCCGCACCTGCGCGCCCACCCACCGAAATCCGCACCTGCGCGCCCACCCACCGAAATCCGCACCTGCGCGCCCACCCACCGAAATCCGCACCTGCGCGAACACCCACCGAAATCCGCACCTGCGCGCCCACCCACCGAAATCCGCACCTGCGCGAACACCCACCGAAATCCGCACCTGCGCGCGCACCCACCGAAATCCGCACCTGCGCGCCCACCCACCGAAATCCGCACCTGCGCGCCCACCCACCGAAATCCGCACCTGCGCGCCCACCCACCGAAATCCGCACCTGCGCGCCCACCCACCGAAATCCGCACCTGCGCGCCCACCCACCGAAATCCGCACCTGCGCGCCCACCCACCGAAATCCGCACCTGCGCGCCCACCCACCGAAATCCGCACCTGCGCGCCCACCCACCGAAATCCGCACCTGCGCGCCCACCCACCGAAATCCGCACCTGCGCGCCCACCCACCGAAATCCGCACCTGCGCGCGCACCCACCGAAATCCGCACCTGCGCGCCCACCCACCGAAATCCGCACCTGCGCGCGCACCCACCGAAATCCGCACCTGCGCGCGCACCCACCGAAATCCGCACCTGCGCGCCCACCCACCGAAATCCGCACCTGCGCGCGCACCCACCGAAATCCGCACCTGCGCGCCCACCCACCGAAATCCGCACCTGCGCGCCCACCCACCGAAATCCGCACCTGCGCGCCCACCCACCGAAATCCGCACCTGCGCGCGCACCCACCGAAATCCGCACCTGCGCGCCCACCCACCGAAATCCGCACCTGCGCGCGCACCCACCGAAATCCGCACCTGCGCGCGCACCCACCGAAATCCGCACCTGCGCGCCCACCCACCGAAATCCGCACCTGCGCGCGCACCCACCGAAATCCGCACCTGCGCGCCCACCCACCGAAATCCGCACCTGCGCGCCCACCCACCGAAATCCGCACCTGCGCGCCCACCCACCGAAATCCGCACCTGCGCGCCCACCCACCGAAATCCGCACCTGCGCGCCCACCCACCGAAATCCGCACCTGCGCGCCCACCCACCGAAATCCGCACCTGCGCGCCCACCCACCGAAATCCGCACCTGCGCGCCCACCCACCGAAATCCGCACCTGCGCGCCCACCCACCGAAATCCGCACCTGCGCGCCCACCCACCGAAATCCGCACCTGCGCGCCCACCCACCGAAATCCGCACCTGCGCGCCCACCCACCGAAATCCGCACCTGCGCGCCCACCCACCGAAATCCGCACCTGCGCGCCCACCCACCGAAATCCGCACCTGCGCGCCCACCCACCGAAATCCGCACCTGCGCGCCCACCCACCGAAATCCGCACCTGCGCGCCCACCCACCGAAATCCGCACCTGCGCGCCCACCCACCGAAATCCGCACCTGCGCGCCCACCCACCGAAATCCGCACCTGCGCGCCCACCCACCGAAATCCGCACCTGCGCGCCCACCCACCGAAATCCGCACCTGCGCGCCCACCCACCGAAATCCGCACCTGCGCGCCCACCCACCGAAATCCGCACCTGCGCGCCCACCCACCGAAATCCGCACCTGCGCGCCCACCCACCGAAATCCGCACCTGCGCGCCCACCCACCGAAATCCGCACCTGCGCGCCCACCCACCGAAATCCGCACCTGCGCGCCCACCCACCGAAATCCGCACCTGCGCGCCCACCCACCGAAATCCGCACCTGCGCGCCCACCCACCGAAATCCGCACCTGCGCGCCCACCCACCGAAATCCGCACCTGCGCGCCCACCCACCGAAATCCGCACCTGCGCGCCCACCCACCGAAATCCGCACCTGCGCGCCCACCCACCGAAATCCGCACCTGCGCGCCCACCCACCGAAATCCGCACCTGCGCGCCCACCCACCGAAATCCGCACCTGCGCGCCCACCCACCGAAATCCGCACCTGCGCGCCCACCCACCGAAATCCGCACCTGCGCGCCCACCCACCGAAATCCGCACCTGCGCGCCCACCCACCGAAATCCGCACCTGCGCGCCCACCCACCGAAATCCGCACCTGCGCGAACACCCACCGAAATCCGCACCTGCGCGCCCACCCACCGAAATCCGCACCTGCGCGAACACCCACCGAAATCCGCACCTGCGCGAACACCCACCGAAATCCGCACCTGCGCGCCCACCCACCGAAATCCGCACCTGCGCGCCCACCCACCGAAATCCGCACCTGCGCGCCCACCCACCGAAATCCGCACCTGCGCGCCCACCCACCGAAATCCGCACCTGCGCGCCCACCCACCGAAATCCGCACCTGCGCGCCCACCCACCGAAATCCGCACCTGCGCGAACACCCACCGAAATCCGCACCTGCGCGAACACCCACCGAAATCCGCACCTGCGCGCCCACCCACCGAAATCCGCACCTGCGCGCCCACCCACCGAAATCCGCACCTGCGCGCCCACCCACCGAAATCCGCACCTGCGCGCCCACCCACCGAAATCCGCACCTGCGCGAACACCCACCGAAATCCGCACCTGCGCGAACACCCACCGAAATCCGCACCTGCGCGCCCACCCACCGAAATCCGCACCTGCGCGCCCACCCACCGAAATCCGCACCTGCGCGAACACCCACCGAAATCCGCACCTGCGCGAACACCCACCGAAATCCGCACCTGCGCGCTTACCCACCGAAATCCGCACCTGCGCGCTTACCCACCGAAATCCGCACCTGCGCGCCCACCCACCGAAATCCGCACCTGCGCGCCCACCCACCGAAATCCGCACCTGCGCGCCCACCCACCGAAATCCGCACCTGCGCTCACCCACCGAAATCCGCACCTGCGCGCGCACCCACCCAATCCGCACCTGCGCGCGCACCCACCCAAATCCGCACCTGCGCGCCCACCCACCGAAATCCGCACCTGCGCGCGCACCCACCGAAATCCGCACCTGCGCGCGCACCCACCGAAATCCGCACCTGCGCGCGCACCCACCCAATCCGCACCTGCGCGCGCACCCACCCAATCCGCACCTGCGCGCGCACCCACCCAAATCCGCACCTGCGCGCGCACCCACCCAAATCCGCACCTGCGCGCGCACCCACCCAAATCCGCACCTGCGCGTGCACCCACCCAAATCCGCACCTGGACATTATTTTCTTTATTTTCTTTTCTCTATTTTCTTATTTTTATATAACTTTATTTGCTTTTTTTCACCCGCAAATTTTCCCCTAAATTTCGCTCGTATTTTAACTTTTTTATTTTCTCCTGCAATATTCACCTACATTTTAGATTTTTCATTATTACCTTTGTATATCCTGCATTTTCATTTTCTTTTCTAAATATAATGTCATAGTCAGGGTTTGATCCATCGTCCTGTTGGCTTAATGTTTCCAGAGTCCAGTTCACTATTGACTGAGCAATCCTGATGTTCAAGAAAATCTGCTCAATGAATAATTATAAACACATTTCTTCATATTTACGATAAAACTAATCGAACCTGCACAAAATATATTCACTATTAGAAGACTTTCACAAGAGAATAAACCAACAGTCTACAGAGTTTCTACGACAGAATTAAACAATTTTATTTTTATACTATTATTAGACTAACATGTAACCCCTTTGTTCTTTGCCTGGTGTCTGAGTAATACTCACTAACGCCTGGCGGTATATGTTGAAAACTTGAAGTTGTAACTAAAATAAATTGTTGTCCGACAACTATTTTAATAGTTCTGAATCCCTCAAGATCCCCATCATATATGATGGTAGGGTCTTGCTCACAATAGCATATTAAGAATGATATAATTAGATATTGAAAATGTGCTTGTGGCTTAGGGGTTATGAACGCATTGCACAATCCCGACATGCTGTTCGAATTCAGCCGCAGGTGATTTTGAAGTATTGTATAAGAAAGTAATGAGGGGAAAAACAACACTGCACATAAAATTGCTAAGAAAATTACACGCGGCCAATAAATGCTAGGATTGACAACGACGTTCTATAACGGATATACAAAACATTTATTCAGAATTTCCTGCCGATATTGCACGAGCAAATAAGTTAAGGATAATATTTGTTCAGAACATGCATCTTTACTGTGGCAACATATGGATGCCAGTTGTGGACCATCTTTCCTGTGACAGCATACGATTCGATTCGTGGACTATCTTTATTACAGCAACACACATGAGTGTTGTTTGTCCATCAAGAATGATGATGACCATTCATTTCATCCAGTGGGGTTGAAAGTGTAGAGCCGTGAGTTCTAAGATGGCTGATAAGGCCTATTTTGGCTCGAAATGTTCTTTGACAATGTCGACAAGGAATGCTTGACGTTTCTGGAGGAGGATTTCCTGCAGTGGTTTTTCTATCCTGCCTTTTCTTCACAGCTCTTGCAATCCTGGTTGCCTCACACGTGACTGCACCCTTGCGTAATGATGCACGCCACGAATTTCGGTCTCTAGCTGCAGTCTCCCAGGTGTCATGTTGAATTCCAAAAGCATTCAGTGAGATTTTCAGACACAGATATGTGAGTCGTGGTGCATCTTTCCTGCGTCAGCAAATGAATAGAGGTCGTTGACCATCTTTCCTGTGGCAACTTACCAATGTGATTTATGGACCATCTTTGCTGAGGCAAGATACGAATGCGAGTCGTGGACTATTTTTCCTGTGGCAACATACGAATATGTTTCGTGGACCATCTTTCCTGTGGAAACATACGAATGTGAGTCGTGGACCATCTTTCCTGTGGCATCATATGAATGTGAGTCGTGGACCATTTTTCCTGTGGCAACAGGATCAATTTACATAACTACGCAGCATCTACCAAATACACATCTGTATTAATTTACGCACCTGCATGCACACCTACCAAATTACGCACTAGCGTGTTCTCCTACCAGACTATGAACCTGTGCTTACACCAAATATAATATGCATTAACGCATACACCTACCAAATTATGCACCTTCGTGCACACCAAACAAATTACACACTTGCGCACGAACATACCAAGTTACCCCCAACCATATTATGCACGTGCGCATGCACTACCAAATTATGCCCCTTCCAAATTATGCACCTACCAAATACAACTACCATTTCGCCTGTGGCAACAGGGCAAATTTACATACATGCACACGCATCTACAAAATTACGCATCTGTTTATGAACCTACTAAATTACGCACCTGCATGCACACCTACCAAACTTCGCACTAGTGCGTTCACCTATCAAATTATGAACCTGTGCGTACACCAACCAAATTATGCACCTGCGTGCGCACCAAACAATACTTGCTCATGAACAATACCAAGTTACCCCTCAAACATATTATGCACCTGCGCATGCAATATCAAATTATGCCCCTTCCAAATTATGCACCTACCAAATACAACTACCATTTCTCCTGTGGCAACTAGGCTAATTTGCATACATGCACACGCATCTACCAAATTACGCATCTGTTTACGAACCTACTAAATTACGCACCTGCATGCACACCTACCAAACTTCGAACTAGTGCGTTCATCTACCAAAATACGAGCCTGTGCGTACACCAACCAAATTATGCACCTTCGTGCGCACCAAACAAATTATGTACTTGCTCATGAACATACCAAGTTACCCCTCAAACATATTATGCACCTGCGCAATCAAATTATGCACCTATCAAATATTGCACTACAAAATTATGCAACTGCAGTCATAACTACCCAATTACGCACCCATCAAATTATGGGCCTACCAAATTAAGCATCTGTGTGCACTCCGCCAAATTAGGCACCTGCGTGTGCTCCTCTATAATTATGCATCCGTGCATGCAATTTCAGATGCACACATGCCAAATCAAGCATATGTGCCTACACATCCTACCCACACATGAGCTAAAGTATGATCCTGCAAACGCACCTGGCAATTTCTGCCAAATTAAGCACCTATCAATTAACGCACATACCAAATGAAGTCCCCTGCGCACCCACCGAAATCCGCACCTGCGCGCGCACCCACCGAAATCCGCACCTGCGCGCGCACCCACCCAAATCCGCACCTGCGCGCGCACCCACCGAAATCCGCACCTGCGCGCGCACCCACCGAAATCCGCACCTGCGCGCCCACCCACCGAAATCCGCACCTGCGCGCGCACCCACCGAAATCCGCACCTGCGCGCCCACCCACCGAAATCCGCACCTGCGCGCGCACCCACCGAAATCCGCACCTGCGCGCCCACCCACCGAAATCCGCACCTGCGCGCGCACCCACCGAAATCCGCACCTGCGCGCCCACCCACCGAAATCCGCACCTGCGCGCGCACCCACCGAAATCCGCACCTGCGCGCGCACCCACCGAAATCCGCACCTGCGCGCGCACCCACCGAAATCCGCACCTGCGCGCGCACCCACCGAAATCCGCACCTGCGCGCGCACCCACCGAAATCCGCACCTGCGCGCGCACCCACCGAAATCCGCACCTGCGCGCCCACCCACCGAAATCCGCACCTGCGCGCGCACCCACCGAAATCCGCACCTGCGCGCCCACCCACCGAAATCCGCACCTGCGCGCCCACCCACCGAAATCCGCACCTGCGCGCCCACCCACCGAAATCCGCACCTGCGCGCCCACCCACCGAAATCCGCACCTGCGCGCCCACCCACCGAAATCCGCACCTGCGCGCCCACCCACCGAAATCCGCACCTGCGCGCCCACCCACCGAAATCCGCACCTGCGCGCCCACCCACCGAAATCCGCACCTGCGCGCCCACCCACCGAAATCCGCACCTGCGCGCCCACCCACCGAAATCCGCACCTGCGCGCCCACCCACCGAAATCCGCACCTGCGCGCCCACCCACCGAAATCCGCACCTGCGCGCCCACCCACCGAAATCCGCACCTGCGCGCCCACCCACCGAAATCCGCACCTGCGCGCCCACCCACCGAAATCCGCACCTGCGCGCCCACCCACCGAAATCCGCACCTGCGCGCCCACCCACCGAAATCCGCACCTGCGCGCCCACCCACCGAAATCCGCACCTGCGCGCCCACCCACCGAAATCCGCACCTGCGCGCCCACCCACCGAAATCCGCACCTGCGCGCGCACCCACCGAAATCCGCACCTGCGCGCCCACCCACCGAAATCCGCACCTGCGCGCGCACCCACCGAAATCCGCACCTGCGCGCGCACCCACCGAAATCCGCACCTGCGCGCGCACCCACCGAAATCCGCACCTGCGCGCGCACCCACCGAAATCCGCACCTGCGCGCGCACCCACCGAAATCCGCACCTGCGCGCGCACCCACCGAAATCCGCACCTGCGCGCCCACCCACCGAAATCCGCACCTGCGCGCGCACCCACCGAAATCCGCACCTGCGCGCCCACCCACCGAAATCCGCACCTGCGCGCCCACCCACCGAAATCCGCACCTGCGCGCCCACCCACCGAAATCCGCACCTGCGCGCCCACCCACCGAAATCCGCACCTGCGCGCCCACCCACCGAAATCCGCACCTGCGCGCCCACCCACCGAAATCCGCACCTGCGCGCCCACCCACCGAAATCCGCACCTGCGCGCCCACCCACCGAAATCCGCACCTGCGCGCCCACCCACCGAAATCCGCACCTGCGCGCCCACCCACCGAAATCCGCACCTGCGCGCCCACCCACCGAAATCCGCACCTGCGCGCCCACCCACCGAAATCCGCACCTGCGCGCCCACCCACCGAAATCCGCACCTGCGCGCCCACCCACCGAAATCCGCACCTGCGCGCCCACCCACCGAAATCCGCACCTGCGCGCCCACCCACCGAAATCCGCACCTGCGCGCCCACCCACCGAAATCCGCACCTGCGCGCCCACCCACCGAAATCCGCACCTGCGCGCCCACCCACCGAAATCCGCACCTGCGCGCCCACCCACCGAAATCCGCACCTGCGCGCCCACCCACCGAAATCCGCACCTGCGCGCCCACCCACCGAAATCCGCACCTGCGCGCCCACCCACCGAAATCCGCACCTGCGCGCCCACCCACCGAAATCCGCACCTGCGCGCCCACCCACCGAAATCCGCACCTGCGCGCCCACCCACCGAAATCCGCACCTGCGCGCCCACCCACCGAAATCCGCACCTGCGCGCCCACCCACCGAAATCCGCACCTGCGCGCCCACCCACCGAAATCCGCACCTGCGCGCCCACCCACCGAAATCCGCACCTGCGCGCCCACCCACCGAAATCCGCACCTGCGCGCCCACCCACCGAAATCCGCACCTGCGCGCCCACCCACCGAAATCCGCACCTGCGCGCCCACCCACCGAAATCCGCACCTGCGCGCCCACCCACCGAAATCCGCACCTGCGCGCCCACCCACCGAAATCCGCACCTGCGCGCCCACCCACCGAAATCCGCACCTGCGCGCCCACCCACCGAAATCCGCACCTGCGCGCCCACCCACCGAAATCCGCACCTGCGCGCCCACCCACCGAAATCCGCACCTGCGCGCCCACCCACCGAAATCCGCACCTGCGCGCCCACCCACCGAAATCCGCACCTGCGCGCCCACCCACCGAAATCCGCACCTGCGCGCCCACCCACCGAAATCCGCACCTGCGCGCCCACCCACCGAAATCCGCACCTGCGCGCCCACCCACCGAAATCCGCACCTGCGCGCCCACCCACCGAAATCCGCACCTGCGCGCCCACCCACCGAAATCCGCACCTGCGCGCCCACCCACCGAAATCCGCACCTGCGCGCCCACCCACCGAAATCCGCACCTGCGCGCCCACCCACCGAAATCCGCACCTGCGCGAACACCCACCGAAATCCGCACCTGCGCGCCCACCCACCGAAATCCGCACCTGCGCGCCCACCCACCGAAATCCGCACCTGCGCGCCCACCCACCGAAATCCGCACCTGCGCGCCCACCCACCGAAATCCGCACCTGCGCGCCCACCCACCGAAATCCGCACCTGCGCGCCCACCCACCGAAATCCGCACCTGCGCGCCCACCCACCGAAATCCGCACCTGCGCGCCCACCCACCGAAATCCGCACCTGCGCGCCCACCCACCGAAATCCGCACCTGCGCGCCCACCCACCGAAATCCGCACCTGCGCGCCCACCCACCGAAATCCGCACCTGCGCGCGCACCCACCGAAATCCGCACCTGCGCGCGCACCCACCGAAATCCGCACCTGCGCGCGCACCCACCCAATCCGCACCTGCGCGCGCACCCACCCAATCCGCACCTGCGCGCGCACCCACCCAATCCGCACCTGCGCGCGCACCCACCCAATCCGCACCTGCGCGCGCACCCACGCAAATCCGCACCTGCGCGCGCACCCACCTAAATCCGCACCTGCGGGCGCACCCACCCAAATCCGCACCTGCGGGCGCACTCACCCAAATCCGCACCTGCGCGCGCGCACCCACCCAAATCCGCACCTGCGCGCGCGCACCCACCCAAATCCGCACCTGCGCGCGCACCCACCCAAATCCGCACCTGCGCGCGCACCCACCCAAATCCGCACCTGCGCGTGCACCCACCCAAATCCGCACCTGGACATTATTTTCTTTATTTTCTTTTCTCTATTTTCTTATTTTTATATAACTTTATTTGCTTTTTTTCACCCGCAAATTTTCCCCTAAATTTCGCTCGTATTTTAACTTTTTTATTTTCTCCTGCAATATTCACCTACATTTTAGATTTTTCATTATTACCTTTGTATATCCTGCATTTTCATTTTCTTTTCTAAATATAATGTCATAGTCAGGGTTTGATCCATCGTCCTGTTGGCTTAATGTTTCCAGAGTCCAGTTCACTATTGACTGAGCAATCCTGATGTTCAAGAAAATCTGCTCAATGAATAATTATAAACACATTTCTTCATATTTACGATAAAACTAATCGAACCTGCACAAAATATATTCACTATTAGAAGACTTTCACAAGAGAATAAACCAACAGTCTACAGAGTTTCTACGACAGAATTAAACAATTTTATTTTTATACTATTATTAGACTAACATGTAACCCCTTTGTTCTTTGCCTGGTGTCTGAGTAATACTCACTAACGCCTGGCGGTATATGTTGAAAACTTGAAGTTGTAACTAAAATAAATTGTTGTCCGACAACTATTTTAATAGTTCTGAATCCCTCAAGATCCCCATCATATATGATGGTAGGGTCTTGCTCACAATAGCATATTAAGAATGATATAATTAGATATTGAAAATGTGCTTGTGGCTTAGGGGTTATGAACGCATTGCACAATCCCGACATGCTGTTCGAATTCAGCCGCAGGTGATTTTGAAGTATTGTATAAGAAAGTAATGAGGGGAAAAACAACACTGCACATAAAATTGCTAAGAAAATTACACGCGGCCAATAAATGCTAGGATTGACAACGACGTTCTATAACGGATATACAAAACATTTATTCAGAATTTCCTGCCGATATTGCACGAGCAAATAAGTTAAGGATAATATTTGTTCAGAACATGCATCTTTACTGTGGCAACATATGGATGCCAGTTGTGGACCATCTTTCCTGTGACAGCATACGATTCGATTCGTGGACTATCTTTATTACAGCAACACACATGAGTGTTGTTTGTCCATCAAGAATGATGATGACCATTCATTTCATCCAGTGGGGTTGAAAGTGTAGAGCCGTGAGTTCTAAGATGGCTGATAAGGCCTATTTTGGCTCGAAATGTTCTTTGACAATGTCGACAAGGAATGCTTGACGTTTCTGGAGGAGGATTTCCTGCAGTGGTTTTTCTATCCTGCCTTTTCTTCACAGCTCTTGCAATCCTGGTTGCCTCACACGTGACTGCACCCTTGCGTAATGATGCACGCCACGAATTTCGGTCTCTAGCTGCAGTCTCCCAGGTGTCATGTTGAATTCCAAAAGCATTCAGTGAGATTTTCAGACACAGATATGTGAGTCGTGGTGCATCTTTCCTGCGTCAGCAAATGAATAGAGGTCGTTGACCATCTTTCCTGTGGCAACTTACCAATGTGATTTATGGACCATCTTTGCTGAGGCAAGATACGAATGCGAGTCGTGGACTATTTTTCCTGTGGCAACATACGAATATGTTTCGTGGACCATCTTTCCTGTGGAAACATACGAATGTGAGTCGTGGACCATCTTTCCTGTGGCATCATATGAATGTGAGTCGTGGACCATTTTTCCTGTGGCAACAGGATCAATTTACATAACTACGCAGCATCTACCAAATACACATCTGTATTAATTTACGCACCTGCATGCACACCTACCAAATTACGCACTAGCGTGTTCTCCTACCAGACTATGAACCTGTGCTTACACCAAATATAATATGCATTAACGCATACACCTACCAAATTATGCACCTTCGTGCACACCAAACAAATTACACACTTGCGCACGAACATACCAAGTTACCCCCAACCATATTATGCACGTGCGCATGCACTACCAAATTATGCCCCTTCCAAATTATGCACCTACCAAATACAACTACCATTTCGCCTGTGGCAACAGGGCAAATTTACATACATGCACACGCATCTACAAAATTACGCATCTGTTTATGAACCTACTAAATTACGCACCTGCATGCACACCTACCAAACTTCGCACTAGTGCGTTCACCTATCAAATTATGAACCTGTGCGTACACCAACCAAATTATGCACCTGCGTGCGCACCAAACAATACTTGCTCATGAACAATACCAAGTTACCCCTCAAACATATTATGCACCTGCGCATGCAATATCAAATTATGCCCCTTCCAAATTATGCACCTACCAAATACAACTACCATTTCTCCTGTGGCAACTAGGCTAATTTGCATACATGCACACGCATCTACCAAATTACGCATCTGTTTACGAACCTACTAAATTACGCACCTGCATGCACACCTACCAAACTTCGCACTAGTGCGTTCATCTACCAAAATACGAGCCTGTGCGTACACCAACCAAATTATGCACCTTCGTGCGCACCAAACAAATTATGTACTTGCTCATGAACATACCAAGTTACCCCTCAAACATATTATGCACCTGCGCAATCAAATTATGCACCTATCAAATATTGCACTACAAAATTATGCAACTGCAGTCATAACTACCCAATTACGCACCCATCAAATTATGGGCCTACCAAATTAAGCATCTGTGTGCACTCCGCCAAATTAGGCACCTGCGTGTGCTCCTCTATAATTATGCATCCGTGCATGCAATTTCAGATGCACACATGCCAAATCAAGCATATGTGCCTACACATCCTACCCACACATGAGCTAAAGTATGATCCTGCAAACGCACCTGGCAATTTCTGCCAAATTAAGCACCTATCAATTAACGCACATACCAAATGAAGTCCCCTGCGCACCCACCGAAATCCGCACCTGCGCGCGCACCCACCGAAATCCGCACCTGCGCGCGCACCCACCGAAATCCGCACCTGCGCGCGCACCCACCGAAATCCGCACCTGCGTGCGCACCCACCGAAATCCGCACCTGCGCGCGCACCCACCGAAATCCGCACCTGCGCGCGCACCCACCGAAATCCGCACCTGCGCGCGCACCCACCGAAATCCGCACCTGCGCGCGCACCCACCGAAATCCGCACCTGCGCGCGCACCCACCGAAATCCGCACCTGCGCGCGCACCCACCCAAATCCGCACCTGCGCGCGCACCCACCCAAATCCGCACCTGCGCGCCCACCCACCCAAATCCGCACCTGCGCGCCCACCCACCGAAATCCGCACCTGCGCGCCCACCCACCGAAATCCGCACCTGCGCGCGCACCCACCGAAATCCGCACCTGCGCGCCCACCCAACGAAATCCGCACCTGCGCGCCCACCCACCGAAATCCGCACCTGCGCGCCCACCCACCGAAATCCGCACCTGCGCGCCCACCCACCGAAATCCGCACCTGCGCGCCCACCCACCGAAATCCGCACCTGCGCGCCCACCCACCGAAATCCGCACCTGCGCGCCCACCCACCGAAATCCGCACCTGCGCGCCCACCCACCGAAATCCGCACCTGCGCGCCCACCCACCGAAATCCGCACCTGCGCGCCCACCCACCGAAATCCGCACCTGCGCGCCCACCCACCGAAATCCGCACCTGCGCGCCCACCCACCGAAATCCGCACCTGCGCGCGCACCCACCCAATCCGCACCTGCGCGCGCACCCACCCAATCCGCACCTGCGCGCGCACCCACCCAATCCGCACCTGCGCGCGCACCCACCCAATCCGCACCTGCGCGCGCACCCACCCAATCCGCACCTGCGCGCGCACCCACCTAAATCCGCACCTGCGGGCGCACCCACCCAAATCCGCACCTGCGGGCGCACTCACCCAAATCCGCACCTGCGCGCGCGCACCCACCCAAATCCGCACCTGCGCGCGCGCACCCACCCAAATCCGCACCTGCGCGCGCGCACCCACCCAAATCCGCACCTGCGCGCGCGCACCCACCCAAATCCGCACCTGCGCGTGCACCCACCCAAATCCGCACCTGGACATTATTTTCTTTATTTTCTTTTCTCTATTTTCTTATTTTTATATAACTTTATTTGCTTTTTTTCACCCGCAAATTTTCCCCTAAATTTCGCTCGTATTTTAACTTTTTTATTTTCTCCTGCAATATTCACCTACATTTTAGATTTTTCATTATTACCTTTGTATATCCTGCATTTTCATTTTCTTTTCTAAATATAATGTCATAGTCAGGGTTTGATCCATCGTCCTGTTGGCTTAATGTTTCCAGAGTCCAGTTCACTATTGACTGAGCAATCCTGATGTTCAAGAAAATCTGCTCAATGAATAATTATAAACACATTTCTTCATATTTACGATAAAACTAATCGAACCTGCACAAAATATATTCACTATTAGAAGACTTTCACAAGAGAATAAACCAACAGTCTACAGAGTTTCTACGACAGAATTAAACAATTTTATTTTTATACTATTATTAGACTAACATGTAACCCCTTTGTTCTTTGCCTGGTGTCTGAGTAATACTCACTAACGCCTGGCGGTATATGTTGAAAACTTGAAGTTGTAACTAAAATAAATTGTTGTCCGACAACTATTTTAATAGTTCTGAATCCCTCAAGATCCCCATCATATATGATGGTAGGGTCTTGCTCACAATAGCATATTAAGAATGATATAATTAGATATTGAAAATGTGCTTGTGGCTTAGGGGTTATGAACGCATTGCACAATCCCGACATGCTGTTCGAATTCAGCCGCAGGTGATTTTGAAGTATTGTATAAGAAAGTAATGAGGGGAAAAACAACACTGCACATAAAATTGCTAAGAAAATTACACGCGGCCAATAAATGCTAGGATTGACAACGACGTTCTATAACGGATATACAAAACATTTATTCAGAATTTCCTGCCGATATTGCACGAGCAAATAAGTTAAGGATAATATTTGTTCAGAACATGCATCTTTACTGTGGCAACATATGGATGCCAGTTGTGGACCATCTTTCCTGTGACAGCATACGATTCGATTCGTGGACTATCTTTATTACAGCAACACACATGAGTGTTGTTTGTCCATCAAGAATGATGATGACCATTCATTTCATCCAGTGGGGTTGAAAGTGTAGAGCCGTGAGTTCTAAGATGGCTGATAAGGCCTATTTTGGCTCGAAATGTTCTTTGACAATGTCGACAAGGAATGCTTGACGTTTCTGGAGGAGGATTTCCTGCAGTGGTTTTTCTATCCTGCCTTTTCTTCACAGCTCTTGCAATCCTGGTTGCCTCACACGTGACTGCACCCTTGCGTAATGATGCACGCCACGAATTTCGGTCTCTAGCTGCAGTCTCCCAGGTGTCATGTTGAATTCCAAAAGCATTCAGTGAGATTTTCAGACACAGATATGTGAGTCGTGGTGCATCTTTCCTGCGTCAGCAAATGAATAGAGGTCGTTGACCATCTTTCCTGTGGCAACTTACCAATGTGATTTATGGACCATCTTTGCTGAGGCAAGATACGAATGCGAGTCGTGGACTATTTTTCCTGTGGCAACATACGAATATGTTTCGTGGACCATCTTTCCTGTGGAAACATACGAATGTGAGTCGTGGACCATCTTTCCTGTGGCATCATATGAATGTGAGTCGTGGACCATTTTTCCTGTGGCAACAGGATCAATTTACATAACTACGCAGCATCTACCAAATACACATCTGTATTAATTTACGCACCTGCATGCACACCTACCAAATTACGCACTAGCGTGTTCTCCTACCAGACTATGAACCTGTGCTTACACCAAATATAATATGCATTAACGCATACACCTACCAAATTATGCACCTTCGTGCACACCAAACAAATTACACACTTGCGCACGAACATACCAAGTTACCCCCAACCATATTATGCACGTGCGCATGCACTACCAAATTATGCCCCTTCCAAATTATGCACCTACCAAATACAACTACCATTTCGCCTGTGGCAACAGGGCAAATTTACATACATGCACACGCATCTACAAAATTACGCATCTGTTTATGAACCTACTAAATTACGCACCTGCATGCACACCTACCAAACTTCGCACTAGTGCGTTCACCTATCAAATTATGAACCTGTGCGTACACCAACCAAATTATGCACCTGCGTGCGCACCAAACAATACTTGCTCATGAACAATACCAAGTTACCCCTCAAACATATTATGCACCTGCGCATGCAATATCAAATTATGCCCCTTCCAAATTATGCACCTACCAAATACAACTACCATTTCTCCTGTGGCAACTAGGCTAATTTGCATACATGCACACGCATCTACCAAATTACGCATCTGTTTACGAACCTACTAAATTACGCACCTGCATGCACACCTACCAAACTTCGCACTAGTGCGTTCATCTACCAAAATACGAGCCTGTGCGTACACCAACCAAATTATGCACCTTCGTGCGCACCAAACAAATTATGTACTTGCTCATGAACATACCAAGTTACCCCTCAAACATATTATGCACCTGCGCAATCAAATTATGCACCTATCAAATATTGCACTACAAAATTATGCAACTGCAGTCATAACTACCCAATTACGCACCCATCAAATTATGGGCCTACCAAATTAAGCATCTGTGTGCACTCCGCCAAATTAGGCACCTGCGTGTGCTCCTCTATAATTATGCATCCGTGCATGCAATTTCAGATGCACACATGCCAAATCAAGCATATGTGCCTACACATCCTACCCACACATGAGCTAAAGTATGATCCTGCAAACGCACCTGGCAATTTCTGCCAAATTAAGCACCTATCAATTAACGCACATACCAAATGAAGTCCCCTGCGCACCCACCGAAATCCGCACCTGCGCGCGCACCCACCGAAATCCGCACCTGCGCGCGCACCCACCGAAATCCGCACCTGCGCGCGCACCCACCGAAATCCGCACCTGCGCGCGCACCCACCGAAATCCGCACCTGCGCGCGCACCCACCGAAATCCGCACCTGCGCGCGCACCCACCGAAATCCGCACCTGCGCGCGCACCCACCGAAATCCGCACCTGCGCGCGCACCCACCGAAATCCGCACCTGCGCGCGCACCCACCGAAATCCGCACCTGCGCGCGCACCCACCGAAATCCGCACCTGCGCGCGCACCCACCCAAATCCGCACCTGCGCGCGCACCCACCCAAATCCGCACCTGCGCGCGCACCCACCCAAATCCGCACCTGCGCGCCCACCCACCCAAATCCGCACCTGCGCGCCCACCCACCGAAATCCGCACCTGCGCGCCCACCCACCGAAATCCGCACCTGCGCGCGCACCCACCGAAATCCGCACCTGCGCGCCCACCCACCGAAATCCGCACCTGCGCGTGCACCCACCGAAATCCGCACCTGCGCGCCCACCCACCGAAATCCGCACCTGCGCGCCCACCCACCGAAATCCGCACCTGCGCGCCCACCCACCGAAATCCGCACCTGCGCGCGCACCCACCGAAATCCGCACCTGCGCGCGCACCCACCGAAATCCGCACCTGCGCGCCCACCCACCGAAATCCGCACCTGCGCGCCCACCCACCGAAATCCGCACCTGCGCGCCCACCCACCGAAATCCGCACCTGCGCGCCCACCCACCGAAATCCGCACCTGCGCGCCCACCCACCGAAATCCGCACCTGCGCGCCCACCCACCGAAATCCGCACCTGCGCGCCCACCCACCGAAATCCGCACCTGCGCGCCCACCCACCGAAATAGGCACCTGCGCGCCCACCCACCGAAATCCGCACCTGCGCGCCCACCCACCGAAATAGGCACCTGCGCGCCCACCCACCGAAATCCGCACCTGCGCGCCCACCCACCGAAATCCGCACCTGCGCGCCCACCCACCGAAATCCGCACCTGCGCGCCCACCCACCGAAATCCGCACCTGCGCGCCCACCCACCGAAATCCGCACCTGCGCGCGCACCCACCGAAATCCGCACCTGCGCGCCCACCCACCGAAATCCGCACCTGCGCGCGCACCCACCGAAATCCGCACCTGCGCGCCCACCCACCGAAATCCGCACCTGCGCGCCCACCCACCGAAATCCGCACCTGCGCGCCCACCCACCGAAATCCGCACCTGCGCGCCCACCCACCGAAATCCGCACCTGCGCGCCCACCCACCGAAATCCGCACCTGCGCGCCCACCCACCGAAATCCGCACCTGCGCGCCCACCCACCGAAATCCGCACCTGCGCGCCCACCCACCGAAATCCGCACCTGCGCGCCCACCCACCGAAATCCGCACCTGCGCGCCCACCCACCGAAATCCGCACCTGCGCGCCCACCCACCGAAATCCGCACCTGCGCGCCCACCCACCGAAATCCGCACCTGCGCGCCCACCCACCGAAATCCGCACCTGCGCGCCCACCCACCGAAATCCGCACCTGCGCGCCCACCCACCGAAATCCGCACCTGCGCGCCCACCCACCGAAATCCGCACCTGCGCGCCCACCCACCGAAATCCGCACCTGCGCGCCCACCCACCGAAATCCGCACCTGCGCGCCCACCCACCGAAATCCGCACCTGCGCGCCCACCCACCGAAATCCGCACCTGCGCGCCCACCCACCGAAATCCGCACCTGCGCGCCCACCCACCGAAATCCGCACCTGCGCGCCCACCCACCGAAATCCGCACCTGCGCGCCCACCCACCGAAATCCGCACCTGCGCGCCCACCCACCGAAATCCGCACCTGCGCGCCCACCCACCGAAATCCGCACCTGCGCGCCCACCCACCGAAATCCGCACCTGCGCGCCCACCCACCGAAATCCGCACCTGCGCGAACACCCACCGAAATCCGCACCTGCGCGCCCACCCACCGAAATCCGCACCTGCGCGAACACCCACCGAAATCCGCACCTGCGCGCCCACCCACCGAAATCCGCACCTGCGCGCCCACCCACCGAAATCCGCACCTGCGCGCCCACCCACCGAAATCCGCACCTGCGCGCCCACCCACCGAAATCCGCACCTGCGCGAACACCCACCGAAATCCGCACCTGCGCGCCCACCCACCGAAATCCGCACCTGCGCGCCCACCCACCGAAATCCGCACCTGCGCGCCCACCCACCGAAATCCGCACCTGCGCGCCCACCCACCGAAATCCGCACCTGCGCTCACCCACCGAAATCCGCACCTGCGCGCCCACCCACCGAAATCCGCACCTGCGCGCCCACCCACCGAAATCCGCACCTGCGCGCGCACCCACCGAAATCCGCACCTGCGCGCGCACCCACCGAAATCCGCACCTGCGCGCGCACCCACCGAAATCCGCACCTGCGCGCGCACCCACCCAATCCGCACCTGCGCGCGCACCCACCCAATCCGCACCTGCGCGCGCACCCACGCAAATCCGCACCTGCGCGCGCACCCACCTAAATCCGCACCTGCGGGCGCACCCACCCAAATCCGCACCTGCGGGCGCACTCACCCAAATCCGCACCTGCGCGCGCGCACCCACCCAAATCCGCACCTGCGCGCGCGCACCCACCCAAATCCGCACCTGCGCGCGCACCCACCCAAATCCGCACCTGCGCGCGCACCCACCCAAATCCGCACCTGCGCGTGCACCCACCCAAATCCGCACCTGGACATTATTTTCTTTATTTTCTTTTCTCTATTTTCTTATTTTTATATAACTTTATTTGCTTTTTTTCACCCGCAAATTTTCCCCTAAATTTCGCTCGTATTTTAACTTTTTTATTTTCTCCTGCAATATTCACCTACATTTTAGATTTTTCATTATTACCTTTGTATATCCTGCATTTTCATTTTCTTTTCTAAATATAATGTCATAGTCAGGGTTTGATCCATCGTCCTGTTGGCTTAATGTTTCCAGAGTCCAGTTCACTATTGACTGAGCAATCCTGATGTTCAAGAAAATCTGCTCAATGAATAATTATAAACACATTTCTTCATATTTACGATAAAACTAATCGAACCTGCACAAAATATATTCACTATTAGAAGACTTTCACAAGAGAATAAACCAACAGTCTACAGAGTTTCTACGACAGAATTAAACAATTTTATTTTTATACTATTATTAGACTAACATGTAACCCCTTTGTTCTTTGCCTGGTGTCTGAGTAATACTCACTAACGCCTGGCGGTATATGTTGAAAACTTGAAGTTGTAACTAAAATAAATTGTTGTCCGACAACTATTTTAATAGTTCTGAATCCCTCAAGATCCCCATCATATATGATGGTAGGGTCTTGCTCACAATAGCATATTAAGAATGATATAATTAGATATTGAAAATGTGCTTGTGGCTTAGGGGTTATGAACGCATTGCACAATCCCGACATGCTGTTCGAATTCAGCCGCAGGTGATTTTGAAGTATTGTATAAGAAAGTAATGAGGGGAAAAACAACACTGCACATAAAATTGCTAAGAAAATTACACGCGGCCAATAAATGCTAGGATTGACAACGACGTTCTATAACGGATATACAAAACATTTATTCAGAATTTCCTGCCGATATTGCACGAGCAAATAAGTTAAGGATAATATTTGTTCAGAACATGCATCTTTACTGTGGCAACATATGGATGCCAGTTGTGGACCATCTTTCCTGTGACAGCATACGATTCGATTCGTGGACTATCTTTATTACAGCAACACACATGAGTGTTGTTTGTCCATCAAGAATGATGATGACCATTCATTTCATCCAGTGGGGTTGAAAGTGTAGAGCCGTGAGTTCTAAGATGGCTGATAAGGCCTATTTTGGCTCGAAATGTTCTTTGACAATGTCGACAAGGAATGCTTGACGTTTCTGGAGGAGGATTTCCTGCAGTGGTTTTTCTATCCTGCCTTTTCTTCACAGCTCTTGCAATCCTGGTTGCCTCACACGTGACTGCACCCTTGCGTAATGATGCACGCCACGAATTTCGGTCTCTAGCTGCAGTCTCCCAGGTGTCATGTTGAATTCCAAAAGCATTCAGTGAGATTTTCAGACACAGATATGTGAGTCGTGGTGCATCTTTCCTGCGTCAGCAAATGAATAGAGGTCGTTGACCATCTTTCCTGTGGCAACTTACCAATGTGATTTATGGACCATCTTTGCTGAGGCAAGATACGAATGCGAGTCGTGGACTATTTTTCCTGTGGCAACATACGAATATGTTTCGTGGACCATCTTTCCTGTGGAAACATACGAATGTGAGTCGTGGACCATCTTTCCTGTGGCATCATATGAATGTGAGTCGTGGACCATTTTTCCTGTGGCAACAGGATCAATTTACATAACTACGCAGCATCTACCAAATACACATCTGTATTAATTTACGCACCTGCATGCACACCTACCAAATTACGCACTAGCGTGTTCTCCTACCAGACTATGAACCTGTGCTTACACCAAATATAATATGCATTAACGCATACACCTACCAAATTATGCACCTTCGTGCACACCAAACAAATTACACACTTGCGCACGAACATACCAAGTTACCCCCAACCATATTATGCACGTGCGCATGCACTACCAAATTATGCCCCTTCCAAATTATGCACCTACCAAATACAACTACCATTTCGCCTGTGGCAACAGGGCAAATTTACATACATGCACACGCATCTACAAAATTACGCATCTGTTTATGAACCTACTAAATTACGCACCTGCATGCACACCTACCAAACTTCGCACTAGTGCGTTCACCTATCAAATTATGAACCTGTGCGTACACCAACCAAATTATGCACCTGCGTGCGCACCAAACAATACTTGCTCATGAACAATACCAAGTTACCCCTCAAACATATTATGCACCTGCGCATGCAATATCAAATTATGCCCCTTCCAAATTATGCACCTACCAAATACAACTACCATTTCTCCTGTGGCAACTAGGCTAATTTGCATACATGCACACGCATCTACCAAATTACGCATCTGTTTACGAACCTACTAAATTACGCACCTGCATGCACACCTACCAAACTTCGCACTAGTGCGTTCATCTACCAAAATACGAGCCTGTGCGTACACCAACCAAATTATGCACCTTCGTGCGCACCAAACAAATTATGTACTTGCTCATGAACATACCAAGTTACCCCTCAAACATATTATGCACCTGCGCAATCAAATTATGCACCTATCAAATATTGCACTACAAAATTATGCAACTGCAGTCATAACTACCCAATTACGCACCCATCAAATTATGGGCCTACCAAATTAAGCATCTGTGTGCACTCCGCCAAATTAGGCACCTGCGTGTGCTCCTCTATAATTATGCATCCGTGCATGCAATTTCAGATGCACACATGCCAAATCAAGCATATGTGCCTACACATCCTACCCACACATGAGCTAAAGTATGATCCTGCAAACGCACCTGGCAATTTCTGCCAAATTAAGCACCTATCAATTAACGCACATACCAAATGAAGTCCCCTGCGCACCCACCGAAATCCGCACCTGCGCGCGCACCCACCGAAATCCGCACCTGCGCGCGCACCCACCGAAATCCGCACCTGCGCGCGCACCCACCGAAATCCGCACCTGCGCGCGCACCCACCGAAATCCGCACCTGCGCGCGCACCCACCGAAATCCGCACCTGCGCGCGCACCCACCGAAATCCGCACCTGCGCGCGCACCCACCGAAATCCGCACCTGCGCGCGCACCCACCGAAATCCGCACCTGCGCGCGCACCCACCGAAATCCGCACCTGCGCGCGCACCCACCGAAATCCGCACCTGCGCGCCCACCCACCGAAATCCGCACCTGCGCGCCCAGCCACCGAAATCCGCACCTGCGCGCCCACCCACCGAAATTCGCACCTGCGCGCCCACCCACCAAAATCCGCACCTGCGCGCCCACCCACCGAAATCCGCACCTGCGCGCGCACCCACCGAAATCCGCACCTGCGCGCCCACCCACCGAAATCCGCACCTGCGCGCGCAGCCACCGAAATCCGCACCTGCGCGCCCACCCACCGAAATCCGCACCTGCGCGCGCAGCCACCGAAATCCGCACCTGCGCGCCCACCCACCGAAATCCGCACCTGCGCGCCCACCCACCGAAATCCGCACCTGCGCGCCCACCCACCGAAATCCGCACCTGCGCGCCCACCCACCGAAATCCGCACCTGCGCGCCCACCCACCGAAATCCGCACCTGCGCGCCCACCCACCGAAATCCGCACCTGCGCGCGCACCCACCGAAATCCGCACCTGCGCGCGCACCCACCGAAATCCGCACCCGCGCGCGCACCCACCGAAATCCGCACCTGCGCGCGCACCCACCGAAATCCGCACCTGCGCGCGCACCCACCCAAATCCGCACCTGCGCGCGCACCCACCCAAATCCGCACCTGCGCGCGCACCCACCCAAATCCGCACCTGCGCGCGCACCCACCCAAATCCGCTCCTGCGCGCGCACCCACCCAAATCCGCACCTGCGCGCGCACCCACCCAAATCCGCACCTGCGCGCCCACCCACCGAAATCCGCACCTGCGCGCGCACCCACCGAAATCCGCACCTGCGCGCCCACCCACCGAAATCCGCACCTGCGCGCCCACCCACCGAAATCCGCACCTGCGCGCCCACCCACCGAAATCCGCACCTGCGCGCCCACCCACCGAAATCCGCACCTGCGCGCGCACCCACCCAAATCCGCACCTCCGCGCGCACCCACCCAAATCCGCACCTGCGCGTGCACCCACCCAAATCCGCACCTGGACTTTATTTTCTTTATTTTCTTTTCTCTATTTTCTTATTTTTATATAACTTTATTTGCTTTTTTTCACCCGCAAATTTTCCCCTAAATTTCGCTCGTATTTTAACTTTTTTTATTTTCTCCTGCAATATTCACCTACATTTTAGATTTTTCATTATTACCTTTGTATATCCTGCATTTTCATTTTCTTTTCTAAATATAATGTCATAGTCAGGGTTTGATCCATCGTCCTGTTGGCTTAATGTTTCCAGAGTCCAGTTCACTATTGACTGAGCAATCCTGATGTTCAAGAAAATCTGCTCAATGAATAATTATAAACACATTTCTTCATATTTACGATAAAACTAATCGAACCTGCTCAAAATATATTCACTATTAGAAGACTTTCACAAGAGAATAAACCAACAGTCTACAGAGTTTCTACGACAGAATTAAACAATTTTATTTTTATACTATTATTAGACTAACATGTAACCCCTTTGTTCTTTGTCTGGTGTCTGAGTAATACTCACTAACGCCTGGCGGTATATGTTGAAAACTTGAAGTTGTAACTAAAATAAATTGTTATCCGACAACTATTTTAATAGTTCTGAATCCCTCAAGATCCCCATCATATATGATGGTAGGGTCTTGCTCACAATAGCATATTAAGAATGATATAATTAGATATTGAAAATGTGCTTGTGGCTTAGGGGTTATGAACGCATTGCACAATCCCGACATGCTGTTCGAATTCAGCCGCAGGTGATTTTGAAGTATTGTATAAGAAAGTAATGAGGGGAAAAACAACACTGCACATAAAATTGCTAAGAAAATTACAATAAATGCTAGGATTGACAACGACGTTCTATAACGGATATACAAAACATTTATTCAGAATTTCCTGCCGATATTGCACGAGCAAATAAGTTAAGGATAATATTTGTTCAGAACATGCATCTTTACTGTGGCAACATATGGATGCCAGTTGTGGACCATCTTTCCTGTGACAGCATACGATTCGATTCGTGGACTATCTTTATTACAGCAACAAACATGAGTGTTGTTTGTCCATCAAGAATGATGATGACCATTCATTTCATCCAGTGGGGTTGAAAGTGTAGAGCCGTGAGTTCTAAGATGGCTGATAAGGCCTATTTTGGCTCGAAATGTTCTTTGACAATGTCGACAAGGAATGCTTGACGTTTCTGGAAGAGGATTTCCTGCAGTGGTTTTTCTATCCTGCCTTTTCTTCACAGCTCTTGCAATCCTGGTTGCCTCACACGTGACTGCACCCTTGCGTAATGATGCACGCCACGAATTTCGGTCTCTAGCTGCAGTCTCCCAGGTGTCATGTTGAATTCCAAGAGCATTCAGTGAGATTTTCAGACACAGATATGTGAGTCGTGGTGCATCTTTCCTGCCTCAGCAAATGAATAGAGGTCGTTGACCATCTTTCCTGTGGCAACTTACCAATGTGATTTATGGACCATCTTTGCTGAAGCAAGATACGAATGCGAGTCGTGGACTATTTTTCCTGTGGCAACATACGAATATGTTTCGTGGACCATCTTTCCTGTGGAAACATACGAATGTGAGTCGTGGACCATCTTTCCTGTGGCATCATATGAATGTGAGTCGTGGACCATTTTTCCTGTGGCAACAGGATCAATTTACATAACTACGCAGCATCTACCCAATACACATCTGTATTAATTTACGCACCTGCATGCACACCTACCAAATTACGCACTAGCGTGTTCTCCTACCAGACTATGAACCTGTGCTTACACCAAATATAATATGCATTAACGCATACACCTACCAAATTATGCACCTGCGTGCACACCAAACAAATTACACACTTGCGCACGAACATACCAAGTTACCCCCAACCATATTATGCACGTGCGCATGCACTACCAAATTATGCCCCTTCCAAATTATGCACCTACCAAATACAACTACCATTTCGCCTGTGGCAACAGGGCAAATTTACATACATGCACATGCATCTACAAAATTACGCATCTGTTTATGAACCTACTAAATTACGCACCTGCATGCACACCTACCAAACTTCGCACTAGTGCGTTCACCTATCAAATTATGAACCTGTGCGTACACCAACCAAATTATGCACCTGCGTGCGCACCAAACAATACTTGCTCATGAACATACCAAGTTACCCCTCAAACATATTATGCACCTGCGCATGCAATATCAAATTATGCCCCTTCCAAATTATGCACCTACCAAATACAACTACCATTTCTCCTGTGGCAACTAGGCCAATTTGCATACATGCACACGCATCTACCAAATTACGCATCTGTTTACGAACCTACTAAATTACGCACCTGCATGCACACCTACCAAACTTCGCACTAGTGCGTTCATCTACCAAAATACGAGCCTGTGCGTACACCAACCAAATTATGCACCTTCGTGCGCACCAAACAAATTATGTACTTGCTCATGAACATACCAAGTTACCCCTCAAACATATTATGCACCTGCGCAATCAAATTATGCACCTATCAAATATTGCACTACAAAATTATGCAACTGCAGTCATAACTACCCAATTACGCACCCATCAAATTATGGGCCTACCAAATTAAGCATCTGTGTGCACTCCGCCAAATTAGGCACCTGCGTGTGCTCCTCTATAATTATGCATCCGTGCATGCAATTTCAGATGCACACATGCCAAATCAAGCATATGTGCCTACACATCCTACCCACACATGAGCTAAAGTATGATCCTGCAAACGCACCTGGCAATTTCTGCCAAATTAAGCACCTATCAATTAACGCACATACCAAATGAAGTCCCCGGCCCACCCACCGAAATCCGCACCTGCGCGCCCACCCACCGAAATCCGCACCTGCGCGCCCACCCACCGAAATCCGCACCTGCGCGCCCACCCACCGAAATCCGCACCTGCGCGCCCACCCACCGAAATCCGCACCTGCGCGCCCACCCACCGAAATCCGCACCTGCGCGCCCACCCACCGAAATCCGCACCTGCGCGCCCACCCACCGAAATCCGCACCTGCGCGCCCACCCACCGAAATCCGCACCTGCGCGCCCACCCACCGAAATCCGCACCTGCGCGCCCACCCACCGAAATCCGCACCTGCGCGCCCACCCACCGAAATCCGCACCTGCGCGCCCACCCACCGAAATCCGCACCTGCGCGCCCACCCACCGAAATCCGCACCTGCGCGCCCACCCACCGAAATCCGCACCTGCGCGCCCACCCACCGAAATCCGCACCTGCGCGCCCACCCACCGAAATCCGCACCTGCGCGCCCACCCACCGAAATCCGCACCTGCGCGCGCACCCACCGAAATCCGCACCTGCGCGCGCACCCACCCAAATCCGCACCTGCGCGCGCACCCATCCAAATCCGCACCTGCGCGCGCACCCACCCAAATCCGCACCTGCGCGCGCACCCACCGAAATCCGCACCTGCGCGCGCACCCACCGAAATCCGCACCTGCGCGCGCACCCACCGAAATCCGCACCTGCGCGCGCACCCACCGAAATCCGCACCTGCGCGCGCACCCACCGAAATCCGCACCTGCGCGCGCACCCACCCAAATCCGCACCTGCGCGCGCACCCACCCAAATCCGCACCTGCGCGCGCACCCACCCAAATCCCCACCTGCGCGCGCACCCACCCAAATCCCCACCTGCGCGCGCACCCACCCAAATCCCCACCTGCGCGCCCACCCACCCAAATCCCCACCTGCGCGCCCGCCCACCGAAATCCGCACCTGCGCGCCCGCCCACCGAAATCCGCACCTGCGCGCCCGCCCACCGAAATCCGCACCTGCGCGCCCGCCCACCGAAATCCGCACCTGCGCGCGCGCCCCCGCAAATCCGCACCTGCGCGCGCGCCCCCGCAAATCCGCACCTGCGCGCGCGCCCACGCAAATCCGCACCTGCGCGCGCGCCCACGCAAATCCGCACCTGCGCGCGCGCCCACGCAAATCCGCACCTGCGCGCGCGCCCACGCAAATCCGCACCTGCGCGCGCGCCCACGCAAATCCGCACCTGCGCGCGCGCCCACGCAAATCCGCACCTGCGCGCGCGCCCACGCAAATCCGCAGCTGCGCGCGCGCCCACGCAAATCCGCAGCTGCGCGCGCGCCCACGCAAATCCGCAGCTGCGCGCGCGCCCACGCAAATCCGCACCTGCGTGCGCGCCCACCCAAATCCGCACCTGCGCGCGCGCCCAACCAAATCCGCACCTGCGCGCGCGCCCACCCAAATCCGCACCTGCGCGCGCGCCCACCCAAATCCGCACCTGCGCGCGCGCCCACCCAAATCCGCACCTGCGCGCGCGCCCACCCAAATCCGCACCTGCGCGCGCGCCCACCCAAATCCGCACCTGCGCGCGCGCCCACCCAAATCCGCACCTGCGCGCGCGCCCACCCAAATCCGCACCTGCGCGCGCGCCCACCCAAATCCGCACCTGCGCGCGCGCCCACCCAAATCCGCACCTGCGCGCGCGCCCACCCAAATCCGCACCTGCGCGCGCGCCCACCCAAATCCGCACCTGCGCGCGCGCCCACCCAAATCCGCACCTGCGCGCGCGCCCACCCAAATCCGCACCTGCGCGCGCGCCCACCCAAATCCGCACCTGCGCGCGCGCCCACCCAAATCCGCACCTGCGCGCGCGCCCACCCAAATCCGCACCTGCGCGCGCGCGACCACCCAAATCCGCACCTGCGCGCGCCCACCCAAATCCGCACCTGCGCGCGCCCACCCAAATCCGCACCTGCGCGCGCCCACCCAAATCCGCACCTGCGCGCGCCCACCCAAATCCGCACCTGCGCGTGCACCCACCCAAATCCGCACCTGGACTTTATTTTCTTTATTTTCTTTTCTCTATTTTCTTATTTTTATATAACTTTATTTGCTTTTTTTCACCCGCAAATTTTCCCCTAAATTTCGCTCGTATTTTAACTTTTTTATTTTCTCCTGCAATATTCACCTACATTTTAGATTTTTCATTATTACCTTTGTATATCCTGCATTTTCATTTTCTTTTCTAAATATAATGTCATAGTCAGGGTTTGATCCATCGTCCTGTTGGCTTAATGTTTCCAGAGTCCAGTTCACTATTGACTGAGCAATCCTGATGTTCAAGAAAATCTGCTCAATGAATAATTATAAACACATTTCTTCATATTTACGATAAAACTAATCGAACCTGCTCAAAATATATTCACTATTAGAAGACTTTCACAAGAGAATAAACCAACAGTCTACAGAGTTTCTAAGACAGAATTAAACAATTTTATTTTTATACTATTATTAGACTAACATGTAACCCCTTTGTTCTTTGTCTGGTGTCTGAGTAATACTCACTAACGCCTGGCGGTATATGTTGAAAACTTGAAGTTGTAACTAAAATAAATTGTTATCCGACAACTATTTTAATAGTTCTGAATCCCTCAAGATCCCCATCATATATGATGGTAGGGTCTTGCTCACAATAGCATATTAAGAATGATATAATTAGATATTGAAAATGTGCTTGTGGCTTAGGGGTTATGAACGCATTGCACAATCCCGACATGCTGTTCGAATTCAGCCGCAGGTGATTTTGAAGTATTGTATAAGAAAGTAATGAGGGGAAAAACAACACTGCACATAAAATTGCTAAGAAAATTACAATAAATGCTAGGATTGACAACGACGTTCTATAACGGATATACAAAACATTTATTCAGAATTTCCTGCCGATATTGCACGAGCAAATAAGTTAAGGATAATATTTGTTCAGAACATGCATCTTTACTGTGGCAACATATGGATGCCAGTTGTGGACCATCTTTCCGGTGACAGCATACGATTCGATTCGTGGACTATCTTTATTACAGCAACAAACATGAGTGTTGTTTGTCCATCAAGAATGATGATGACCATTCATTTCATCCAGTGGGGTTGAAAGTGTAGAGCCGTGAGTTCTAAGATGGCTGATAAGGCCTATTTTGGCTCGAAATGTTCTTTGACAATGTCGACAATGTTGACGTTTCTGGAAGAGGATTTCCTGCAGTGGTTTTTCTATCCTGCCTTTTCTTCACAGCTCTTGCAATCCTGGTTGCCTCACACGTGACTGCACCCTTGCGTAATGATGCACGCCACGAATTTCGGTCTCTAGCTGCAGTCTCCCAGGTGTCATGTTGAATTCCAAGAGCATTCAGTGAGATTTTCAGACACAGATATGTGAGTCGTGGTGCATCTTTCCTGCCTCAGCAAATGAATAGAGGTCGTTGACCATCTTTCCTGTGGCAACTTACCAATGTGATTTATGGACCATCTTTGCTGAAGCAAGATACGAATGCGAGTCGTGGACTATTTTTCCTGTGGCAACATACGAATATGTTTCGTGGACCATCTTTCCTGTGGAAACATACGAATGTGAGTCGTGGACCATCTTTCCTGTGGCATCATATGAATGTGAGTCGTGGACCATTTTTCCTGTGGCAACAGGATCAATTTACATAACTACGCAGCATCTACCAAATACACATCTGTATTAATTTACGCACCTGCATGCACACCTACCAAATTACGCACTAGCGTGTTCTCCTACCAGACTATGAACCTGTGCTTACACCAAATATAATATGCATTAACGCATACACCTACCAAATTATGCACCTGCGTGCACACCAAACAAATTACACACTTGCGCACGAACATACCAAGTTACCCCCAACCATATTATGCACGTGCGCATGCACTACCAAATTATGCCCCTTCCAAATTATGCACCTACCAAATACAACTACCATTTCGCCTGTGGCAACAGGGCAAATTTACATACATGCACACGCATCTACAAAATTACGCATCTGTTTATGAACCTACTAAATTACGCACCTGCATGCACACCTACCAAACTTCGCACTAGTGCGTTCACCTATCAAATTATGAACCTGTGCGTACACCAACCAAATTATGCACCTGCGTGCGCACCAAACAATACTTGCTCATGAACATACCAAGTTACCCCTCAAACATATTATGCACCTGCGCATGCAATATCAAATTATGCCCCTTCCAAATTATGCACCTACCAAATACAACTACCATTTCTCCTGTGGCAACTAGGCCAATTTGCATACATGCACACGCATCTACCAAATTACGCATCTGTTTACGAACCTACTAAATTACGCACCTGCATGCACACCTACCAAACTTCGCACTAGTGCGTTCATCTACCAAAATACGAGCCTGTGCGTACACCAACCAAATTATGCACCTTCGTGCGCACCAAACAAATTATGTACTTGCTCATGAACATACCAAGTTACCCCTCAAACATATTATGCACCTGCGCAATCAAATTATGCACCTATCAAATATTGCACTACAAAATTATGCAACTGCAGTCATAACTACCCAATTACGCACCCATCAAATTATGGGCCTACCAAATTAAGCATCTGTGTGCACTCCGCCAAATTAGGCACCTGCGTGTGCTCCTCTATAATTATGCATCCGTGCATGCAATTTCAGATGCACACATGCCAAATCAAGCATATGTGCCTACACATCCTACCCACACATGAGCTAAAGTATGATCCTGCAAACGCACCTGGCAATTTCTGCCAAATTAAGCACCTATCAATTAACGCACATACCAAATGAAGTCCCCTGCGCACCCACCGAAATCCGCACCTGCGCGCGCACCCACCGAAATCCGCACCTGCGCGCGCACCCACCGAAATCCGCACCTGCGCGCGCACCCACCGAAATCCGCACCTGCGCGCGCACCCACCGAAATCCGCACCTGCGCGCGCACCCACCGAAATCCGCACCTGCGCGCACACCCACCGAAATCCGCACCTGCGCGCGCACCCACCGAAATCCGCACCTGCGCGCGCACCCACCGAAATCCGCACCTGCGCGCGCACCCACCGAAATCCGCACCTGCGCGCGCACCCACCGAAATCCGCACCTGCGCGCGCACCCACCGAAATCCGCACCTGCGCGCGCACCCACCGAAATCCGCACCTGCGCGCGCACCCACCGAAATCCGCACCTGCGCGCGCACCCACCGAAATCCGCACCTGCGCGCGCACCCACCGAAATCCGCACCTGCGCGCCCACCCACCGAAATCCGCACCTGCGCGCCCACCCACCGAAATCCGCACCTGCGCGCCCACCCACCGAAATCCGCACCTGCGCGCCCACCCACCGAAATCCGCACCTGCGCGCCCACCCACCGAAATCCGCACCTGCGCGCCCACCCACCGAAATCCGCACCTGCGCGCCCACCCACCGAAATCCGCACCTGCGCGCCCACCCACCGAAATCCGCACCTGCGCGCCCACCCACCGAAATCCGCACCTGCGCGCCCACCCACCGAAATCCGCACCTGCGCGCCCACCCACCGAAATCCGCACCCTAAGCCACAAGCACATCTAATTATATCATTCTTAATATGCTATTGTGAGCAAGACCCTACCATCATATATGATGGGGATCTTGAGGGATTCAGAACTATTAAAATAGTTGTCGGATAACAATTTATTTTAGTTACAACTTCAAGTTTTCAACATATACCGCCAGGCGTTAGTGAGTATTACTCAGACACCAGACAAAGAACAAAGGGGTTACATGTTAGTCTAATAATAGTATAAAAATAAAATTGTTTAATTCTGTCTTAGAAACTCTGTAGACTGTTGGTTTATTCTCTTGTGAAAGTCTTCTAATAGTGAATATATTTTGAGCAGGTTCGATTAGTTTTATCGTAAATATGAAGAAATGTGTTTATAATTATTCATTGAGCAGATTTTCTTGAACATCAGGATTGCTCAGTCAATAGTGAACTGGACTCTGGAAACATTAAGCCAACAGGACGATGGATCAAACCCTGACTATGACATTATATTTAGAAAAGAAAATGAAAATGCAGGATATACAAAGGTAATAATGAAAAATCTAAAATGTAGGTGAATATTGCAGGAGAAAATAAAAAAGTTAAAATTCGAGCGAAATTTAGGGGAAAATTTGCGGGTGAAAAAAAGCAAATAAAGTTATATAAAAATAAGAAAATAGAGAAAAGAAAATAAAGAAAATAAAGTCCAGGTGCGGATTTGGGTGGGTGCACGCGCAGGTGCGGATTTGGGTGGGCGCGCGCAGGTGCGGATTTGGGTGGGCGCGCGCAGGTGCGGATTTGGGTGGGCGCGCGCAGGTGCGGATTTGGGTGGGCGCGCACGCGCAGGTGCGGATTTGGGTGGGCGCGCGCGCAGGTGCGGATTTGGGTGGGCGCGCGCGCAGGTGCGGATTTGGGTGGGCGCGCGCGCAGGTGCGGATTTGGGTGGGCGCGCGCGCAGGTGCGGATTTGGGTGAAATCCGCACCTGCGCGCCCACCCGCCGAAATCCGCACCTGCGCGCCCACCCGCCGAAATCCGCACCTGCGCGCCCACCCGCCGAAATCCGCACCTGCGCGCCCACCCGCCGAAATCCGCACCTGCGCGCCCACCCGCCGAAATCCGCACCTGCGCGCCCACCCGCCGAAATCCGCACCTGCGCGCCCACCCGCCGAAATCCGCACCTGCGCGCCCACCCGCCGAAATCCGCACCTGCGCGCCCACCCGCCGAAATCCGCACCTGCGCGCGCACCCGCCGAAATCCGCACCTGCGCGCGCCACCCGCCGAAATCCGCACCTGCGCGCGCACCCGCCGAAATCCGCACCTGCGCGCGCACCCGCCGAAATCCGCACCTGCGCGCGCACCCGCCGAAATCCGCACCTGCGCGCGCACCCGCCGAAATCCGCACCTGCGCGCGCACCCGCCGAAATCCGCACCTGCGCGCGCACCCGCCGAAATCCGCACCTGCGCGCGCACCCGCCGAAATCCGCACCTGCGCGCGCACCCGCCGAAATCCGCACCTGCGCGCGCACCCGCCGAAATCCGCACCTGCGCGCGCACCCGCCGAAATCCGCACCTGCGCGCGCACCCGCCGAAATCCGCACCTGCGCGCGCACCCGCCGAAATCCGCACCTGCGCGCGCACCCGCCGAAATCCGCACCTGCGCGCGCACCCGCCGAAATCCGCACCTGCGCGCGCACCCGCCGAAATCCGCACCTGCGCGCGCACCCGCCGAAATCCGCACCTGCGCGCGCACCCGCCGAAATCCGCACCTGCGCGCGCACCCGCCGAAATCCGCACCTGCGCGCGCACCCGCCGAAATCCGCACCTGCGCGCGCACCCGCCGAAATCCGCACCTGCGCGCGCACCCGCCGAAATCCGCACCTGCGCGCCCACCCGCCGAAATCCGCACCTGCGCGCCCACCCGCCGAAATCCGCACCTGCGCGCCCACCCGCCGAAATCCGCACCTGCGCGCCCACCCGCCGAAATCCGCACCTGCGCGCGCACCCGCCGAAATCCGCACCTGCGCGCGCACCCGCCGAAATCCGCACCTGCGCGCGCACCCGCCGAAATCCGCACCTGCGCGCGCACCCGCCGAAATCCGCACCTGCGCGCCCACCCGCCGAAATCCGCACCTGCGCGCGCACCCGCCGAAATCCGCACCTGCGCGCCCACCCGCCGAAATCCGCACCTGCGCGCCCACCCGCCGAAATCCGCACCTGCGCGCCCACCCGCCGAAATCCGCACCTGCGCGCCCACCCGCCGAAATCCGCACCTGCGCGCCCACCCGCCGAAATCCGCACCTGCGCGCCCACCCGCCGAAATCCGCACCTGCGCGCCCACCCGCCGAAATCCGCACCTGCGCGCCCACCCGCCGAAATCCGCACCTGCGCGCCCACCCGCCGAAATCCGCACCTGCGCGCCCACCCGCCGAAATCCGCACCTGCGCGCCCACCCGCCGAAATCCGCACCTGCGCGCCCACCCGCCGAAATCCGCACCTGCGCGCCCACCCGCCGAAATCCGCACCTGCGCGCCCACCCGCCGAAATCCGCACCTGCGCGCCCACCCGCCGAAATCCGCACCTGCGCGCCCACCCGCCGAAATCCGCACCTGCGCGCCCACCCGCCGAAATCCGCACCTGCGCGCCCACCCGCCGACATCCGCACCTGCGCGCCCACCCGCCGACATCCGCACCTGCGCGCCCACCCGCCGACATCCGCACCTGCGCGCCCACCCGCCGACATCCGCACCTGCGCGCCCACCCGCCGACATCCGCACCTGCGCGCCCACCCGCCGACATCCGCACCTGCGCGCCCACCCGCCGACATCCGCACCTGCGCGCCCACCCGCCGACATCCGCACCTGCGCGCCCACCCGCCGACATCCGCACCTGCGCGCCCACCCGCCGACATCCGCACCTGCGCGCCCACCCGCCGACATCCGCACCTGCGCGCCCACCCGCCGACATCCGCACCTGCGCGCCCACCCGCCGACATCCGCACCTGCGCGCCCACCCGCCGACATCCGCACCTGCGCGCCCACCCGCCGACATCCGCACCTGCGCGCCCACCCGCCGACATCCGCACCTGCGCGCCCACCCGCCGACATCCGCACCTGCGCGCCCACCCGCCGACATCCGCACCTGCGCGCCCACCCGCCGACATCCGCACCTGCGCGCCCACCCGCCGACATCCGCACCTGCGCGCCCACCCGCCGACATCCGCACCTGCGCGCCCACCCGCCGACATCCGCACCTGCGCGCCCACCCGCCGACATCCGCACCTGCGCGCCCACCCGCCGACATCCGCACCTGCGCGCCCACCCGCCGACATCCGCACCTGCGCGCCCACCCGCCGACATCCGCACCTGCGCGCCCACCCGCCGACATCCGCACCTGCGCGCCCACCCGCCGACATCCGCACCTGCGCGCCCACCCGCCGACATCCGCACCTGCGCGCCCACCCGCCGACATCCGCACCTGCGCGCCCACCCGCCGACATCCGCACCTGCGCGCCCACCCGCCGACATCCGCACCTGCGCGCCCACCCGCCGACATCCGCACCTGCGCGCCCACCCGCCGACATCCGCACCTGCGCGCCCACCCGCCGACATCCGCACCTGCGCGCCCACCCGCCGACATCCGCACCTGCGCGCCCACCCGCCGACATCCGCACCTGCGCGCCCACCCGCCGACATCCGCACCTGCGCGCCCACCCGCCGACATCCGCACCTGCGCGCCCACCCGCCGACATCCGCACCTGCGCGCCCACCCCCGACATCCGCACCTGCGCGCCCACCCACCGACATCCGCACCTGCGCGCCCACCCACCGACATCCGCACCTGCGCGCCCACCCACCGACATCCGCACCTGCGCGCCACCCACGACATCCGCACCTGCGCGCCCACCCACCGACATCCGCACTGCGCGCCCACCCGCAGACATTCCGCACCTGCGCGCCCACCCACCGACATCCGCACCTGCGCGCCCACCCACCGACATCCGCACCTGCGCGCCCACCCACCGACATCCGCACCTGCGCGCCCACCCACCGACATCCGCACCTGCGCGCCCACCCACCGACATCCGCACCTGGCGCGCCCACCCACCGACATCCGCACCTGCGCGCCCACCCACCGACATCCGCACCTGCGCGCCCACCCACCGACATCCGCACCTGCGCGCCCACCCACCGAAATCCGCACCTGCGCGCCCACCCACCGACATCCGCACCTGCGCGCCCCACCCACTCGACATGCCGCCTGCGCGCCCACCCACCGACATCCGCACCTGCGCGCCCACCCACCGACATCCGCACCTGCGCGCCCACCCACCGACATCCGCACCTGCGCGCCCACCCACCGAAATCCGCACCTGCGCGCCCACCCACCGAAATCCGCACCTGCGCGCCCACCCACCGAAATCCGCACCTGCGCGCCCACCCACCGAAATCCGCACCTGCGCGCCCACCCACCGAAATCCGCACCTGCGCGCCCACCCACCGAAATCCGCACCTGCGCGCCCACCCACCGAAATCCGCACCTGCGCGCCCACCCACCGAAATCCGCACCTGCGCGCCCACCCACCGAAATCCGCACCTGCGCGCCCACCCACCGAAATCCGCACCTGCGCGCCCACCCACCGAAATCCGCACCTGCGCGCCCACCCACCGAAATCCGCACCTGCGCGCCACCCACCGAAATCCGCACCTGCGCGCCCACCCACCGAAATCCGCACCTGCGCGCCCACCCACCGAAATCCGCACCTGCGCGCCCACCCACCGAAATCCGCACCTGCGCGCCCACCCACCGAAATCCGCACCTGCGCGCCCACCCACCGAAATCCGCACCTGCGCGCCCACCCACCGAAATCCGCACCTGCGCGCCCACCCACCGAAATCCGCACCTGCGCGCCCACCCACCGAAATCCGCACCTGCGCGCCCACCCACCGAAATCCGCACCTGCGCGCCCACCCACCGAAATCCGCACCTGCGCGCCCACCCACCGAAATCCGCACCTGCGCGCCCACCCACCGAAATCCGCACCTGCGCGCCCACCCACCGATATCCGCACCTGCGCGCCCACCCACCGAAATCCGCACCTGCGCGCCCACCCACCGAAATCCGCACCTGCGCGCCCACCCACCGAAATCCGCACCTGCGCGCCCACCCACCGAAATCCGCACCTGCGCGCCCACCCACCGAAATCCGCACCTGCGCGCCCACCCACCGAAATCCGCACCTGCGCGCCCACCCACCGAAATCCGCACCTGCGCGCCCACCCACCGAAATCCGCACCTGCGCGCCCACCCACCGAAATCCGCACCTGCGCGCCCACCCACCGAAATCCGCACCTGCGCGCCCACCCACCGAAATCCGCACCTGCGCGCCCACCCACCGAAATCCGCACCTGCGCGCCCACCCCACCGAAATCCGCACCTGCGCGCCCACCCACCGAAATCCGCACCTGCGCGCCCACCCACCGAAATCCGCACCTGCGCGCCCACCCACCGAAATCCGCACCTGCGCGCCCACCCACCGAAATCCGCACCTGCGCGCCCACCCACCGAAATCCGCACCTGCGCGCCCACCCACCGAAATCCGCACCTGCGCGCCCACCCACCGAAATCCGCACCTGCGCGCCCACCCACCGAAATCCGCACCTGCGCGCCCACCCACCGAAATCCGCACCTGCGCGCCCACCCACCGAAATCCGCACCTGCGCGCCCACCCACCGAAATCCGCACCTGCGCGCCCACCCACCGAAATCCGCACCTGCGCGCCCACCCACCGATATCCGCACCTGCGCGCCCACCCACCGAAATCCGCACCTGCGCGCCCACCCACCGAAATCCGCACCTGCGCGCCCACCCACCGAAATCCGCACCTGCGCGCCCACCCACCGAAATCCGCACCTGCGCGCCCACCCACCGAAATCCGCACCTGCGCGCCCACCCACCGAAATCCGCACCTGCGCGCCCACCCACCGAAATCCGCACCTGCGCGCCCACCCACCGAAATCCGCACCTGCGCGCCCACCCACCGAAATCCGCACCTGCGCGCCCACCCACCGAAATCCGCACCTGCGCGCCCACCCACCGAAATCCGCACCTGCGCGCCCACCCACCGAAATCCGCACCTGCGCGCCCACCCACCGAAATCCGCACCTGCGCGCCCACCCACCGAAATCCGCACCTGCGCGCCCACCCACCGAAATCCGCACCTGCGCGCCCACCCACCGAAATCCGCACCTGCGCGCCCACCCACCGAAATCCGCACCTGCGCGCCCACCCACCGAAATCCGCACCTGCGCGCCCACCCACCGAAATCCGCACCTGCGCGCCCACCCACCGAAATCCGCACCTGCGCGCCCACCCACCGAAATCCGCACCTGCGCGCCCACCCACCGAAATCCGCACCTGCGCGCGCACCCACCGAAATCCGACGAAATTATTTTCTTTGTTTTTTTCTTTATATAACTTTATTTGCTTTTTTTCACCCTCAAATTTTCCCCTAAATTTCGCTCGTATTTTAATTTTTTTTATTTTCTCCTTCAATATTCACCCACATTTTAGATTTTGCATTATTACCTTTGTATATCATGGATTTTCATTTTCTTTTCTAAATATAATGTCATAGTCAGGGTTTGATCCATCGTCCTGTTGGCTTAATGTTTCCAGAGTCCAGTTCACTATTGACTGAGCAATCCTGATGTTCAAGAAAATCTGCTCAATGAATAATTATAAACACATTTCTTCATATTTACGATAAAACTAATCGAACCTGCACAAAATATATTCACTATTAGAAGACTTTCACCAGAGAATAAACCAACAGTCTACAGAGTTTCTACGACAGAATTAAACAATTTTATTTTTATACTATTATTAGACTAACATGTAACCCCTTTGTTCTTTGCCTGGTGTCTGAGTAATACTCACTAACGCCTGGTGGTATATGTTGAAAACTTGAAGTTGTAACTAAAATAAATTGTTGTCCGACAACTATTTTAATAGTTCTGAATCCCTCAAGATCCCCATCATATATGATGGTAGGGTCTTGCTCACAATACCATATTAAGAATGATATAATTAGATATTGAAAATGTGCTTGTGGCTTAGGGGTTATGAACGCATTGCACAATCCCGACATGCTGTTCGAATTCAGACGCAGGTGATTTGGAAGTATTGTATAAGAAAGTAATGAGGGGAAAAACAACACTGAACATAAAATTGCTTAGAAAATTACACGCGGCCAATAAATGCTAGGATTGACAACGACGTTCTATAACGGATATACAAAACATTTATTCAGAATTTCCTGCCGATATTGCACGAGCAAATAACTTAAGGATAATATTTGTTCAGAACATGCATCTTTACTGTGGCAACATATGGATGCCAGTTGTGGACCATCTTTCCTGTGACAGCATACGATTCGATTCGTGGACTATCTTTATTACAGCAACACACATGTGTGTTGTTTGTCCATCAAGAATGATGATGACCATTCATTTCATCCAGTCTCCCAGGTGTCATGTTGAATTCCAAAAGCATTCAGTGAGATTTTCAGACAGATATGTGAGTCGTGGTGCATCTTTCCTGCGTCAGCAAATGAATAGAGGTCGTTGACCATCTTTCCTGTGGCAACTTACCAATGTGAGTTGTGGACCATCTTTGCTGCGGCAACATACGAATGCGAGTCGTGGACTATTTTTCCTGTGGCAACATAGGAATGTGAGTCGTGGACCATTTTTCCTGTGGCAACATACGAATGTGTTTCGTGGACCATCTTTCCTGTGGAAACATACGAATGTGAGTCGTGGACCATCTTTCCTGTGGCATCATATGAATGTGAGACATGGACCATTTTTCCTCTGGCAACAGGATCAATTTACATAACTACGCAGCATCTACCAAATACACATCTGTGTATGGACCTATTAATTTACGCACCTGCATGCACACCTACCAAATTACGCACTAGCGCGTTCTCCTACCAGACTATGAACCTCTGCTTACACCAAATATAATATGCACCGTCGCATACACCTACCAAATTATGCACCTGCGTGCACACCAAACAAATTACACACTTGCGCACGAACATACCAAGTTACCCCCAACCATATTATGCACCTGCGCATGCACTACCAAATTATGCCCCTTCCAAATTATGCACCTACCAAATACAACTACCATTTCGCCTGTGGCAACAGGGCCAATTTACATACATGCACACGCATCTACAAAATTACGCATCTGTTTATGAACCCACTAAATTACACACCTGCATGCACACCTACCAAACTTCGCACTAGTGCGTTCACATATCTGTGTCTGAAAATCTCTCTGAATGCTTTTGGAATTCAACATAACACCTGTGAGACTGCAGCCAGAGACCGAAATTCGTGGCGTGTATCATCACGCAAGAATGCAGTCACGTGTGAGGCAACCAGGACTGCAAGAGCTGTGAAGAAAAAGCAGGATAGAAAAACCACTGCAGGAAATCCTCCTCCAGAAACGGCAAGCAATCCTTGTCCACATTGTCAAAGAACATTTCGAGCCAAAATAGGCCTTATCAGCCATCTTAGAACTCACGGCTCTACACTTTCAACCCCACTGGATGAAATGAATGGTCATCATCATTCTTGATGGACAAACAACACTCATGGGCAGGTGCGGATTTGGGTGGGCAGGTGCGGATTTGGGTGGGCAGGTGCGGATTTGGGAGGGCAGGTGCGGATTTGGGTGGGCGCGCGCGGATATGGGTGGGCGCGCGCAGATATGGGTGGGCGTGCGCGGATATGGGTGGGCGTGCGCGGATTTGGGTGGGCGCGCGTGGATTTGGGTGGGCAGGTGCGGATTTGGTTGGGCAGGTGCGGATTTGGTTGGGCGCATGCGCAGGTGCGGATTTGGGTGGGCGCGCCCGCATGTGCGGATTTGGGTGGGCGCGCCCACAGGTGCGGATTTTGGTGGGAGCAGGTGCGGATTTGGATGGGCGCAGGTGCGGATTTGGATGGGCGCAGGTGCGGATTTGGATGGGCGCAGTTGCGGATTTGGGTGGGCGCAGTTGCGGATTTGGGTGGGCGCAGTTGCGGATTTGGGTGGGCGCACGCACAGGTGCGGATTTGGATGGGCGCGCGCGCAGGTGCGGATTTGGACGGGCGCGCGTGCAGGTGCGGATTTGGGTGGGTGTGTAAATTGATAGGTGCATAATTTGGCAGGTTATGCCAGATGCGTTGGCAGGATCATAGTTGGCCGTTGTGTGGGCAGGAGTGTGGGCACAGGTGCGGTAATTTGGCATGTATGCATCTGAAGATGCATGCGCATGTTCATAATTATACAGGAACACATACAGGTGCGTAATTTGGCTGGAGTGCACACAGATGCTTAATTTGGTAGGTGCATATTTTTATGGGTGCGTAATTGGGTAGTTATGATTGCAATTGCATAATTTGGTTGGTGCATAATTTGGTAATTGCATAATTTGATAGTGCATTCGCAGGTGCATTATATGGTTAGGGGTAACTTGGTATGTTCATGCGTAAGTGCGTAATTTTTTTGGTGCATACGCAGGTGCATAATTTGGTAGGTGTACGCGCCAGTGCATAATTTATTTGGTGTTAGCGCAGGTTCATAATTTGGTAGGTGAATGCACTAGTGCGTAATTTGGTAGGTGTGCATGCAGGTGCGTAATTTAGTAGGTGATCGTATTCAGATGCGTAATTTGTTAGATGTATGCGCAGGTATGTAAATTGGTCCTGTTGCCACAGAAAAAATGGTAGGTGCATTTGGTAGGTGCATAATTTGGTGGGTGCGTCATTTGGTAGTTATGATTAAGTTGCATAATTTTGTATGTGCATAATTTGGCAGGGACATAATTTGGTAGTGCATGCACAGGTGCATAATATGGTTGAGGGTAACTTGGTATGTTTGTGCGCAAGTGTGTAATTTTTGTTTGGTGCGCACGCAGGTGCATAATTTGGTAGGTGTACGCGCCGGTGCATAATATATTTGGTGTAAGCGCATGTTCATAATTTGGTAGGTGAACGCGGTAGTGTGTAATTTGGTAGGTGTGCATGCAGGTGCGTAATTTAGTAGGTCCGTTCACAGATGCATAATTTGGTAGATGCGTGCGTAAATTGTTCCTGTTGCCACAGGAAAAATGGCCCACGACTCACAATCGTGTGTTGCCACAGGAAAGATGGTCCACGACTCACATTCATATGCTGCCACGTGAAAGATAGTCCACGACTCACATTCGAATGTTGCCGCAGGAGAGATAACATGTCAAAAACATTTGACTGTCTACGTCTAATTGGGAGTCTCTGTGGCGAAGTGGTCAAGCCGTTTGACTCGTGCTCCGAAGGTTGTGGGTTCGATTCCGGGCCGCACCCTTCGGTTTACGAGTTAAATGTTTCAGAGACTCCTGTGGGTCGTCGCTAAAAGCTACGGAGTTCGTGCTTTGTGCGGCGCTTTCCGTACTGCGGAAAGAGACCGAGCTATATGGGATAAAACCCGGTGCAATGAAGTCGACCTTGTCGACTTTTAAGCGACTTTTTAAAGTCTAATTTCTCTAATAAATTTACGATTTTCATTTGTCTCCTGTAGTACTTGGTCACAAAACACATGTCATATTGTCAACAAATGTCACCAGTAGGACACCCACAGCAAGCAACTATTTTTAGCCCTCGTGTGTCAGCTCGGTTTTCAGCCACGCAACCTGCTGTGAACCATTTGAAAACTCGCAGAAATTCCCCAACCGGCAAATCGTTGGACCGGTAGATCAAGCCTCGATTTGACTAACAAGCCCCAGCCGCCCAACCTGATGCAGCCACTTGCCTTATTTGTTGGTTCAGTGGAAAGCTAACAGGTAGGAACAGAACCCACCGTTCGAGTTTTATCATGCTTCTTTTCTCCATTCCCCCGCATTCTTTATATCCACACTATACGCGCAATTAATGTTTGAAAATTCGAATAGAATTGTAGCTATGTTTAAGGATTCAACGATGGTTCAGTTAGCCCATTGGTGTATTCAAAAACGCGCCTGTGTGTATGTCATATAAGGGGGTCGCCGAATCGAATACCTGCGAATATACTTGTGTGAAACCGGATCTACAGGAGCCGGTAGTTTTCTCAGTTAAGGTGTCGTACCTGTTGTGTTTCTGTATTGCTGATCAAGGTTTGTGTGTTTAACGTGTGCCTTTTGTAATTATTATTGTCTTTCTGAAATAATAGGCGCGTCTATCTATATATATATCTATCTATCTATCTATTTATCTATCTATCTATCTATCTATCTATCTATCTATCTATCTATCTATCTATCTATCTATCTGTCTGTCTGTCTGTCTGTCTGTCTGTCTGTCTGTCTATCTGTCTGTCTGTCTGTCTGTCTGTCTGTCTGCCTAGATACCTACCTACTTACCTTTCCGTCCGTCCGTCCGTCCGTCGATAGCTCTCTCTCTCTCCCTCTCTCTCTCTCTCTCTCTCTCTCTCTCTCTCTCGCTCTGTTTATCTATCCATTCATGCATGTATCCATCCATTCATGCATGTATCCATCCATCCACCCACCCATCCATCCATCCATCCATCCATCCATCCATCCTTCTTAAATAATAGGCGCATGAACTTCAAGTTAACATTTGATATACATATAAAGTTACAACATTTAAGTTAAATTCTACACAATATTTCTTAGTATACCGTAGATAGTGGCGGACTGGCCAGAATGTTAACTTGGCCAATGACAAGTGGACCCTGTGGCTCCCTATGAAGTGGACCCCATTTGACATAAGATCATGTGTTTTACATGTAAATGACCATTTAGTGCTGTGTCGCCGGTCAACAAGTATTTCTAGACGTCTCTTGCCTTCCCCTTGTTCTCTTCCCCCGTCGATCTTGCCAGTTGTCACGAAGTTCTCCCATTTATTTCTTCTCATAACATGACCAACACATTTTGACATGCAAAAGCTCATTTTTTTTTTCCGTGGATCAAGAAGTCAACAAATGTAGACAGTGTAGGAGATGTGAACAATGAAGAAGGCTGGATCATGGACAGTGTCGTGTCTCAGCTAGTGACTACAACGGGCTGTTCACTGCCAACTGTTTAGTTTAGTTTAGTCGACGGATCAACATCACGGCACACATGTGTAACCCATAAGTGCTCCGTTCTACTCCTAACTCAAGCCTGAGTCCGGAGAATCTCAGCACAGTGCACGAAGTCCGTAGCACCGGCGAGGATCCTGAAATACTTTGGGTAGATTTTTAACTCGAAATTTTGTCCGGGCAGCGCCGTTAGGCTACTCTTTTTCGATTTCCAACTGCTAACGTGGCTCAGAGGTTATGACTTTTCTCCGTAATCTCGTATACTCTCGTCGGTAAACGTGATGACGGTTCAAATCAGCAGTGGTTCTAATCGCATCGGTAACCTACGGGGTATGTGAGCCGGCCGCTCAGAAAGCAATGGCAAACTACTGAGCGTAATCTTGCCAAGAGATCAACATACAGCTGAAAGATGCTGGTGTTGACAGCTAAGTCCTGTAAAGGATATGCTAAAAAAAAAAAAAAAAAGGATTTCTTACGTGCGCAACAATACACAAGGGCGTCCGATCTCACTACCCAGAGACCAGGGGACATTTTGTTAGTAGAAGTCCACGTGAAAAAATCCCGGCCCTCACCGGGGCTTGAACCCGGAACCTCCAGCACTCGAGGCGGACACCATACCTTCGAGACCACTCACACCCCCCCCCCCTCAACTACTAACTGTGCTGTGGTTTATAAAGACTGGTTTGAGGAAGTTTAACAGTACAGTAAGAGGATCCTCTCCATTGCACCGGGTTTTATCCCACATGGCTTGGTCTCTGTACGCAGAGCGACCTGTAGAAAGCGTCGCACCAAGCACGAACTCCGCAGCTCCAGCGACGACCCCCAGGAGTCTCCGAGAAAATTACGTTCGTGAACCGAATGACTAGTCCGGAATCGAACCACAACCTTCGAGGGGCAGGTGGTTTAACCACACGGCCACGGAGACTCCCCATGAGAAGACCTAAGAACTGAATAACTAGAAAATCCGGTCTCGCGTCGGCATACACACTTCTCCTCACAAGCCTGATTCGCCCACACATCAACACATTCAGCGATAGTTTGAACCAACTTTTGGCCTAACATAGCGTATCTCCCTGACCTCCGGGCGGGAGCATATACTGGTATCTACGTGTCCCCACTTTGTACTACCTAGTACTAGGGGTCTTGCAAGGTCAATGCCGTATGACATCGCGTGCCCGCGCTTGGCCTGACCTTTCGTCTGCAACAGAACTGTTGGTTTCCGCTTGGCACTAATTTAGTAACGGTCTCCCACGCATAATGTTGTTGCTGTTGTTGTTTCTCCCTCTTCTCTTCTTCTTTTCTTGCCATCTTTCACTTCCCTCCTACATTCCCCTTTCCCTTCTCCTGTTCTTCTTTCTCCTCTTCGACTCCTTCTGTTCTTACTTCTTTATTTCCTTCCTCTCCTTCTTCCTCCCGTTCTTCTGTCTCCTCCTCAACGTCTGATTTTCTTCCTTCTTGCCTTTCTTTCTTCCTCTCCTTCTTTCTCCTGTTCTTCTTCTATCTCTTCCTCCACTTCTTCTTTCTTTAATTTCTTCCCCTCATTCTTCCTCCTCCTGTTCTTCTTCTATCCTCCTCCTCCTCCTCCTTTACGTTGACTTGTATTTAGTATACAATTGTACTTATTTTTCTTGCCCCAAGTTCAGTTTTCTGCAGATTCTGCGAGGCACAGAAAAGTGTCACATCCAATGAATACCCCATCGCCTAGGGAATTTATCATATTAACATGTATCGGCATGATCATTTATATCATCATCATCATCAGGTGTCATGCCAGCTGGCGTAGGCGTTCATGTCTCTCCACAGATCTCGGTCTTTGGTGTTCTGGATCATCTCTTTTGATGATATTCCTCCATGCCACAGTCTCAGTCCATCCAGCATCATTTCTCTTGGTCTGCCTCTGCCTCTTTTCCCCTCGATCTTCCCAGTCGTCACGATATTATTCTCCAATGCCTCTCATCTCATCACATGACCAAACAAATTATATACCGTGAGAAAATATAATACAGCTAACGTAAGGCATATCAAAAGGCTAGATAATATGTCGTATAGAGCTGTGTTAACATTGTCAATTATACACGGCGAGAAAATGTGACACAGCTAACGCTAGACACGTCAAACGTTGGAGGACTGGAACACACCATATTCATTTTTAGAAAGTGACCATGACTAATGAAATCCTACAACAAAGGGAGACAAATTAATCTATTTGAAAGACCAGGTAAGTCTAGCGACTCGTAGGCTTAACGTGTAATACACTAAATGTTCTCTAGTCTTATGAAGTGAGATGGCAGGTAGTGATTCATGGATTAGATACACTCCCTTGGAGAGCGGGCCTTAAAGGCAAGGCCGATTTAGTATTGTAAGACGTAGTTGAACTTCTTTTTGGTTTGCTTTGGTTATGTCCAATTGTCTGTTTATATACAAGTTTAAACACGGAAGTCCCACATAATAGGTTGTGCGATTTATTGCCTGTTAAATTTCGCTGTTTCTCGTTATGTGCGCACTACAGAGGTAATGCGTGATATGAAATAAATAAATGAATTATACTTTTGATGAAATACTTAAACACATAGTCGCAGATATCGATCGAATGTTGGGAATTTGTATTCACACGGTAATCGCACATTTTAAACAGTCTTTCTTGCAGACCCTTCTCAGAAATGCCAATCTGTCGTCAGCCATGTTGTGTTCTTGCAGACACTTCTCAGAAATGCCAGTCTGTCGTCAGCCATAGTGCGTTCCGCAGTTGCTACACTTTGATTATAGCCGAAATGGCCGAGAAGATAAATCCTATAGGTTACGTGTAATGTCCGGGATGCCGCATCGTTGTTTCATACTGCAAGTTTGGGAACTCCCAGATTTCAAGGCTCGCCTAAAACTTACGGATCAGTTCATCTTTTACTATGATATGTAAATAAAACCAGCTGCAGCTGGAGCGACGTTGCTGTTAGGTTTTCCTTATTTAAACAGACCGTCCCTTTGCTTAGCAGTTGGCTGTGGATCAACACTTTCATGTCGGCTAAATCTCCGTCTAATGTCTCGTTTGTTTAACGTCGTTCAGCTGCCTGATTTAACATTTAACCCCCCCCCCCCCCCCTTTTTTTTAAATTCTGTAATTGTGTAGCATTCTCTCCCTTTACTTCAAGATATGATACAAGCAAGACACTATGTAAAGATTGGTTAGGTTGAGATTATGATATATATATATATATATAAGAGAATGTGTCTGTTACAGTGTTGGATCTCTAGGGGATCCGAAAGCGGGTTCAAACAGGCAACAATAACTCCGTTAACTATAATATAGCAACATTTATTGACACTTAGGTATACAGTGCATTGGCGCAGTGGGTTTAACAAGCCCTCACTGATAAGTTGCTTATCACAGTGGTTTAACATCATACATGGTGATAACAAACATTCTATGCAAACTATCTAGCATATGTCTATGACCCTAAATACACATGGGTCTGAACTACTAAGTCCCTCTAAGGCAGGCCCTGTTGCCTCGCCGACGTCCTGTCTGTCTCTGCCGGTTCACACGTGTCGCAATCCGACACGGGTGGTAACTCTATCCGAGTTCCTCGTGGACCCCGCAATAGGCGGGCCACATCAGTGTCCACGGGACAGTGGACTCACTGACCAGTCCTTCGAGAAGGCTCTGGATTACTCTGGCCTTCGAGTGTCTTACTTCTTTCCCTTGGGCGGGAGTTGTAGCCCTTTGCCCGTGTATATTAACTTATGTTAGTTTACCGTATAATGTGAGGCTGTGACAGGATTCCCCCCTCTCCCCCGATTTGATGGGTTGTTATAAGGTAATTAGTTCTGTACTAATTCTGTCACAGGATCACATTAAGTCGGTGTTTGTAGTTTGGTGGACAGTAACTTGGTAACCTACACATTGGCATCAACACTCATGTATTCTCCCATACACCACTTCTCTGATTTGCTGAAGAGGTCTCTCTCTCCTGTGTCCTTAAAAATGCTTATCTGACCGAAGTTACGTGACGTTTCCTAGTTGTTTCTACAACCCGTCCTTCTCAAAGTATCCCACTGATACCAAGATAATTAACCTCTGTGTTAGAGAGGATTAACAAGACACAAGTCTTGGCTAATTAAGTACACCTGCAAATCCTGTTCTGTGTGTGCATTTCAATACACTTTTACTCTCTTATGTTGTATAATGCTGAATATGTAGTTACGCTGTTATTTTATCCCATCTGACTACATGTGTCCCTGTTGGCTTGTTAGTGTGTGGACTAAGTAGTTGCTTCTAATAAAGTGACTGTATTTTAATTGATAGTGTTCAGTTTTGAGTTTGATGTAAAGTGTGTGTTGCATGTGTGGCTTATCTCCAAGCGTCACGAGTTGGGATATCCTTAATCATGAATTACCCCAATGTGTGTAATGCATGATCAGGCATTCCAAGCAGTGGTGCTTAGATGTAGTATCCTAAATACTAAACATGCATTAACAATTTAGACAAGTAATACAATTTACATGAAAGACGCAGACAAATTAAAATAAATACGTTTTGCGTACAATTTGTCCGCTCAGTATATCGCTCTCATTTAATTCATTCACCCTGTCATTCACACATCTTTCATTCAAAATAGTATTTCGTTAAAATATATAAGTAAAGTTGAGGTAAGTGTTATTGCCCTTAGAAAAAATGGAATAGGCGATATGTTCCCTTTAAAATACTACGTAATTTTTGTACGATGACTCAAAAATGGTTTATAAATTACATAGAGAAAATTGCATAGGAAGAATCTTTCGCCTATGAGTGGAAATACATGTAATATTATGGTAGAAAATGTACAAATTACAGGTTGACATATTTTATATACATACTTCAATACAAATATAATACATATTCAATACTAAACTAATTAATTAACTAAGTAACTAAATCCAACGATGATGTGCGCGTTGTCCTCCTGTTGTCAGCGTGTCGTGCCATGAATGTTAACAGTTAGTATGGCTGTCTCTTGAGCGTTGTAATCGTCGTAGTTCTCTTTTGGCTGTTTGCAAAGTCTCTTAGCAACAGCAAGTATGGAATGTTCTCAATGTCGAGTATGAAGTGTTCTTAATGCTTTCATGATCAATGTCAGTTCACTGGTTGAATTCATTTCACACATAATGTCTCGCTCGGAATGTTTATAGAGCTTTTGGTGATTGGTAGTATAGGGTTCTTAAAGTGTCATGTTCGTAGGTGTTATACGTAACCTATTCACTTGGGTGATATTTCTTCTAAATGAAAGTTCTCTAGCAGGTGTAGAGGTACACTGTTCTATGCCACAGAATAAAATTATCACAGCTACTTGTATGGCGAATTGTTAATGTAACTACTGTTAGTCTGATGGTGCATTCGTTTGCCGTGATAAAATATCAGCAATAATGTTGTCAGTGCCTCTGATATGTCGGATTTCGAAGTCGAAATCTTGAAGAAGAAGACACCATCTTTGTAAACGATGGTTTTTCGGGACACCTTGCTTCAGCACCAACAATGGCGAGTTATCGGTGAGTACAACGAAGTGGGAACCTAAGAGGAACTTAGATAATCTGAGCATACAAAATAATAGACTTAATGCCTCCAATTCCACCGTTGAATAATGGGTCTCTGCTTTCTTCAGCTTACGGCTCACGTAGAGAATTGGGTGTCTCACTCCTTTCACTTCTTGCATTAAACATCCACCAATTGCGATAGCACTCGAATCTGTGGTCAAAATAAATGGTAAATCTATGTTTGGTAATCGTAATACTGGTGGATTAGAAAAAATGCATTTCAATCTGCATATTGCATCCTCTAAGCGGGTACTTTTACAAAATTTTTCTGGATGATCTTTTGTCAACATATTAGAAAAAACTGATGTAAGTTCTGCCCAATTTGGTATAAACTTAGCATAATAGTTTATAAGACCTAATAAACTTCTAACTTGTTTCTTCGTAGTTGGAACTTCTAGATTGAGAATTTTAGAAACAATTTTATCATCTGTCAACAGTTTGCCTTCAGAAATTCTATGACCAAGGAAGTCTATTTGTTTATAGCCTATTTCAACCTTGGAAGGTTTGATAGTAAGTCCAAAAAGATAGATTTGGTTAAAGACTTGTTGGAGTGTAAGTAAGTGAGAAGTCATATTAGAAGAATGAATGCATATATCATCAATATAAGATTGCACGTCTTTGATGCCTTGCAATAACAACCTAGTTAACCTGACAAAGGTGGCGGGAGCGTTTTTGAGCCCAAAATGGAAGATACCTCCATTCGTACAACCCCAGAGGTGTTGCGAATGCTGTTATATGTCTGGAAGAAGGGTGTAGTGGAACTTGCCAATAACCTTTCGCTAAATCAACCTTCGAAAATAAGGATGATGCCAATAACCTTTCGCTAAATCAACCTTCGAAAATAAGGATGATTGAGACATATTCAAAATGAGGTCTTCACAGCTGTTCATTGGCTCTGCATCTGTAGTGGTTATCGTATTTACCCTTCTATAGTCTACGCACAAACGGATTGTTTGGTCCTTCTTTTTCACAAGGACAATCGGTGAAGAATATTGGGACATAGATTTCTGAATTATTCTATTTTTCTCTAAATCCAAAATTTCTTTGTCTAAATTTGCTTTATAATGCAGAGGAATAGAATATGGTCTACATTTGACCGGTGTCAGATCTGTCAACACAATTGTATGTGTTATTTTGTCAGTCCGTCCAGGTTTGTTAGAGAAGATAGATTTATAATCGTTAAGGAGAGACAAAATGTCTTGTCGCTGCTGTTGTGTCAAAGTGTCAGAGATTTGTATGTCCTTTATACTGCCGTCGTCATTCATAATTGGTACTGGAATTTCAGTATTGTCTACGTCCGTCTGATTTATTACAGATGCTACTGTTTGTAAATTGTCCTCAATGTCCTTGTCGTCGTCGTCGAGATTAATCGTTGTCAATGTGTCGTCAAATTGGTCGTCGTTGTCATTATCCCATATTGTCGGTAATGTAAATATGTCTTCGTCGTCTTTGTCGTCGTAAGAGTGCGTCGTTAACGATGCTTCGTTTGTCGGGGTGTCATTCAGTTGGGTACTTGTCATTTCGTTTCTGTCATCAGTTAACTGCGTCTGCTTACTCGTGTCACTGTCCTCTCTAGCATAGTATGGTTTTAACATATTTACATGGAATATTTTCAACTTTCCTTTCAAAGAAATTTCGTAGTCAACTTCCGAAATTCTTCTCACAATTTTAAATGGTCCCTGCCAAGAGGTTGATAGTAAATCTCTCTTGTCAGGTAGTAATAGTAAAATATCCTGATCTGGTTTTAATACAATTGTTTTTGCACCTTTGTTGGCGTACTGCCTGTACCTAAAACCTTTCTCCTGTAATGATGTTCTGGCCAGTATACAGGATCGTATGATTTTGTCTCTGGTGTCAGTGACTAAATCATAGGTGGAAGTTGGTAGTTGGATATTTACAGGTTGTGATATGATATCTTTGTAAATAGTGAGAGGTCCTCTTGGGTTCGCTCCATATATCAATTCGAAAGGAGAGAACCCTGTGCTTGATTGTGGGACTTCTCTATATGCGAACAGCACCGTTGGGAGAAGTATATCCCAATCGTCTGGATTTTCAGCTGTCACTTTGGATAGCATATGTTTCAGGTCCCCATTTAGCTTTTCGCAGATACCATTCGCGGCCGGTCGATAGGGACTGGTGAAACATTGCTTTATGCCTAGTAACTTAGTTACCGATTGAGTGGCATTCGATATGAACTGAGTTCCCCTATCTGAAATTATTTTCTCCGGGAAGCCAAAACGGGAGAATATATTTAACAATACGTCCGTCACATCCTTAGAGGAGACAGATTTTAATGGAAGCATTTCTGGCCATCTCGTACATAGATCAATAAGAGTAAAAATATATCTATTCCCTTTCCTTCAGATGTGGTTTAATGGGCCTACTAGATCAACTGCCACGATTTGAAATGGCCTCGAGGCAGTTGTGGTTGATTGGATTTCTGCCGTAGGGTTTTTCCCCTTTTTAACCAGTTTCTGACATATATCACATGATCTACAATAGGTTTTTATGTCTTGGCAAAATTTAGGCCAATAAAATTGGGTCAGGACCCTGGCTCTAGTCTTTTCGTAACCCATATGACCTCCGAAAGGTGAGTCATGGGCTATTTTTAGTACCTTTTCACGATGTGAATGAGGTAAAACTACTTGCTGTATCGTGGTTTGATCTCTGGTGTAATATCTAGTCAGAACGTTGTTATTTAATCTAAATGTCCACGACGCATTTTTAGTCAATTTTGGTTTAAGTCCTACTAACCTAAAATATTGTGAAAGTGTAGGATCTGCTTTCTGTTCTTCTCCAAAATTAGTGATGGTAGTGTTTGGTGATACAATTTCTAGTGACTCCTGCAGTTGGTCGGTGTGGGTTTTGTGAGTTGTCTGTCGTGTTATTGCATTCGTGTGTTGTGTGTGTTGTTGCACATCTACAGGCTTTGTGGTTTGTGGATCGCTGGCATCCTCAATTCGAGGTTTTAAGTTGGTCGTATTACTGACAGATTCAACTGCCCCTGCATTCTGCACCTCGGTGAATTCTTTTTGAATTACTTCATTGGTTGTCTCCCTTGTGCTTTTGGCAGTTTGAGACAAGCACGAGTGGTGTTTCTCTTTAGAATCGCTGTTTGGGTTCTGGATACCGTTTTTCTGCTCCCAATCTCTGATTTCCTTTTCAGAGCACGATCGTATGTTGGGCTTATTTCCAAGTATAATTTCAGCGACCGGATTTTCGAGTACTGCGCACAATACTTGTCCTGATATGAAAGGTGTGCGAATTTCGACAAGAGCAAGGGGGTATTTTTCGATGGTGCCTGCGAATGTGCGACAAGTTACGTGTTTGTGTGTGTAGTCTTTGTCGTTGACTAATGTTTTCTTAATTCCACATAGCGTTGCGCCGGAATCGCGGATTAATGTGCACTTTTTGTTGTTTACAAACCCTGTTGAGAAATTTAGCTTGCCTGTAGATGACAAGGCAGCGTTGGCCATTTCATTAGAAATAGGGATCGTGTGGCCACATAACAATGTTGTGTCAAGTTGGAATTTTCTACAGGTGTTACATTCGTTGTCTGTAATGGTGTCGATGATTTGCACTGCATTCCCTACCTCACTCAAACTTTCATTCTGATTGTCACACTCATTCAGTTGTTCAATATCTTCATCTGATGAAGTTTCAACTAGTGCAGCATTGGCTTGTTTCAGTATCTTTCGGCCTTCACAAAAACGAGAATAGTGCCCAAAGCTGCTGCAAAAATAGCATTTGACCGCTCTCTGATACGCATTTCTCTTGTTCTTTTGCTTCTCCACGATCATTTTGAGATGATGTGGATAGTTGGGCGATTTATCGCACATCGCGTATTCTTCGTGAGTCAAACTACAATATTGGCACTTAACTGGCTTCCTGACATTCGAGCGTGGTTTAAACTTGCTTTCAGTTGGTTTCGAGTATCTAGTGTTTACAACTGCTGCTGTTTCGTTTTGACTTAGGTTTAATTGGAAAATATCTCTGACCGCTGTGAAAAATGCGTTCCCCTTTGTCTCTACATCTTGAATACTTTTACAGTCCATTTGTTTCAAAAACTTAGCAAAAGGTGTTGGGATTGTACTAACTATTTTGTCAATAATAATGAGTTCTTTCAGTTTGTCATGGTTGTTGTTAGTTTTAGCTGAGTTAATCCACTTTGTGCAAACATCCTGAACTGTAGACACGTAGTCAATGAAGGTTTGGTTAGGTTGTGGGGATAATTTTGCGAACTGTTGTTGGTAACCTGCTGTATCTAATGAGAAATGTTGGAGAATGCGTTGCTTTAAATAATCATAATCCTTTCTCATATCCTGTGGAACTGTCTCTATTACTTTCAAGGGTTCCGGAGCTAAGTTTCTCATTAAAATAAATGACCAATCTGATTTTTCGACCTTATGGTAAGACATTAGACATTCAAAATTTTCCAGGTATGCACTGATAGAGTCTCCTGAGCAAAATGCTTTCACGAGGCCTTTATACTTATTATATTTTTGTTCCTCCTCCTTGCTTCTCAGTTTATTTACAGATATTTCTACGTTGGAATCAATCTCCATCTGCTTTAGTCTTATTTGTGTATCGGCATTCAATTGGGCTAGTTTAGCCGCCGTCTCAAGCTCCATTTGTTTCTCTTGAGCCTGCACTTGCATTTTCTTTTCTTCTGCCTGCAATTGCATTTTCTTTTCTTCTGCCTGCAATTGCATTTTCTTTTCTTCTGCTTCAATTTGCTTTTGTTTTTCTTCCCGTTCTAGCGCTCTTTCTTCACGGGCAATGTTCTCTGCGTGTGTTTTCTGTGCCCATTCTGATATTTTCTCTTCTTTATAACCTAATCTCATACCTAACTCAATACATTTTTCTAATGTAGACATCTTGTCTTTTACTTGTTGGTAATTTTAATGAAGTTAAATCCCTTAGAAAAATGTTGGGGAGTAGAAAAGTTAGTTATCTCCCTTAATGTTTACATGTGCAAATACAAAGTTATGAATATACATACAAATCAATGCAAAACAATAATGTTACATGGATGGAGGATGATAAGTACCGCTTAGGGTTGCAATGGGCATGATATGAAACTCATCTTATATTTCCTGAACTTGCGAATGTTGTCTCGTTCTCTCGCCACTGTTGGAAGATAGGTTACATACACCACAACTCGCGGAAGAATCTGCTTGTAGGATAAAAAAAAAATTAGTAACAGTCAAGTAAATGTCACAGTCATGTCAAATTTTATACTATTCACATCAATGGATATTTATCTGCAGAGGAAGTAATACTAATACTATTTCATTCCTAGATAGCTGCACAATTATAAGAATATGTTCAGTAATAAATTTGATAGTATTTACTTAATTTTTTTACTTGGCAATCAATAGCCGTCTGAACGTAAAGCTTGTGCCAAAACCGGAGCTTAGCCCCCAAAAAGCCTGTTACAGTGTTGGATCTCTAGGGGATCCGAAAGCGGGTTCAAACAGGCAACAATAACTCCGTTAACTATAATATAGCAACATTTATTGACACTTAGGTATACAGTGCATTGGCGCAGTGGGTTTAACAAGCCCGCACTGATAAGTTGCTTATCACAGTGGTTTAACATCATACATGGTGATAACAAACATTCTATGCAAACTATCTAGCATATGTCTATGACCCTAAATACACATGGGTCTGAACTACTAAGTCCCTCTAAGGCAGGCCCTGTTGCCTCGCCGACGTCCTGTCTGTCTCTGCCGGTTCACACGTGTCGCAATCCGACACGGGTGGTAACTCTATCCGAGTTCCTCGTGGACCCAGCAATAGGCGGGCCACATCAGTGTCCACGGGACAGTGGACTCACTGACCAGTCCTTCGAGAAGGCTCTGGATTACTCTGGCCTTCGAGTGTCTTACTTCTTTCCCTTGGGCGGGAGTTGTAGCCCTTTGCCCGTGTATATTAACTTATGTTAGTTTACCGTATAATGTGAGGCTGTGACAGTGTCTTTGTTTGTGTGTCCTTTATGCGTTCTTGAACGGTCCATCCGATTGAGATGAAATTTTCTACAGATATTCTTCTCATTCCCGCGCAGCCAACTGGTATAGTTAATTAGTTTAAAATCAACAATTTTCCCTCCAGCACGAAAGAAAATGGCACGAGCTTTAGAAACAGACGAATAAATGTTCCGTCATCTTGCTGCAAGGGAACTCACTCTCTGATTAAACCAGAAATTAGTTAGGAACAGTTGTTGTTCTCACTCGCGCGTCTGCAACTGAAACAATTAGTTTAAAATGAATTTTTAATTTTTGGGAACGGGAACGGGAACAAGGGCCGAATATGAATTAAATTAGACGCTCTCGCCAGGAGCTGGGCGAAGCCGGGCCGGTCGTCTTTTTTGGGAACGGGAACGGGAGCAGGGACCGAATATGAATTAAATTAGAAGCTCCCCGCCAGGGGCTGGGCGAAGCCGGGCCGGGTCTTCTAGTATTATATATATATATATATATATATATATATATATATATATATATATATATATATATATACAATGATATATAACTACATAAAAAGTTAAATGGGAAAATAGGTGACAAACGATGGGTAGATTAATGGACAATTGAGCTGGTGAATATCACCGTGTTTGAAGCACACACCACATGGAATTCTCACCTGATGTTGTCACTTCTGTACTTGACGTTGAGAGGTAAAACAGGGATAGGTTTAAAGCAGGTTAAGGTGGAAGGGGGAGGGAAAGGTGAAGAAAGAAGAAGAAGAAGAAGAAGAAGGGAGAAGAGCAGGTGGAAGAAGGTGATGAAAAGAAAGAAAGGAGGAAAAGGAGTGGGAGGAGGAAAGAATCTCAGAAAGCAAGATTGAGAGGAAAAGAAGAAAGGGAAGACAGGAAGTTCAATATCTAGATGGCTTGGCCACATGGCACGATCGAGACAAAAAACACAGAGCTGATCCACAAATCTGGTGATCATGTGAGATAGCGAAACATAACTGTCTACGTTTATCGGCATGGCCCATCATGAAGATGATTTGTGACAGCAGAATTTTCGCTCGTTACACTTCAGAGCTTATATGGAACATTAACCTCGGGGTTTCCCGACCGAGCTATCAAAGCCGAATCTCACTAGCCTAGACAAGTGCTGACGTGTTCAAGGTTAGCCTAGGCAGTTATATATAACCCAGCCCGACAGGTATTTGATATCTACAAATGAAACGTTAACAAAGGCAATGACTGTAATTTAACATAAACTTATGGATATCCGATGACAGAAACAACCAATGTCATATTTTAGTATTATTATTAAAATTTAGCTTTATGTCCTTTCAATGACGTCGCAGCCACCCTCATCATTTATTGGCTGTCTGTGATTTTCTATTTCAACTTTCTGTAGTGAAGGTTGGGCGCAATTCGTCATCCCGCATACCGCGTTCCAAACACAGGGTGATTTGGCAGCAGACCGCCTTGCGTAATTTTTTATACAATAGTATGAGTGCTCATCGTTCAGAAAGCAATAGCACACTACTGAACGTAAACTTAACAAGAAATCACAAAACAGCAACAGGTGACGGGCCTGACTGTGACGTCATATAAAGGGAATGCAACAAAAGACAGGACGTCGCTGTCAACTTCAACATCTTTTAACTGTGATTTCTTGGCAAGTTTACGTAGTTTGCCATTGCTTCGTGAACCACCAGCACCCATACCATTGTATAAAAAACCAGAGCAATGCGTTTTGAACTCAAGCGTAACCCATACTCGTGCTACTATTTCTGGTGCACTGGACTAATTCTTGTGTGTAGATTAGCTTTCCCTATTTCCAGTGTCCCTCGTCAGCAGACGAACCCACTCCGACGTCTGAGAGCTTGTGATTGACGTTCCAACGTCAAAAACGAGAAGTCAACATTTTAGTCCAGAAGATGTAGAAATGTATGAATGTGTTAAGATCACGTGGCGTAACCTAGAACTAGGCCACGCTTGTCGGGGCAGGATTTATCTCGTTTTCCAGGTGAATCCATTTTTTTTTAAAAGCTCTTTAATTTAAGCAAAAAGGGTCGCATTGGGGGAAAGTAGTTTTGACAAACTGATTTGTTTCGTTTTGCCCTAGGTAAAGTTTTAAAGACATTCCTTTTAAAAATATTATACAATTAACATAGTTTAGAAATTATCACCACAAAAATAATAATAATAATAATAATAATAATAATAATAATAATAAACACCAATTGTAAAATAAATTCTTCTTCTTCTTCTTCTTCTTCTTCTTCTTCTTCTTCTTCTTCTTCTTCTTCTTCTTCTTCTTCTTCTTCTTCTTCCCTTTCATCTCTCGGTAGAGCATTAACCTCAACCAACTCACGCCAAAGCCTCAGATACTGATGATTAAGACGACGAGCTGATGATGACATCGACAAAAGTGGGCAGGTTGTGTACGTCAGCCTCATGGACTCCCACAAACGTTTAACAACACGAGACATGGGGAGACTATCACACTGCTCCCTTATTATTGTCCCGATGTATTTTTCTGCTACAGGTCTGTGATATGATGGCAGCGCTATCACATGTTGTGGGGCTGGGTGAAAGGGGGGTTGTATGGCCAATCTCCCCCTCATTTCACAGGCGACGAGTCCAGACGTCCAACCCGATCCCGACTTAAGTCATGAGATAGTCAGCGCAGTTTGCTATCAACCTCGCTAACACGCCCACTGAAACATTAATGTCACAGATCTACGAATAGTGAAGTGTGTGTGAGTTAGTGAATGAGTTTGGGAGTGAGGGAATTAGGGAGTGAGAAAGGGAGTATGTGAATGATTGTGAGAGTGAGTGTTGGTGTGCGTAAGGGAGGTAGGGGGTGAGTGAGTGAGTGATTGAGGGAGGGGGTGAGTGACGGGGTGAGTGACTGAGTGAGTGAGTGAGAGAGGAAGGGATGGAGTGAGTGAGTATGTGAGTGAGTGTGAGAGACAGACAAACAAACAGTCAAGGGTGTATACTTTCCTCTGTTGTTTAAACATATATATATATATATTGGTATTTCACACCGTGTAATTTCATGAAATCTAAAGAAAATGTGCCAGAGATAGCTGTAGGTAGTCAGTCATAAGATATATAACTTCCGTTATGCTGATAATACCGTCAAGATACCAACAAGTCAGACAGGATTGTCACAAAACGGTAACTCATATTGGATTTTTGTAAACCAACAACACATATTCACAATATCCACATTGCTGTTCAGGCCTGGCAATTCTATTACCAGGAAATCTGCCTCAAGAACACCTACGCCTTAAGGACTGTGAAAGGATTCAGTGAAGCATCCCTGATACCACTTGTCATAAACCACTTCAATATAGCTGGGTGTTGCCTTAGCACGGTGGCTTCAACAGGGTTGCCACCTTGATACGTTATGTCCACCTTGGTGTGGGTGTTGCCACCTTGATGCGAGATTGCCACCTTCATACGGGATTTCCATCTTGGTGTGGGAGTTGTCACCTTGGTGTGGGATTAACATCTTGATTTGGGATTGCCACCTTGGTGTAGGGTTTCCATCGTATTGTGGGATTGCCGCCTTAATATGAGATGTCCACCTTGATGAGGGATTTCCACCGCATTGTGATACGGGATTACCACTTTGGTGTGGTATTTCCACCTTGGAGTGGGATTGTCACTTTGATGCGTGCTTTCAGCTTTTGTACGGAGGCATCACCTTGGTGTAGGATTGCCACCTGGTACATGGAACGCAATGTTGATGCAGGATTGACACCTGGTCGCCTTTTATTATTCACATTTTTCTACAATCTTTACTGCCAGTCATTTCTCCTTGTCATATTGCCAAAATGTCATGATATCGTGTTCCAGTTTATCTCAGTAATGTACCTGGCCTCGATGCCCGTCTGTCATGTTTTGTTTACTTTATCCCAAGACATGTCTTACAATGATGTCACTATGCCATGTTCCACTTTGTCCCAAGACATGCCTTACCACGATGTTCCAGTTTATCCCAAGACATGTTTTACCACAAAGTCACGCTGTCACATTCCAGTTTACCTCCAGACATGTCTTACCATAATGCCACGCTGTCATGTTCCATTTTATCCTAAGCCATGTCTTACCACGATGTCACAATGTCCCAGTTTATCTCAAGACATGTCTTATCTGCAAAGTGTTACTTTTTGCTTCTGAAACGATTAACTAGTTCTCTTAATGGCTTGATTTCTACAAAAAGTCGTCACAAGCAAGGCTCTGTCGTCATTTAGAGGTGAAAGGTTAGAATCCCAACTTTCAAGTGTGATGTTTTGTGTGTCCTTTAGTCTCTCCTTCTATCTTCTACTTCTGTAAGCCTCAAACAATACGTGTGAATTTATTTATGAACTGCCTTAGTAGCTTCAAAGTGTTCCTCGATGAATATTTCACATCTTAGACAATTGGTTGTTTTCGATATGACAAAAATAAACTAACATTAAAAAGGTGTGGGTCGGGTGGGGATAATAATGGATTGATTCTATGGCGTTAACAATCTCATTCACGAGACTTGGAGCTTTAAAAAGCCTGATCGAGCGACAGCAAAACAATAGTCCACATAGAGAAGACAATCAAGCGTGCCTACTTTCTCTTTGATGTTTCTTTGAAGTTTGTATTGTATTCTGATGAAGCTTTGATATGCGACACGTTAGTTTATTATTTATGTGAGCATGTATTTTAATTAGATGACCCTCTTTAGGGCAGTAACCGTTGCCTCTACCCCTATCTCTCTTTCCCCTCCCTCCCCCACGTCTACCGCTCTCCTACACATCTGTCCCTGGCCAGCCTCTCCCAACCAGGCATACAAACCTACATCTGCTGAAGTCAGTCAGTCAGTCAGTCAATCATCAATCAATTAGTCATCAGTCAGTACGTAAATCAGTTAGTCATTACTTCAGTCAGTCAGTCGGTACGTAAGTAAGTTAGTCAGTCGGTACATAAGTAAGTTAGTCAGTCAGTACGTAAGTCAGTCAGTCAGTCAGTCAGTCAGTCAATACATAAGTCAGTCAGTCAGTCAGAAAGTCAATCAATACATAAGTCAGTCAGTCAGCACATAAGTAAGTCAGTCAGCAATACATAAGTCAATCAGTCAGTCAGTACATAAGTTAGACTGTCAGCTCGTAAGTCAGTCTATCACTTTGTAAGTAATTCAGTCAGCCAGTTTGTAAGTCAGCCTGTCACTACGTAAGTAAGTAAGTCAATACGTCAGCCAGTCAGTCAATCAGTCAGCACGTAAGTCAGTCAGTTTGTCATTATGTAGGTAAGTCAGTCAGTATGTAAGTAAGTTAGTCAGTCAGTAATTAAATCAGGCAACAAGTGACTCAGTCATAAGAATTTTAGAAAGGCTTAGGTGGGGCATAGCACAAAAAAGGTTGGGAAACACTGGTATAGACCGTCGAATCTTGTGGGGTGACTTGATCAGTTTCACACTGCCGCCATTACCTCCCAAAATATTTACATTTACCTAAGATGACATCACATACGTTAAGTTACGTGATTTGGCAAATCACGTGACCAGCCAGAAAAGTTCGACTATGAATAAAGGGAGAATTTATTCATAGTCGGAGTATGAATAGTCACTTGGTTTACGGGAGTATGAATAGTCTCTTTGTTTACCTAAAGTCGAGGTCAACTCTAAAAATAGACCCAACGCGGAATCGAATTCATGACCCCCCCCCCCCCCCCCCCCCGGGTTGGGAGTAGTATATGGCGTGCACTTGCCACATGATTGGAGGGTAAACTGGTAGGGTAATTTGGGTTTATGAAGGAAATACGGGGAAAATGTCGACTCGGTGAAATTTTTTTTTCGGCGTGCCTGGTGGGAATTTTTTTTCGGCGTGCCTGGTGGGAACTTTTTTTCGTGGGAACGAAATTTTTGGCGCTGCCTGGTGGGGAAGTAATTAAGGTAAAATGTTCTGGAAAGCGAGGTTGTGAGATGAGTGGTAGTACTTAAAGAGAGGGCACGGCTGAGGGAGGGGTATATATTTTAGAAAGGAGTATATGAATGTGTGCGTAGTGATGAACAAGGGTGTGATGGGTCGTGGTTTCTACTCATGGGTATATGGTGGTGGCGTAGACATAATATGTATGGGTAGTGATAGACAAGGGTGTGCTGGGTCGTTCTACTCATGGGTATATGGTGGTGGTGTAGATATAATGTGTGCGTAGTGATGAACAAGGGTGTGATGGGTCGTGGTTTCTACTCATGGGTATATGGTGGTGGCGTAGACATAATATGTATGGGTAGTGATAGACAAGGGTGTGCTGGGTCGTTCTACTCATGGGTATATGGTGGTGGTGTAGATATAATGTGTGCGTAGTGATGAACAAGGGTGTGATGGGTCGTGGTTTCTACTCATGGGTATATGGTGGTGGTGTAGATATGAATGTGTGCGTGGTGTCGTGATGGGTCATGGTTTCTACTCATGGATATATGGTGGTGGCGTAGACTTAATGTGTCTGTGTAGTGATACACAAGGGTGTAATGGGTATAGGGTGGTTACGTGTATGACTGTATCTGTGTAGTGATGAACAAGGGTGTGATGGATCGTGGTTATACTCGAAGTAAGAGCTGGTTACTATCATCTGAACAGTGTGATAGTAGTGAAGGGTGGTATATTCACCGATTACAAAGGAAAGCATATAAAGTTATAATGGGTATGGTGGTAAGGGGTATTAGTGATCAAGTAGAAGTGATATAGGGGTGGTCATAAATATAATAAGAGGTGTTTGCAATTACACACTGGTCAACCAGTGGTCAAGTGGTCAAGTAAGGGTCAAGTAGTCAAGTAAGGAAACTTTAGGGAAAAGTGATTGTAATGATATGGTGGTGATTAAAGAGTGGTAAATTAGTGGTCAAGTAGTGGTCAAGCAGTGGTCAAGCGGTGGTCAAGTGAGGAAAATTTTAGGGAAATTTTAGGGAAAAGTGATTGTAATGATATGGTGGTGATTAAAGAGTGGTAAATTAGTGGTCAATCAGTGGTCAAGGAGTGGTCAAGTGGTCAAGTAAGGAAAATTTTAGGGGAAATTGGTCGTAGTGACATGGTGATGATTAAATTAGTGGTAAATTAATGATCAAGTAGTGGTCAAGCAGTGGTCAAGCGGTGTGTAAGTGAGGAAAATTTTAGGGAAATTTTAGGGAAAAGTGATTGTAATGAGATGGTGATGATTAAAGAGTGGTAAATTAGTGGTCAAGTAGTGGTCAAGCAGTGGTCAAGTAGTGGTCAAGGGGTCGAGTGACCACTTAAATTGTAGAGGACGATGTGCCTAAGATTATGGTAGTGATTAAAGTGATCGATGACGTGGTCAAGCAGAGGTCAAGCAGTGGTCAAGTAGTTGAGTGACCACTTAAATTATAGGGGAAAGTATGTATATTGCAATGGTGGTGGGTAAAGTGAGGAAGAATCAATAGTAGTGAAAATACTACTACGAATATTAGCGACAAGCACAAAGACAACCAAGTACATACTTGATACACACAAATACAAAGACAACGAAACACACGTACACACATACAGATACAAAGGCAACCATACCATTACTACTATCACAACAACAGCTATACACAAGTACACACCCATAATCAAAGACACAAATACACACACACACACACATACAAACACAAAGGCAACCATACACAGACAACCCATACCATTACTACTGTCATCACAACTATACACAAGTACACACACTTGATACACTTGTACATACAGACCTACAAGCACACAAGAACACTCAAAGACAAATACAAAGACACACCCATACCATTACTACTGTCACTATCAACAGATATACACACGTGCAGAGACAGCACAAAGACACACCCATACCATTACTACTGTCATCACAACCAGTACAGACACACTCACCCATACACAAGAACACTCAAACACAAAGACACAGACACACTTGTACATACAGACACAGAAGTACAGACAATCCATACTATTACTACTGTCATCACAACTATACACAGACACACCCATACACACTTGATACACTTATACATACAGACCTACAAGAACAAAGTCAACCACACACAGCCATAAACAAATACACAAAGACGGTCACACTTGTACATACAGACCTACAAGCACAAAGTCAACCACACACAGCCATAAACAAATACACAAAGACGGTCACACTTGTACATACAGACCTATAACATCACAACTATACACAAGTACATACCCATAATCAATTACACAAGAACACTCAAAGACAAATACAAAGACACAAACACATGTACACACTTGATACACACAAATACAAAGACAGCCAAGTACACACACACACATTACTACTGTCATCACAACTATACTCAAGTACAGACACACCCATCGCCTAGCATTACTACTGTCATCACAACTATATACAACTACGTACAGACACGAGTACAACAACAAAGACAGACACAAAACACATACAGACACCCATACACATTTGATACACTTGTACATACAGACACATAAGTACACAAAAAACAAAGAGGGCCACACAAACCAGTACTACTGGTATCACAACCACTACAGATACACTTGTGCATACAGACCTACAAGAATATCACATACCCCCTTTGGTAAAGAAACGCTGATATCCGAGACTACGTCATCAACGCCATGTGTAAAAGTCATTAAGTATGAGTCATCGGTTTGTGGGAAGCAGGCGTGAGAATAGCTTACTGCCACGTCAGCTAGGTCGTGTGCAGAACCAGTGTATAAAATAGAAGGCGTCTCTTGTGAGCTCAGTACCAGTTCACGGGCTGACTTGTCTATCTACAGAGGTGCTTCAGGCTGGTGTGAGCAGTGTAGTAAGCAGATATTGTTCACGTACTGACTTGGCTACATCGGTGAAACAGGTTGGTGTGAGCAGTGTTCGTGTAGTAACCAGCTATTTTTCACGTAGTGACTTGGGTACAGCAGTGAAACTTGGTGTGAGCCTTATTCGTGTCGTTGGCCTCTGATAAAACAGTGAAACATTGTATACACCAGAACATTTTTTCGTGGTTGTAAGAAAGAAGAAAAAAACAGTTTATCAATATGACCACCAGATCTACTTTCACGTGTTCAGTGTGCGACAAAGCCTATTGTGATAAGTATACCCTTAATCGTCACATTCGGACCATTCACGAGGGGAAAGACCAAGTATATCCCTGTCAGTTATGTGATAAGGTGTGTAATACGAACGATGGCCTACAAAAACACAAACGAATACGTCATCAGCCACGTATGAATACACCAAACACTCCAATACCAGAGACGACAGCACCACCTGTCTATTTACACCATCATCGTAGTGTAAGTCAAGTACCAGACTGCCACCACTGTATCTTCAATGATAACCTTACCCGTCATAATAGGAACATTCACAATGATTATCCCTGTCAGAGACGTGACAATCTATACAATTCGAACCTACAACGGTACTTACATCACCAGACATCACGAGAAAGGATGACACCCTTAGACACCCTGGCAACACCTCCACTCATAGTAGCAGAGGATATCCAACCAAATGATAGAGACAGTTTGGCAGCCCTTAAGGCGTACTGCAAGGACCTATCGCTTATGCTACCCAATCAAGTGGTAGTATTAGAAAAAAGTGTCGACCACCGCTATCGGGTGGTTTTGGTATGATAAAAAGAAGTATTCAGATATCTTGTATGATATCTCATACATGTCTTTATTCTGGATCCGAAACATATAAGGTATGTGTGATGACTTCGACAACAACAGTGTTTTTTGATAGTCAACTATATACTCAAAAATGAAGATCACTAATCCAGAACTTTTTGGTGTTTCACTAATCATCTATGTCATTGATTGTTTCTTATATAGCTAAACTGTTTTTCACTAAGCATGTATGTCATTGATTTTTTTTTTCTTATATCTCTAAACTGTTTTTCACTACTCATGTATGTCCTTGATTTTATCTTATATCACTAAAGTGTTTTTCACTAATCATCTATGTCATTGATTGTTTCTTATATCACTAAACTGTTTTTCACTACTCATGTATGTCATTGATTGTTTCTTATATCTCTAAACTGTTTTTCACTAATCATCTATGTCATTGATTTTATCTTATATCATTAAACTGTTTTTCACTAAGCATCTATGTCATTGATTTTTTCTTATATCTCTAAACTGTTTTTCACTAATCATGTATGTCATTGATTTTTTCTTATATCACTAAAGTATTTTGATGAATAATACATTCTTTGATATATTGAAACCAAGTTTTTTTTTTTGTTGATTTTCTTTAGTGGTTTTGTTTTCATGACGTTGTCTTGTCGGCTCAGAGCTTACATTACCAGACATGAACAATGTCTTAGAAGAAGTTATGGCAAATACAGAACAGTCAAATGTATAAAATCTAGGAAAAAATAACCAAAGGCGAAAAGACCTAAAGAGAGAAATGTCTCGACCAAGCTTATAAATATTACAACTAAAAGGTTGATCAAAATTCAAACATTATAAAAATAACCAAATATGAAAAGGCCAAAGACAGAAATATTTCAACTAAACTTATAAATAAGTCACCAAAAGGGGAAAAGGTCAAGTACAGAAATAGCTATGGAAAAAGTAAGTCCACAAAACTAAGAAATAAATGTAACTTCTGTAGTCAATTGTGTCTTATCTGAAAAGACGCTATCAATGTCACCCCTTTCCTTGTTTTACTTTACCAAAGACCTTCACCGTATCTGGTACAGAAACCCTTATACAGCACTCATCTCTCCACAGTCTTGGTTGCTTTCTAATACAAAGTGGTTACATCACCAAGAACTTCAAACCTCCAGTGTACACGTGCTCCATTGAAACACCCATGACAGTTAACAACATGTATGGCCATGTAATATGTGAGTCCATCGGGGATAGTTCATCCGAGTATTCCAAAAGATCCATTTCCCATGGCTGACATCTTCAACTTGCTATAACACAACTTATTCTAATATACACTTTACATGAAATTTCCCAAATTTGGGCTCTATTAAAGATTACGTAATGAGATACACAAAGACACCAAGAACATATCATACAAAACAATTCACAAATTAAAACTTAAACCATATCAGATGAACCACCCAACAAGTACTACACAAACATATAATAAGGAAACACATGACACACAGAGCTTACAGACAAATCACTTGGACTCAAACAAATTTTGCTTCTTGTACTGTAGAATTCTACCAACACTTCTTTCCTATCACCAAAACTAAACATCTACCACACAACCACTGGTCATTTATCCAACATAATACTCATACCCTCGCCAACGACATTAAGGAAATACATACTAGTTTATTTCTGGTTATAACTGTTTTAATAGAGCAGAGAGATATACATGCTAATTAGACTACAGCTGCCTTCTTCACTGCTGTCCTTTGTTCGATGACTTTTCTTCTGTGGTTGTCCCTCAAGACTGGGTTCAAAATTTTTTCCAGCTCTAGTATACGGCTTTCAAAATTCTCACGTTCTCTGATTACATGATGCCAGTTACCATTGCGTTCTTCGGTGCCAACAGTATGGACTGTCAAGAAGTGAGGTTCTGGTGCAAAACTAACCTGTGGAGGTAAATAAAACACATTGAAACTTACAAGACTACCTACTACTTCAGTAAAGAAAAAACAGTAAAAAATTCACAAGGAGAAGTGGTAAAAGGCATAAAAACAGACTGTCGACATTCTATTGGTCACGTCTTGAGAAAAGGTAAAGGTATAGTCACTGATGGTTTGTGGTATAGAGAGATGTACATAGAAAAGATGTATAACACATAGGTTTTCGGTATTGGTCATGTTTACAAAAATACACATGTGAATTATGATCATTACTACCCATACACACCTTATTCGTTGAAGAGGAACACCTTCGGACACCATCAGTAGGATATTTTTCGTTCCACGTCACATTAATTTTCTTGAGAGACTCTGGGGCATGACTACTAGCCAAAAGGTCAATATCTTCATCTGAAGACGAATCATCACCCCAAGCAAAAGTTGTCTCTGATACATCTAAAGCTGGCTGGGTGCCACGAGTAGGTTTCTGGCAGAACAAAATGTCTAATGTTAAAGCTGGTGTGAAGAAGCCAGAATCATCCTCCTTCAAAACACTGTCATCTTCACAACAATCTTCATCTTCTGACCACGATGTCCGTCTATCAATTAAAGCTGTCATTGTACCTGGTGAATGGAAGGTGAAAAAAGTTTTACACAAGTAGGTTAAAACGTTAGGATTACAATGTGATTCTATAGAAGAATCTCTGATCACAGACCCATACTACAGATACGACAGTGTGAGTGTAGATTCTACGAGTCACAATTATGGACTGGTGTAATGGTTTTCACTAACAACTGACAAGAGGGTGTTTTTGTGAAACGGGAACTCGACACCGCTGATATGTTAGTAGTAGGGGCTTTAAATCTAATGTCTGACAATGTATAAGTATGTATTTCCTTAATGTCGTTGGCGAGGGTATGAGTATTATGTTGGATAAATGACCAGTGGTTGTGTGGTAGATGTTTAGTTTTGGTGATAGGAAAGAAGTGTTGGTAGAATTCTACAGTACAAGAAGCAAAATTTGTTTGAGTCCAAGTGATTTGTCTGTAAGCTCTGTGTGTCATGTGTTTCCTTATTATATGTTTGTGTAGTACTTGTTGGGTGGTTCATCTGATATGGTTTAAGTTTTAATTTGTGAATTGTTTTGTATGATATGTTCTTGGTGTCTTTGTGTATCTCATTACGTAATCTTTAATAGAGCCCAAATTTGGGAAATTTCATGTAAAGTGTATATTAGAATAAGTTGTGTTATAGCAAGTTGAAGATGTCAGCCATGGGAAATGGATCTTTTGGAATACTCGGATGAACTATCCCCGATGGACTCACATATTACATGGCCATACATGTTGTTAACTGTCATGGGTGTTTCAATGGAGCACGTGTACACTGGAGGTTTGAAGTTCTTGGTGATGTAACCACTTTGTATTAGAAAGCAACCAAGACTGTGGAGAGATGAGTGCTGTATAAGGGTTTCTGTACCAGATACGGTGAAGGTCTTTGGTAAAGTAAAACAAGGAAAGGGGTGACATTGATAGCGTCTTTTCAGATAAGACACAATTGACTACAGAAGTTACATTTATTTCTTAGTTTTGTGGACTTACTTTTTCCATAGCTATTTCTGTACTTGACCTTTTCCCCTTTTGGTGACTTATTTATAAGTTTAGTTGAAATATTTCTGTCTTTGGCCTTTTCATATTTGGTTATTTTTATAATGTTTGAATTTTGATCAACCTTTTAGTTGTAATATTTATAAGCTTGGTCGAGACATTTCTCTCTTTAGGTCTTTTCGCCTTTGGTTATTTTTTCCTAGATTTTATACATTTGACTGTTCTGTATTTGCCATAACTTCTTCTAAGACATTGTTCATGTCTGGTAATGTAAGCTCTGAGCCGACAAGACAACGTCATGAAAACAAAACCACTAAAGAAAATCAACAAAAAAAAAAACTTGGTTTCAATATATCAAAGAATGTATTATTCATCAAAATACTTTAGTGATATAAGAAAAAATCAATGACATACATGATTAGTGAAAAACAGTTTAGAGATATAAGAAAAAATCAATGACATAGATGCTTAGTGAAAAACAGTTTAATGATATAAGATAAAATCAATGACATAGATGATTAGTGAAAAACAGTTTAGAGATATAAGAAACAATCAATGACATACATGAGTAGTGAAAAACAGTTTAGTGATATAAGAAACAATCAATGACATAGATGATTAGTGAAAAACACTTTAGTGATATAAGATAAAATCAAGGACATACATGAGTAGTGAAAAACAGTTTAGAGATATAAGAAAAAAAAAATCAATGACATACATGCTTAGTGAAAAACAGTTTAGCTATATAAGAAACAATCAATGACATAGATGATTAGTGAAACACCAAAAAGTTCTGGATTAGTGATCTTCATTTTTGAGTATATAGTTGACTATCAAAAAACACTGTTGTTGTCGAAGTCATCACACATACCTTATATGTTTCGGATCCAGAATAAAGACATGTATGAGATATCATACAAGATATCTGAATACTTCTTTTTATCATACCAAAACCACCCGATAGCGGTGGTCGACACTTTTTTCTAATACTACCACTTGATTGGGTAGCATAAGCGATAGGTCCTTGCAGTACGCCTTAAGGGCTGCCAAACTGTCTCTATCATTTGGTTGGATATCCTCTGCTACTATGAGTGGAGGTGTTGCCAGGGTGTCTAAGGGTGTCATCCTTTCTCGTGATGTCTGGTGATGTAAGTACCGTTGTAGGTTCGAATTGTATAGATTGTCACGTCTCTGACAGGGATAATCATTGTGAATGTTCCTATTATGACGGGTAAGGTTATCATTGAAGATACAGTGGTGGCAGTCTGGTACTTGACTTACACTACGATGATGGTGTAAATAGACAGGTGGTGCTGTCGTCTCTGGTATTGGAGTGTTTGGTGTATTCATACGTGGCTGATGACGTATTCGTTTGTGTTTTTGTAGGCCATCGTTCGTATTACACACCTTATCACATAACTGACAGGGATATACTTGGTCTTTCCCCTCGTGAATGGTCCGAATGTGACGATTAAGGGTATACTTATCACAATAGGCTTTGTCGCACACTGAACACGTGAAAGTAGATCTGGTGGTCATATTGATAAACTGTTTTTTTCTTCTTTCTTACAACCACGAAAAAATGTTCTGGTGTATACAATGTTTCACTGTTTTATCAGAGGCCAACGACACGAATAAGGCTCACACCAAGTTTCACTGCTGTACCCAAGTCACTACGTGAAAAATAGCTGGTTACTACACGAACACTGCTCACACCAACCTGTTTCACCGATGTAGCCAAGTCAGTACGTGAACAATATCTGCTTACTACACTGCTCACACCAGCCTGAAGCACCTCTGTAGATAGACAAGTCAGCCCGTGAACTGGTACTGAGCTCACAAGAGACGCCTTCTATTTTATACACTGGTTCTGCACACGACCTAGCTGACGTGGCAGTAAGCTATTCTCACGCCTGCTTCCCACAAACCGATGACTCATACTTAATGACTTTTACACATGGCGTTGATGACGTAGTCTCGGATATCAGCGTTTCTTTACCAAAGGGGGTATGTGATATTCTTGTAGGTCTGTATGCACAAGTGTATCTGTAGTGGTTGTGATACCAGTAGTACTGGTTTGTGTGGCCCTCTTTGTTTTTTGTGTACTTATGTGTCTGTATGTACAAGTGTATCAAATGTGTATGGGTGTCTGTATGTGTTTTGTGTCTGTCTTTGTTGTTGTACTCGTGTCTGTACGTAGTTGTATATAGTTGTGATGACAGTAGTAATGCTAGGCGATGGGTGTGTCTGTACTTGAGTATAGTTGTGATGACAGTAGTAATGTGTGTGTGTGTACTTGGCTGTCTTTGTATTTGTGTGTATCAAGTGTGTACATGTGTTTGTGTCTTTGTATTTGTCTTTGAGTGTTCTTGTGTAATTGATTATGGGTATGTACTTGTGTATAGTTGTGATGTTATAGGTCTGTATGTACAAGTGTGACCGTCTTTGTGTATTTGTTTATGGCTGTGTGTGGTTGACTTTGTGCTTGTAGGTCTGTATGTACAAGTGTGACCGTCTTTGTGTATTTGTTTATGGCTGTGTGTGGTTGACTTTGTTCTTGTAGGTCTGTATGTATAAGTGTATCAAGTGTGTATGGGTGTGTCTGTGTATAGTTGTGATGACAGTAGTAATAGTATGGATTGTCTGTACTTCTGTGTCTGTATGTACAAGTGTGTCTGTGTCTTTGTGTTTGAGTGTTCTTGTGTATGGGTGAGTGTGTCTGTACTGGTTGTGATGACAGTAGTAATGGTATGGGTGTGTCTTTGTGCTGTCTCTGCACGTGTGTATATCTGTTGATAGTGACAGTAGTAATGGTATGGGTGTGTCTTTGTATTTGTCTTTGAGTGTTCTTGTGTGCTTGTAGGTCTGTATGTACAAGTGTATCAAGTGTGTGTACTTGTGTATAGTTGTGATGACAGTAGTAATGGTATGGGTTGTCTGTGTATGGTTGCCTTTGTGTTTGTATGTGTGTGTGTGTGTGTGTATTTGTGTCTTTGATTATGGGTGTGTACTTGTGTATAGCTGTTGTTGTGATAGTAGTAATGGTATGGTTGCCTTTGTATCTGTATGTGTGTACGTGTGTTTCGTTGTCTTTGTATTTGTGTGTATCAAGTATGTACTTGGTTGTCTTTGTGCTTGTCGCTAATATTCGTAGTAGTATTTTCACTACTATTGATTCTTCCTCACTTTACCCACCACCATTGCAATATACATACTTTCCCCTATAATTTAAGTGGTCACTCAACTACTTGACCACTGCTTGACCTCTGCTTGACCACGTCATCGATCACTTTAATCACTACCATAATCTTAGGCACATCGTCCTCTACAATTTAAGTGGTCACTCGACCCCTTGACCACTACTTGACCACTGCTTGACCACTACTTGACCACTAATTTACCACTCTTTAATCATCACCATCTCATTACAATCACTTTTCCCTAAAATTTCCCTAAAATTTTCCTCACTTACACACCGCTTGACCACTGCTTGACCACTACTTGATCATTAATTTACCACTAATTTAATCATCACCATGTCACTACGACCAATTTCCCCTAAAATTTTCCTTACTTGACCACTTGACCACTCCTTGACCACTGATTGACCACTAATTTACCACTCTTTAATCACCACCATATCATTACAATCACTTTTCCCTAAAATTTCCCTAAAATTTTCCTCACTTGACCACCGCTTGACCACTGCTTGACCACTACTTGACCACTAATTTACCACTCTTTAATCACCACCATATCATTACAATCACTTTTCCCTAAAGTTTCCTTACTTGACTACTTGACCCTTACTTGACCACTTGACCACTGGTTGACCAGTTTGTAATTGCAAACACCTCTTATTATATTTATGACCACCCCTATATCACTTCTACTTGATCACTAATACCCCTTACCACCATACCCATTATAACTTTATATGCTTTCCTTTGTAATCGGTGAATATACCACCCTTCACTACTATCACACTGTTCAGATGATAGTAACCAGCTCTTACTTCGAGTATAACCACGATCCATCACACCCTTGTTCATCACTACACAGATACAGTCATACACGTAACCACCCTATACCCATTACACCCTTGTGTATCACTACACAGACACATTAAGTCTACGCCACCACCATATATCCATGAGTAGAAACCATGACCCATCACGACACCACGCACACATTCATATCTACACCACCACCATATACCCATGAGTAGAAACCACGACCCATCACACCCTTGTTCATCACTACGCACACATTATATCTACACCACCACCATATACCCATGAGTAGAACGACCCAGCACACCCTTGTCTATCACTACCCATACATATTATGTCTACGCCACCACCATATACCCATGAGTAGAAACCACGACCCATCACACCCTTGTTCATCACTACGCACACATTATATCTACACCACCACCATATACCCATGAGTAGAACGACCCAGCACACCCTTGTCTATCACTACCCATACATATTATGTCTACGCCACCACCATATACCCATGAGTAGAAACCACGACCCATCACACCCTTGTTCATCACTACGCACACATTCATATACTCCTTTCTAAAATATATACCCCTCCCTCAGCCGTGCCCTCTCTTTAAGTACTACCACTCATCTCACAACCTCGCTTTCCAGAACATTTTACCTTAATTACTTCCCCACCAGGCAGCGCCAAAAATTTCGTTCCCACGAAAAAAAGTTCCCACCAGGCACGCCGAAAAAAAATTCCCACCAGGCACGCCGAAAAAAAAATTTCACCGAGTCGACATTTTCCCCGTATTTCCTTCATAAACCCAAATTACCCTACCAGTTTACCCTCCAATCATGTGGCAAGTGCACGCCATATACTACTGTTGGGAAGTCGAGCGTCTAGCCGCTAAGTTACCATGGATCCCATGAACAGAGGCTGTTGAGATTGATCTGCTCTGCTTATGCACTTGTCCAGGAAAACATCGTGAAAGGAAGGACACAGAAGTTCACTCGACTCAGTCCAACACATCAGACCAAAATCAGGCCAAACTGGCGCAAATCCAAGGGTATTGACAACAGAATCCAGGAGACGGTTTAAGGGTCGGTACACGATGCCATCATTGGTTACGGTACCTGGAAGAGTTGCCAGCACATGCGCCCCGATGACTTCGAGGAATTTCTGGTTCAAAACGCCAAGTAGCTGGAGGTGCAGCTGATACAGAACCGCACATTCTCAGCTGAGATTACACATAATGTCTCTATCAGGAAGAGGACAGACATCGAGCGTGCCCATCAGTTGGCCATCAAGGTGACGAACCCCAACGCTGGTCTCCGATCCAAGGAGGATGATAATATCATCGCTTTCTTACATAATAAATGATAGTTTAAAGGAAAAAACCCACCTCTTTGGCTATGGGAGAGAACGTATGTTTACAGCTCCAGCAATAAATCTTCGGGCAACTTTACCACTAGAACATACGCAAGAGAAGCGTCTTAGGCTGACGTGTACAAATGTGATACAAGATGAAAGCAAAGGCGTGAAAATATTTGGGAGTTGGCGAGATCTGACATACCTGGCTAGAGAAAGGCTTGAGAATGTTCTTGTTGGTTATCTACATATTGTGGTTGTCTTTTTAAGAAAGGTGTTAAATGACAAAAGACACGGGGAGTAGGGGGACTGATGAAAAGGAGAACATAAAGAAAGAAAGAAAGAAAGAAAGAAAGCACAAGAAGAAGAAGAAGAAGAAGAAGAAGAAGAAGAAGAAGAAGAAGAAGAAGAAGAAGAAGAAGAAGAAGTGCAAAAAGAAGAACAAGAGAAGATCTATTGCAGTAGTAGTAGTAGTAGTAGTAGTAGTAGTAGTACTAGTAGTAGTAGTAGTAGTAGTAGTAGTAGTAGTAGTAGTAGTAGTAGTAGTAGTAGTAGTAGTAGTAGTAGTAGTAGTACTAGTACTAGTAGTAGTAGTAGTAGTAGTAGTAGTAGTAGTAGTAGTAGTAGTAGTAGTAGTAGTAGTAGTAGTAGTAGTAGTAGTAGTAGTAGTAGTAGTAGACGGAGTTGGTGTATTAGCAGCAACGGCAGCAGCAGTAATAACTGTAGAAGTAGCAATAGTAATACTTGATGTTGTTGTTATTGTTATTGTAGTTGTGCTGTTTGTAGCAGCAGTAAAAGGTCTATTGATGTTGCCGTATCGAAAACAACGCAAACATAACATCTGCTGCCCAATATTTGAAAACCTGCAGCCAGCTGTACAAGTATTGTCTCGTGGAATTACTCAGCCGTGCCAGACATCGGCGGGTCGTTGTTCTAAAACGTTGGCGCTTGTCAATCAATAATACATGAACACAGAGCTGTCACAAGAAGATCGATCTCTCCCCATCAGCAATTCTATGTGCTCGCTCTCTAACCTCATGCCAACAAGGATCGTCTGTGACCTTGTGTGGAGCCTTCCATCTAATTATTGGCAATAAACTTGGGCTGGTGGAATGTTGCTGTGGTATGCGAAATGAATGTTCTCGCCTTCAGACAGAAATCTATAGTACCATTCACAAGTTGAGGCCCTGGTATGTTTGCTGAGTTGTGGTAAATTTGATTCATTGCGACAGGTAAGTCCAGCTGAAGGCTCGGAGTTTGGGAACTCTTGTCTGTTCAACGATCATGGTTGTATGTTCTTACTTTTGTTAATTGTCTAATGTGTGTGTCTGCATGCGTTAGCACATGCCTGTCTGTCTGTGTGCATTTATGCATACGCGCGCGCGCGCGTGTGTGTGTGTGTGTGTGTGTGTGTGCGCGCACAAGGCCGTGCCGTGCTATGATACAGAGAGACGGCCGCATCAGGGGGCTTCATAAGGGGGCGGCATATTTAAAAACAAAAAAAAAATAAACATGTAAGGGGCGCATTTCGAAAACTTGCATCATACTGAGAAAATCTGTCTCGCGGTTCTGTGTGCGCGAGTACGTGCATGCATGTGTGTAGGTAGGTATGTGTTTGTGTGGGTGTTGGTGGATGGGTAGGTGGGTGGATGATTGAATAGATGGGTGTATAAATGGATGCATGAATGAATGTCGGGATGGAATCGATACATGTCCATACGTGTCAAAGAGAGATGAAGAAAGAAAGGACAGACAGACAGACAGACAGACAGACAGACAGTGAGAGAGAAAGAGAGAGAGAGCGCGCGAGAGAGAACAGAACTAACAAACCCAAACATTACCAGAAAGAACAACGTCTTAAAAACAGAAACACACACGTACACCATTCCGCTGACTGACAAGTTGTGTGTAGCCTGTGCTCTTGTATGCGTGCCAATGATGACCACTGAGTGGCGAAATTTTGGGAAAACTGAAGGCAGTAGAGTCGTTTTTTTTGGGGGGGGGGGGTGTTCCGCTGTGTGTGTGTGCGTGCGCGCGCGCGCATGTTTCAGTCCATTGCATTCTTTGTAGTTTCCTCAGAAAGCCCATTTCCACTGCCTCTAATTGTTTCTCGGTTTGTCCATGTTTCACATGTATACAAGAGTATAGGTTCTATATAGCATTTCAACACCTGTTTTCTCACTGCAAATGGTATTTATTTGCTGGTTTGTTTTTCGTTTTGCAAAGGGCTCAATCAGTCAGGTGCCGTGTCTACAATGAAGGTTGACTGCAAAGGATCTCCAACCCCTGATTGTACATTCTGTCAGATCCTTGTTCATCCATCTCTTGATGTTATCTTCCCACTTGTATCGTTGTCTACCTCTTGCTCGCTTGCCTTCAATCTTACCCTCCAGTATGGTTTTTATAAGAGTGTTATGCCTTTTAACGTGGCTGAAATATTTTACTTGGCTCTTTTATTTATTTAATCAACTCTCTTTCCATTCCCAGTTTTTTTCCCCTCTAAATCCTGTGTATTTGATTGTTGTTGTTTCCACGAAACACGACATATTCTTCCGTATATCCACATCTCCAAGGTCTCTATTCGAATTTCTAATTAGTAAAGGGCTACCTTTTCTATGATGAGTCCTGTTCTAATCGATAGAAGGCATCTTTCGTTAAATGTTATGACTGCTCCAAGATTATTGCACCAATTCACCCGTTAAAAATATTCTTATTTATTTGGATGTCTTATTGTTCTATTTTATTTCGATGTTATATTGTACTATTTTACTTAGATATTATGCTGTACTATTTTACTTGGAAGCTATGTTGTATTGTTCCATTTTTCTTGGAGATGACCATAATCTCGCTTCTTTGGATTTTACAATTTAATCCTAACGCTAGTTGATCACTGTGTATCAGCTTTCACTAAATGCCGCAGATCATGTTCACTGTCTTCAACAAATGCTGTATCATCGTGGTATGTTGCTGACATATCCTTTCATGTCTGTTTGATTTCTCCCATGTTCACTATATATGGAGAAAAGGTGTGAAGACAATACATCACTGAAAAAACATTTATCTACTCATAACTGAGTAGTTTAATGATTAATTAAACAATCAACTGAAACAGAAAAACAAAACTTAAAGTTAAGAGTCTTTAGACCGCTGCCACGCAAATGTGTAGGTGCTTGCGGGGGCTTTTCGAATAAAATGGGGTATGTCATTTTCTCCGTTGTATGTCTATAAATACATACAGCAAGATCATGTGACATCACTTCCCGCCTTCGTTAAATATGTAGAGGGAGAGAAGCTTTTGTGTGAAGAGTTCGGATTTGCCTGGCAGTGGGTTTCGGGGCTTATTAGAAATACTGAAGTGAGAACACGAACACCGACTGATGGGGTAAGAAATACAAACTTACAACTTTTAGGACATTTTAACTATTGGTCGCACTGATGTAGAAGTAGAAGCAGAAAACAACCGCGATGTTTTTTTCTATGTGTGTGATAATAGAAAGTAACCCGCGAATTTTAACTTGTTTTAACTTTGTTGAATTGTGAAAGACGAACTGGTGATTCTAAAGTAATGCAAACATACCAGTGATTTTAATGCAATTTTAACTGTACTACTGTAGTATGTTTGAAAAGAAAGTAACCTATGAACTACTGTTTACCTTGTAATGTTCTTAAAACATTTTTTAACGTCGTTGAATTTTGAAAGACGAACATACTACTAATGATTTTAATGACATTTTAACTATACTATAGTCTATAGTATGTGTAGGGGAAAAAAGTAATCAGCGAACTATAGTTTAACTTGTAACTATTCTTACAGTTTAAAAATATAATTTTCTTTGAAGTTTGAAAGACAAACTCTTGACTATAACACTCGTCTGAATTGTTATAGAGAAAACTCTAAAAGGCAGACAACTCTACGTGTGGTTGGTGAACTTGTCGCAACATACAAACCGTGATTTCGAGGATGTAGCAGTAACTTTTACATAACTTTGTTTAGTTACATTTTTCAACTAGGGATGGTAACTTCAAACAAAAGTCGCGGTTGTTTTCTTCTTCTACTTCTACATCAGTGCGACCAATAGTTATATCAGATATGTATGAGATGCTCAAGAAGGCAACTAAACACATCCCAGTGAACCAGGTGGTGAGGAAAAGATGCTGGCTCTGGATGTATTTGTAATGAGGAAACATGAGGACAATATAACTTAACACTCTCTTGTCTGTAATCCACAAGACAAACGAGGTAGTGGAAAACCTAAACTACACGGATAAGAGGATTACAGACAGAGATAAATAATATTGGGAGGTATGAACGAACGAACTTTATTTTCAAAGGGTCACAAATTTGGTACTACAGACCCGCCTTACATTCGGCCCTTCCAATCACTTATCTTACGTTCATAAATTGTGCATGTTACATTCACATAGGAAAACAAAACATTGTCATATGAATGTTGTAAACATAAACAATACATGTTACCATGTTATGAGACAGACTGGCAAACACAAGTACACACGCACATTCATAAACACATACATACAATCCTGCATACATACTTACAGCATTTACACAAGCTCCTACTTAATAACACACAAATACACACCCCCTCACATACACACATACTCACTCACAAACTCCAAATCACAAACGCACTCACAGCAAGCTCACTTATACGACATGGAGAGAGCTGGGGGAGATAACAGATAGGACTGATGGCATGGTTTGGTTGTTGGCCCCTGCCCCAGTGGTGGTGGTGCTGGTGGTGGGGGGGGGGGTGTAAGTGTAACAGGCAGAAGAAGAAGAAGAAGAGCCACTGGTATCTCCATGTTCTCTTGGGTAGTGCGATCTAATACCCAATATTCTCTGATAAGGGCGGAAAACAGGAGGTCTCGTATGCAAGTTATGCACGTAAATGATCTCAGGACAGTTGGAAATCGTAAATTGCAGGCCGTAATTGCGCTGCAGTGGCAACACTGTTAGGAAAGGAACCGTGCCCACGGTTAGGTAGAGTTCGTTACCTTGGATGGAATCTGTCTGGAAGAAGTACATTATGTACAAATCTGACACACTGGCCTTTGAGGTGCATAACTAGGTTAGGTATGACGCTCTTCACTCGACAGAGAACGGGAGAAGAGAAAGAAAGCGAGAAATGTCAGCTTTACAAGAACTGCGCCGCACGCGCCAAATGGGCCTTTTACTGCTTTGCAAGAATTAACTCCTTTATATTTGAAAACGACCAGTTGTGCTGTATGGCACTGAAACCTGGAGTACAACGAAAGGAGACGAAGCCTTGTTACAAACCTTTGAGAACAAAGTTTTAAGACGCATCTTTGGACCCATTAGGGATACACAAAGTGGAGAGTGGAAAAGAAGAAGTAACAAAGACATTTATGATCTGTTTAAGTCCCCGCTGATCACTGGTATCATGAAGGCTAATAGACTACAATGGCTGGGGCATATAGAAAGAATGGAAGATAATAGGGAAACAAAACTCGCTTACACTCAGGAAATAAATGACCGTAGACCCCGAGGTAGACCAAGAAGACGGTGGAGAGATAATATATATATACAGACCTACAGGCACTTGGAATCAACGACTGGCAAGAGAAGGTCAACCAGAGAGATGAATGGAGACGGATTGTATCTGCAGAAAAGAACCTCAATGGCTCGGAACGCTGAAGACAAGATATTTGTAAACAAGTAACAGTATTTTTGGACGGAAATATTGACTGAATCAGCATTATTAACATTAACAAAGATACGACACGTGTGATTCTTTTGTGAAGGTAAATTTCAAACGAAATACTGAAATGGTCTCTAAGAAGGAAAACAAAAAAAAAAACAGACTCATTTTCAGATAACTGCTTTAGGAAAGGGCAATAAACTAGCTTGTAGCGCCTGAATGCTAAGAGTTGTTTCCGCATTGTTGATTAATATTAAAAGTCGCAGTTTATGAAGTTAATTACTTTAAGCTCTTTCCTTGAGTCTTTTTAGTTCGGTGCAGTCGGCTTCCTGGAGGATTTATGTCGTGTTTGTCTTCCTAATATGTCGCTGTCATCGGTGTACATGCACGGAAACCGGTTTTTATCTCTCGTTATCTACTCCTACAGCTGCGGGCGATTTGGCAGCAGACCGCCTTGCGTTTGTTCTCATACAATTCAGTGCCGGTCGTTCAGAAAGCAATGACAAAATACTGCACGTAAATTTGCCAAGAAATAACAAGCAGCAAAAAAATTTTAAGGTTGGCTGCGACGTCCTGTAAAGGATATGTAACTAACTTGAAAGAAAGAAAGAAAGAAAGAAAGAAAGAAAGAAAGAAAAGTCGACATGTTGCTACACTTTACAAATCCTGAGTGTTAAGAAATGTTGGTATTTACATATATATTTTACCAAAGAAAGAAAGAAAAGTCCAAAAGTAGCTACACTTGACATCTCTTGAAATGTGGGTATTTACATACATTTTCACCAAAGAAAGAAAGACAGAAAGAAAGAAAAATCCTAACGTAGCTACGCTTGACAGCACTTGAAATGTGGGTATTTTGATACATTTTCACCAAAGAAAGAAAGACAGGCAGGCAGAAAGACAGAAAGAAAGAAACGTCCAAAACGTAGTTACACGTGACGGCTCTTGGGTTGTTATGAAATGTTGGTATTTACATACATTTTTTCACCAGAGAAAGAAAGAAAGGACAGAAAGAAAAACCACAGAGTTGCGACAGGTACACGCGAGCAAACCATCTTGGTAAACATAGGTAGGTGTGACCGTAGACCTGGGTCATGTGACAGATAAGGCCGACTATGACTCAAACCTACCTTCCGTCGTCCCTGCTCTGTTACACACATAAAGGACCGCTTTCCTTGCCGACATTAAGGGGGGATTTTTAAAACCTGTTCTTAACAGTTTTACAAGCACAAATCGTTTCAATTCAAAAAAAAAAAAAAAAAATGATAGGATTTGAAGAGAGACAGCTCGCATCAGAGGCTGCGAATAATAAAGAATGAGTGTGCTAGTTTTAACCGCTGTATATCGTAAAAAAAATATTCTTATCAACCGCTTCCCTTCTCACAATGAAGAAAATGTCAGTTAGGGAAGGTCTCAAATTGACATAGCTTTAAAAAAAAGCAGCAATTGTGTGGTTTGTAATGTCAGGGACGTAGAACAGGATAGTGGAAGGCCTAGCTACAGGGTTTCGTGCGACCTTTTGCGCCGGTGTCCATGCAATTTGTATGCCTGATGTTAGGCTAGGCGATGTTCGTCATTAGTTTCATCATTTCAGCTGCTGGTGGGTTTAGTGTCTCGCTAAATTTGATCTGGAAGTGTGTTGTGTGTGTTTTGTATGCGCGCGCACCCGCATACATGTGTGAGAAATGTTGTTAATAATAAAGATTTAATTGCACCTTTATTATATCAATGGGATCGACTTCGCGGTACATCAATGTAAGGATTGCATTCCCTATTCAGATTTCATCCTAGGTAACGAGCACTATAAGGGTAGGTTTTCTTTCCTAACAATTGTGCCAGAGCAGCGACCTTATGTCCTACTCTTTGCGATTTCCAACTCATCATCATGTGCCTTGCTGATAAGACTAGGCGGTCATGTTTCGCCATCTCACGCGATCACCAGAGTCGTGGATCAGCTCATTGTTCTTGTATCAACCATACCACGTGACCAAGCCATCCAGTTATTTACTTCTCTGCCTTCCCCTTGTTCTCTTCCCCTCAATCGTGCCAGTTGTCACCAAGTTCTCCAATTTGTTTCTTCTCATAACATGCCCAAAACATTGTATCTGTCTACGTCTAATTTATCTAATCGGTTTACGGTTTTCATTTATTTCTTGTAGAACTTGGTCAATGGTTTTTCTGTCTGTCCATGGTATTCTTTGCATTTTCCTCAGAAACCACATTTCCACAGCCATCATATGCTTTTCAGCTTGTATGATCATTGTCCACTCTGCACATCCATAAAAATGTACAGGCTTTATGTAGCACCTCAACATTCTTTTTCTCGTTGCAATTGACATCTTTTTATTGGTCAGTATGTTTTCCATCTTGCAAAAAAGCTTCGCCGTGGCGATTTTTGTCCTAATCTCTTCAAGGCATCTCCCATCAGATGTTATAACTGTTCCGCAATAATTGTACCGATTCACTTGTTTAAGTATATTCCCATTTACTTGAATATTACATTGTGGTATTTCCTTCTTTTCTAGTGATGACCATCATCTGGGTCTTCCAACTACCTTGAAATGTTTAACGCGTACAACTTGTAAACATGACCTCTCGCTATTCTCCCATATCCGAGCAAACTATGTATCGAATCTCGCTACCCAAGAGATCAGGGATACATGTGATATGATACACAGCAGTGGGTATTGAAACAACTCCTCGCTCTATGCTGAGATTGAACGCTGAAGATATCTCTATACCTCCGAAGAAGCATATGACTTATGAAAAATCGATGCCGGTGTTCTCAGAACAAGATTTGAAGTTCTTGGTCTCTCCCAGCAGACTTTGAAGTCCGGAACTATCATCACCTGCATTATTTGCGACCAGTCCTGTATTGGATTCCCCTCTCCAATAGTTTCCTACTGTTTTCTCAACTCCAATAGTTTCCTACTATTTTCTCAACTCTAATAGTTTCCTACTGTTTTCTCCGTTCCAATAGTTTCCTACTGTTTTCTCAACTCCAATAGTTTCCTACTATTTTCTCAACTCTAATAGTTTCCTACTGTTTTCTCCGTTCCAATAGTTTCCTACTGTTTTCTCCACTGCAAATGTCACAATAAAGAAGATTATGCAAGATGTATGTGTATGTACAGTTAAAACACGGTATCCCTCCCATATCATTTATGGAACAATATGAGTGACTATGTATTTCATTCATTCATTCAGTAGCATGTCCTTTGCAGAACCTCGCTCCCATAACAACCTTCCGGAAAACCTCTCGGTCATAAGCAAGATGTCCCGCGTCCGATACACCCATCCGGAGATCATCCGCCACATCCTGCACCCACCTTCTCTTTGGCCTTCAGCCAAAGTATAATTCATTATAAATTGTTTCAAAGTCAATATTATTTACTTCATGATTTGAAACATCTGTACGAATGTAGTAAAACATAATTTTCTTTTCTTTCAGATATCACTACTCCTACAAGTAACAATATCCACAAATTTGCCACAGCCAGTTTACCCTAACCGCGCTCAGTGAAAATAAAACCGAGCATCAAACAAACGCGTACACCGGCCGACGGGGACAACTCTCTAACACCTGGGCGTGAAAAGAGCAGAAGTGACTGCATCCAGGGGAAAATTTAAACAAGATTTCATCCAAACTTTGGCTGGTTTACCGACCTGGGAGGCCAACTATTGATTTGTCTGTTTCACTTGTTGAGAAGGTGAAACTTGCGTGTGGATCTTGTGTGGAGGTATTTGGCAGCTGACGAGAATCAAGATGGACAGAGGAGATATTATGTCGGGGCTGGCTGAACAGTTCATGACCAACTGGACTTCTAACGTGTTCAGGGATCGTTGTGTGGCCCAGATGTAAGCAGGTCTTTGCCTTCTTCTTCTTCTTCTTCTTCTTCTTCTTCTTCTTCTTCTTCTTCTTCTTCTTCTTCTTCTTCTCCTCCTCTTCTTCTTCTTCTCCTCTTCTTCTTCTTCTTCTTCTTCTTCTTCTTCTTCTTCTTCTTCTTCTTCTTCTTCTTCTTCTTCTTCTTCTTCTTCTTCTTCTTCTTCTTCTTCTTCTTCTTCTTCTTTCCCCCCTCCTCCTCTTCTTCTTTCCCCCCTCCTCCTCTTCTTCTTGTTCTTCTTCTGTGTGTGTGTGTGTGTTTGTTTGTGTGTGTGCGCACGCGTGCGTGTGTGTGTGTTGTTTTTTTCTCTCCACAGCTGTTCTGTTTCTTGACAGTTCTGTTTCTCCACAGCTGTTCTATTTTACAAGAACTGTTCTATTTCTAAACAAGTCTTCTATTTCTTTACTTCTGTTTCTTGACAACTGTTCTGTTTCTTTACATCTATTTCTCCATAACTGTTCTGTTTCTCCACAACTGTTCTATTTCTTGACAGTTGTTCTGTTTTTCCACAGCTGTTCTCTTTCTTTACATCTATTTCTCCACAACTGTTCTGTTTCTCCACAACTTCTATTTCTTGACAAGTGTTCTGTTTTTCCACAGCTGTTCTCTTTCTTTACATCTATTTCTCCACAACTGTTCTGTTTCTCCACAACTGTTCTATTTCTTGACAGTTTTTCTGTTTTTCTACAGCTGTTCTCTTTCTTTACATCTATTTCTCCACAACTGTTCTGTTTCTCCACAACTTCTATTTCTACAGCTGTTCTCTTTCTTTACATCTATTTCTCCACAACTGTTCTGTTTCTCCACAACTGTTCTGTTTCTTGACAGTTCTGTTTTTCCACAGCTATTCTCTTTCTTTACATCTATTTCTCCACAACTGTTCTGTTTCTCCACAACTGTTCTATTTCTTGACAGTTTTTCTGTTTTTCCACAGCTGTTCTCTTTCTTTACATCTATTTCTCCACAACTGTTCTGTTTCTCCACAACTGTTCTATTTCTTGACAGTTTTTCTGTTTTTCCACAGCTGTTCTCTTTCTTTACATCTATTTCTCCACAACTGTTCTGTTTCTCCACAACTGTTCTATTTCTTGACAGTTGTTCTGTTTTTCCACAGCTGTTCTCTTTCTTTACATCTATTTCTCCACAACTGTTCTGTTTCTCCACAACTGTTCTATTTCATGACAGTTGTTCTGCTTTCCTATATCTGTTTTATTTCTTGACAGTTCTGTTTCTTCACAGCTGTTCTATTTCTCCATAACTGTTCTGTTTCTCCACAACTGTACTATTTTTTAAAAGTTGTTCTGTTTCTCCACAGCTGTTCTATTTCTTGACAGTTCTGTGTATCCACAGCTGTTCTATTTCTTGACAGTTCTGTTTCTTCACAGCTGTTCTATTTCTCCACAACTGTTGTGTTTCTCAAGAACTGTTCTGTTTCTCCAAAATTGTTCTATTCCTCCACTGTTATATTGCCCCACAACTGTTCTTTTCTCCACAGTTGTTCTGTTTCTAGACAGTTGTTCTGTTTCTTCACAGCTGTTTTATTTCTCCAAAACTGTTCTATTTCTCCACTGTTCTATGACTCCACTTTTCTGTTTCTCCACAACTGTTCTATATCTCCACAACTTTTATATTTCTCCACAACTGTTGTATTTCCCCACATATGTTCCATTTGTCCACTGTTCTATTTCTCTAGAACTGTTCTGTTTCTCCACTTTCTATTTCACCACAGCTTCTCTATTTTCCACAGCTATTCTACTTCTCCACAACTGTTCTATTTCTCAAGAACTGTTCTGTTTCTCCACTGTTCTATTTCTCCACAACTGTTCTATTTCTGAACAACTGTTATATTCCTCCACAGCTGTTCTATTTATGTCTAGTTTATTTAATTAATTAAATCACGTCGATATTTGGATTTTATGGCCGAGAGCTGCCTGCGTGTAGGGCAGTAAATGTAATTAAACTTTAATCTCCGTATTGATTGCAGCCGTGTCCTCCACCTCTCTATTGAAACTATTCTTGTCTCTTCAGAGAGGATCTGGAGAAGGTTGTGACAACCAGGAAAATCTAGGGTGTTAGAGACAGGTTAACAGGGGGAGAAAATGCTGGAAGGGTTGACAAAGTGGTCTGGAAGACATCAACAAGTGAACAGATCAAATACCAAGATCACAGAGGACACATGTTTGTAGAAGAATTACAATTGCCTCGTCTACATGCTGTGGTTCATGATGATAATAATAATGTGTTTTATTACACACCAACTCAGCATCATCATCATGTGCCTTGCCACCAGCTGTAGGCATTAATGACTTCTTTATTCCATTCATACTGAATTCCTAGGTTGGTTACGCAAGCTCCTGCAATTCTTCCATGACATTTGCATAAGAGAATTCTGGCATGTTTAGTAACAACTATAGAAACTAAATGTTAGTGGGATTTCCAGTATGGGTGTCACAGTGCCTAACATACTTGCCTGGTGGTTCCTGAGGAGGTGGCCATGTTTTAAACTTGACTAGGGTTCCTAGGCTGAAATAGACTAAAATGAGTATGCCTCGCGGCATGGAGCAGGGTCCCATCTTTCACTTCTTGTATACACCGATGCCGCGGCAAAGCAGCTGAGAATGCAACTTGAAATCCCACATAATGCGGTCGAAACACAGCTGTGGGTGATTTGGTAGCAGACAGCCTTGCTCTGGTTTTCATACAATTGTATGAGTGTTGGTCGTTCAGACAGCAATGGCAAGCTACTAAACGTAAACTTGCCAAGAAATCACAGCTAAAAAATGCAGGGGTTGACTTTGACGTCCTGTGAAGGATATGCAGCCAAATACACCAAACTAAAAATACATGACCTCTAGCCCATTAAACTCTTTGAGTCCCAGAGAGTTGATAATTGAAGACTCTCTCCCAAAGGAGTCGTACTTCACAGTAATAATCTTTGAGATATAAGATAATTAGTAAAGCGTCCCAGTGGCACGAAATGGAATATTGCTTGGATAGCAAATCCATTACGTGGAAAGTCTGAAGAACAGCCTATGGTGAACGGAATTCCCAATATACGGAAGTGAGGCTAAGCAGCCATGTGCAGGATGTGACGATTCCTTGTGTGAGCCCAGTACCAGAGTGCTATGTGTCGGCTCTGCAATTATGAAAGCCTCCTTGGATAGTGGGGAATGCCCATGGTCTGCCCCTGCCTTTCCTTGAGGGCTTGCTGGGATGTCTTCAGCTGTTCTATATGGGCCAGCTGGGATGGGGGAATAACACAACAGTGAGAGTCAAACGTCCTATGAAACACCCGGGAAGGTAACCTGGCCAACAAATGCCTGAAGAAGTCGGATGTATCGGCAGAAAGGTTCAAATATCGCAGCTCTGCTATAAACAGGCACAATGCAATTATGTCTAAAACAACATTCCGAACGAACACAGAAGAAGAAGATAATTAATAAGTAGTAAAAGATTGCTTCCCACATCTCAAGGTGTACATGGTACTGACCCCATAATTATAAAGACCAACCGGTGCTTGTCGGGCGATGTGGTCAGTACCTGCCGTCCACCTGTACTTCCCTCAACATGTCCTGGTGCTCACTGTTAGGTTAGGTGGACCTGGGAGTCCAGGTTAGTTGAGAATACAAGCCCACACCTCAGTGAGGATTCGACCACATGACCACCGGGCAGCTAGCAAGCACACTATCCACTGCACTACCATGTATGAGTTGAGACAGACAGCACAGGTGGTATAGGACATGAAATATAAGATTGGTGTGTTGGGATTATATGGGAACTGACAGAGCAAAATAAATACTACTACAGGCACCTGGATATCTTGACAGATGATAGTTTCTTACATTGTCCTTCACAAATGGCAGAATACCTACAATCCATGCCATGAACCAGGGATGGAGTTATACCTCTCCATAGCACAAAGTCTGGGCTGAATTATAGACACCATGTGTTGCCCATGCAGCATGATCCCTCTCTCAGCCTGCCTAGTTTTCTCCAGAGGAAACGTAACACCAATAAATCGGACAAGACCAGCTGCAGAAGCTACCGGTTCAGCAAAGCAATGCTCTAACTGTCCACCTGTCAGAGCTTCAATCCTAGACCAGTTGTCGACCAAGGCTTAGGACCTAGTCTGCCTTCCCATGATATTTACTCTAAGGTTGCATTTCCTTGCACTAGATAAGGCTTGTACCTTCCCAGCTGCGCACCTCCGGCTGTAGCTGTTACAAGAAATTGAAGGACATGGAGACGAGAATTAGAGACGAGGAATGTGGGGAGGACATCTTGTGTTTCAGTGAACATACTTCTACCTCTCCAACTCTTGTTTGTAGAGCAGGCAGTACTCTGACCTGGAACACGCCACTTCCCATCCTGGTTTCATTCTCTGCTGTCTGGGTGTTGATTTATGATGAGGCTGGCGACTTCATTCGAAGAAACACGTTGTTACAGAACCTTTATTGCAAGGCCACCTTATGTCCATCTACGCATCCGCCCTTCCGTCTGTCCGTCTATAGATTTATCAGTCTGTCTGTCTGTCTGTCTGTCTGTCTGTCTGTCTGTCTGTCTGTCACTGCAACCATTTGTCTGTCAAGGCAGTGTATCCATGTCTTTTAATCCGCATATCTATCTATTTTTGTCTATTCACTTGTCTGTCTCTGTGTGTACATTTTTATTTGTCTGTCCACATGTCTGTTCACTGTAGGTCTGGTGTAGCTGTGAAGACATCTAGATGAACAGCATATGTTGGTTGTAGAAGAAACATAACTAACTGTTCTTTATTGTTGGCCAGACTTTGTAGACAGGTCTTATCATTTTGTATGATTTTTTTGTTTGTTTTGTTTCAGTGAAACAGTCCGTAGTGAAACCAAGCCACAGGAGAACTCATCTGACCCGGTGGAGACCTTCCTGGCGCAGAGGTCAAGTAAACAGTTGGAAGAGTTTATTTTTGAAAAGTCAAAAACAAGGGTAAGAAATAAGTGTGATATTTCTGTTCAAGCTTTATTGACAATTAAAAATTAAGGTTTAGAAATAAGTGTGATATTTCTGTTCATACTTTATTGAAGAGTAAAAAGTTGGGGTTAGAAATATATGTGATATTTCTGTCCATACTATATTGAAAAGTCAAAAACGAAGGGAAGGACATGTTTCTTTTTGTATTATGTTAAAAAAAACCAAAACAAAGATGTAAGCATGATAGTATTTCTGCCCATGGGCTGGTTATGAAGTTCTTTCATTGCATAGTTGTCTTCCTTGTCCCACTCTTTTTTAATTCCATTTATGTCTGCTTTGATGAAACCTGCCTGCCTATTTAATAAATGCTCCCTTCGTCTACCATTTCCTCTTTTCCTAAAAATTGTGCCCTCTGGGACTCTCCTTGATGTTTCTTAATATCTAGTCTTCACTTTTTGATAACTTTCTTTTCTATTACCTTTTGTTTGATTGTGAATTTTTCAACCCAGCTGATTCTTTATCAGTTTTTGATAAAACCACATTTGAATGCCTGTCAGCTGAAAAGTCAAAAACAAAGGTTAAAAAAAAGAGTTAGTTGCATGTCCTTTACAGGATGTAGCAGTCAACCACAGCATTTTTTGGATGTTCGTGATTCCTGGGCGTTTTACTTCAGTAGTTTGCCACTGCTTTCTGAACGACCGGCACCCATACCATTTTATGAAAAATCAACACAGCTGTGTTTCGAACGCGGGTATGCGGGATTACGAACTGCATCCTTAACCCCTTCGTCACAGAGCCGCCAAAAACAAGGGTAACAGAATTAAAAGGCATTGATATATTTATTTTGTATGGAACTGACAAAAGACAGCCTCGGGTAAGGAATTAGTTTGAGATTTCTCTGATGTCTCTTTATGAAGATATTCTGTGTCAAAGAGTAGGTTTGGACCTAATTAAACTGGATGGTGGGAAATGGGGAGTAGGGGTGTTTCACAGTTATGACTGTTGTTAATATGTTAGTAGATAATTTGTATTTTAACGCATTGATAATATTTCAGCAATATATATGCCCATGACAGATACGGGAAGTCGCTTAAGATGATTAATCATCCCAGGACACTTAATTAGTTACAATGTCCAAGCACAAGAACAAGAAGCAGTATCACATTGATGTGTATTCTTGTTGCACTTCTACTGACCGGCTCGCCTGCCAAGACTGGTCCGGGTTCAATCCCTGGCAGTGGCTGAGCCAACTGGCGTGGGCGATCATGCTTCTCCAGATCTTGTGATCTCTGATATTGTATATCGGTTCATGTGTTGACTCCCTTTCATGCCATGATACTGGACTATCAAGAATTTCTCATTGTCTTCCTTTCTCTCTCTTTTTACAAATTTTTCAAGTGCTCACGTGTTTCAGCTTTTGTCTTCTCATAGTGTAGCCAAAATAATAAAGACTGCCTCTTTCTGATGTTTGTGATGAGTTATCTTTAGACCTTTGCCTCCCACAAAATGTCCAGATTACTCATTTTGGCTGTCCAAGAAATGTTTGTCATTCTTCATAAACCACATCTATAAAACTTTTAGGGATTATTTTGCTTGTTTACTAATTGTCCAAGATTTGCAGCCGTGTGTTATGTGTCAGTCATGTGACTAGCTTTATCTGGACCTGTTGTTTGTTTGCATGCAGGAAGATTACGTATCCCTGGTAGCAGAAATGTTGATGATGCTGAGACAGCATGCAGCGAAAAAATGTGAGTTTTGTAGTATGTTGATTTCTTTCTGTTTATGCATAATATACATGTATGTGCATTAGGGTCCTGGGTTGAGTTGTTGAATTGAGACAGACACCAACATCACAGCTCTTCAATATGTGCTCCATCCTCATCTTCATCGTAGAGTCCCAATACTAATGGTTCCAGTTGTAGTTTGGTTATGTGTCCATCTGACCTTTCCTCATAGTCCTGAATGTCGACCAGATCCTCTAGCCACTCCCTGCCGCTCCATTATCTCCAGGCTGTGATGGTGTAACTGTTCATCCACACTATATACATGAACCCAAATAGCCCTGACCGCATCTGCCTTGTCATGCACCAATACCCCACCGGGCGGCACAGACCCAGCCAATCTGTCCACCTAGTCGTTTCCCAACACACCAGCATGTCCTGGGAATCCAACGGATGCTCTCTGTCTTTGATGTTTTAATTGCATGCCACTCCACATGAAGCGTGCCAGTCTTCTCATTTCTCAATGAATGAATCACCAAAACACAAGAAGTAGAATCAGTAAGCTGGACTAGAACGTCAGAGTATTCAGCGCTCACTATATTTTCACCATTGTCTGAGAAGTTTAGGCTCAGGGATAACAGGGGCGTATAGTTTCAGGAACAAGGCTCATAACTGGCATTGTAGCATCATTGCAGCATTAATTCATTGTAACAACATTTGTTATAATATTAATTCATGTAGCATCATTTGTTGTAGTATTCATTCATGTAGTATCATTTGTTGTAGTATTCATTCATGTAGTATCATTTGTTGTAGTATTCATTCATGTAGTATCATTTGTTGTAGTACTCATTCATATATCATCATTTGTTGTAGTATTCATTCATGTAGAGTCATCTGTTGTAATATTAATTCATAACTTATCAGTGCTGCTCTCTATCAGCTATGCTAACACACTTGATTGCCGCATGATTGTTGTTAACTCAATGTGTGTGTGTGCAGTGGTCAACAACGAGTTGCTGGAGGGGGCCTCTCCACAGGAGCTGTCCGCAGCCGGGTTCACACCCAATGGAGTGGGTGGCAAGAGGGATGATGGTACAAGGAGGAGTCAGACAGAGTAGCTGACGGTGTTGCGTGTACATAGGTATGTATGACTTCATTTATAGCTGATGGTGTTGCTTGTACATAGGTATGTATGACTTCATTTGTGTAGTTGGTGTTAGTCAGGTCTGAGTCAGATATGACTGAGTTACCGTGTGACAGTAGATGGTACTACCTGCTTTCTATTAGCACCAAATGGTGGGCAGCTTTCACCAAACCTGACACCCCACATTGTGCCAACAGCTTCCAGCGGAGGAGCGCAATTGGGAGGGTACAAACCTTACCCTATTGTGAAGAAATGCAAGCTAAGACTAAATGTTATAGCAGGACAGACCAGGACCTAAACCTTGGTCGGCAACTGGTCTAGGATGGAAGCTCTGACAGGCGGACAGCGTATTGCTTTGCTGATCCGGCAGCTTCTGCAGCTTGTCTTGTTCCAGACGTATTTGTGTTACCTTTCCTCTAGAGTAAACTAGACAGGCCGAGAGAGGGATCATGCTGCATGGGCAACACATGGTCTCTACATTCAGCCCAGACGTTGTGATATGGAGAGGTATAGCTCCAGTTTACAAACTATCGTCTGTCAAGACGACCAGATGCCAGTCAATCAACGTGCCATTCATGTCGTTTGAAAGATACTAAGGATGCTTGGAAGAGGGTTGACTTCCTGATCCCATAGAAAACTTGAGATGCAAACTCCAACCAGCCACAGACAAGTCTAAGGATAGGGGGATAATGAATGAACGAACGAACGAACAATCTTTATTTTCAAAGGGTTAAGAATTGGGCACGCAGGCATGTCTGACATTCTGCCCTTCTTCTCTAATTCCTCTCATACATTATTTCATTCAACATCTCTTATGAAGCTAATCTTAGACAACAAAAGAACAATAAGCATTAATACGCATGAAACATAATCAATAATACATGGCTCACTGAGGCAATGTTTACCATGGACATGATAAATATCTAAGGAAGGTGTAACGTGCCATACATATGGGAATGTTTATTAACTAGTTGTCATTTGAGATAACTTACCATTATTATTATTTTTTTTGGGGGGGTGGGGGGCATGTAGTCTGTACTGAGGTAGTGTTCAAACAGGTTGCGACTGTATATATGATTGGTGGTGTCTTTGATTTCTTGTGGAAGATTGTTCCACAACTGAGTGGCAGGATATGCTAAGCTTGTTTTATTTGTCTATCCTAGGTTTAGGGACATGAAGTATATTTAACCATTCGCTATGTCTTGCGTTATATTTGAACAATGGCCAAAGGTAGCTTAGAGCATTTTTAAATAGGATTTTGTTAATTAGTTTAGCCTTAGTAAAAAGTAGGCGTTTGTGGAGTGGCAGTAACTGAAGACATTCATGTAAGTTAGAATTGTCTGTAAGCTTATCACCATTGATTAAACGCCCTGCCCTTTTTGCGATAAGAATCACTCAGCCCACCAAGATGAAAGGAGGGTTTTTTAGAAGAGGTATGATACTCTGGTAAGAAAGTCACATAGAGTCTGGAGCATTTCTGAATGACCGGCACTCACACCATTGTATGGAAACCAATTCAAGGCAATCCGCTTCCACAATCCGTAACTATGCTTCGAACATGGTATGTGGGATTACAAATTGCATTCACAACTCCTTCACCACAGAGCCGCCTGTGGCAGATATCCACCAAAATTGTACCTTTAGTGTTTGAGTTCTTGTGTAATGTTTGACACTACATGACCGCCATCTTTTATTTGCAGATGCCTATATATGCCAGTTACCAGACTGATTTCTCTTCACTGTGCTTCTTCTACAAGTCTGCTCTTCCGCCCATATGGCAACATGGACCAGCCACTGTAGGATCACGCAGCTCACTATTGGTGCTTGGATTTCACCCGCGCTTGTCTGCACTGACGCATGTTGTTGTGATCTGTGAGGCCTGGTCTGTTCTACACTTAATTGCACAGCCAGAGAAAGATACCAGTGTACCAGTGCAAACTTAGTTTTATATATTTTATTGCATGAGCATTTATCTTCATTGTCTTCTGTTTCACGCAAATTTATCATTTCGACCATTATTTTTTTGATTATTCGTGTTTCAGTAGTTGTGGTTCCATAGATGTATGTTAGGATGGTTCCATAGGCGTATGGTGTGATGGCTCCACTGGGGTATGTTGTGATGGTTTCACAGATGTGATGGCTCTACTGGCGTATGTTGTGATGGTTTCACAGATGTGATGGCTCTACTGGTGTATGTTGTGATGGTTTCACAGATGTGATGGCTCCATTGGCGTATGTTGTGATGGTTTCACAGATGTGATGGCTCCACTAGCGTATGTTGTGATGGTTTCACAGATGTGATGGCTCCATTGGCGTATGTTGTGATGGTTTCACAGATGTGATGGCTTCACTGGCGTATGTTGTGATGGTTTCACAGATGTGATGTCTTCTCGTGCTGCAGAAACTAATGAAAGAACATCATATGCAAGTATAAAAAGAAGGCGAACAACGTTCTTTGGTCTTGTCATGAGAAGAGAGGCATTGGAAAATATTGCGCTGACTGGAAAGATAAGGATTCGAAGAATCAGACCATGAGAAATGAGGCTGGATAGGCAGGAGTAGTTTACCTGGAGGGATTCATCAACGGAATGGATCCAGAGCACCCAGGATTGAGATCTGAGAAGACGCATGAATGTCTACGTTGGTTGGCAGGACACAACATATTGATGATGTGTCAGTAATTCCGGGCTTCAGTGTGGTTGTTGTTAGTACATCATTGACTTGAGTTCACTCTTGTATGGCTTTGGGGACTGGGGATGTCCTGGTCCCATCCTGGTAGACAAACAACACGCTCATTCGCAGCATGCTCATGAGGTCTGCAAATGGTGGGTGCAAGATTTGGGTAATGATTATCTACCATCATCACAGATAATTGATGTGACTCTCATATAGTTCCGCCCCACTACGCTGCTGACAGAAGAGAATTGACAGCTGGATTGACACTAAACAAAGCAGCTGCATGCTTCATCCTAAGTCTTGACACAGGACAACAGAGAAGACACATTCGTCACGTAGCCAGTTATTGTAGAATGTTGCTGTCCGCCCTGCCCCCCAAAAAGACTCTCAGTCCAGTGCCACTTCCCTCGCCCCATGTACGTCCATGCGCAGGGTGGGGTTGATGTCCCCCTCGTGTTGGCTGGTGCCTGCCTCTCCTCCCATGCTCTCCATTAGTGTTCTGTTTAAACCACTGACATTTGACTTGGCCAGAATCCTCCAGTTTCCTGGTAAAATGTCAATATTTTTTTTCTTTATGGTTCTCTGAACTGAGAAATGGTGAACGATCGAGAAACTTTCTCACAGGTTGTATTTAGAGCAACATTCTGATCAAGACTTTCCACATGATGATGATGTGTTTTGTAGCCAAAACTGGGGCCACAATCTGAGAGAGAACAGGAGAAGTTGTGTAATGGGCACAAGAGTTCTACGAAAGTAGCTACAGTTTGTGTGTGTATGTTAGATTTTGACTTGCTTCCAAGCTTCAGTGCATTGTTAATTATCTGTGACTTGTGTTCTCTAATACACCTATACAATATTGAGACTGTATTTTTCATGTTCAGTCCACTCCAGTCATAGATGTGAGATTGTGTTCCACTTGTTCAGTCTACTCCTGTCACACATCACAGATGTAAGATTGTGTTCCACTTGTTCAATTTACTCCTGTCACAGATGTAAGATTGTGTTCCACTTGTTCAGTCTACTCCTGTCACAGATGTAAGATTGTATTTCTCTTGTTCAGTCCACTCCAGTCACAGATGTAAGATTGTGTTCCACTTGTTCAATTTACTCCTGTCACAGATGTAAGATTGTGTTCCACTTGTTCAATTTACTCCTGTCACAGATGTAAGATTGTGTTCCACTTGTTCAGTCTACTCCTGTCACACGTCAAAGATGTAGGATTGTATTCCACTTGTTCAGTCTACTCCTGTCACACGTCAAAGATGTAGGATTGTATTCCATTTGTTCAGTCTACTCCTGTCACACGTCAAAGATGTAGGATTGTATTCCATTTGTTCAGTCTACTCCTGTCACAGATGTAAGATTGTGTTTCAACAGTTCAGTCTACTCCTGTCACAGATGTAAGATTGTGTTTCAACAGTTCAGTCTGTAGCAGTTGGTCAGGTGAGTTAGAGTGTACATGCTTAGTGAAGTGAGGATCCATAGCTCCATTATCTATCTTGGGAGACCATGTTACTGACTGCGTTGGGTTGTACCACTAACTCACCACTTGTGTCACTGACTGTATCAGGTTGTATCACTTAACTCACCACTTGTGTCACTGACTGTATCAGGTTGTATCACTAACTCACCACTTGTGGTGAGTGTATCAGGTTGTTATCACTAACTCACCACTTGTGTCACTGACTATGCAGAATCATATTATTACCTTCATTAATTCATACTGAACACTGACTCCACCACCAAGCCATTCCACAGACTCCAAGTCATCCCACCACTCAGTCGTTCCACTGACTCCAATACCAAGTCACCCTACTGACTCCAAGTCATCTTGCTGACTCCATTATATCATATATCTGACATCACCATGTCATATCACTGACTCAAACAAGTCATATCTATGACTTCACAGATTCCACTGAGTCATATGTCTGACTCCATCACTAAGTTATGTCTCTTCTATCTCTACCACCATGTCATGTCTCTGACTCCATCACCTAGCCATTTTGTGATATTGTGAATATACTTGCCACCACTTCACTGTCCCATTCTATTCTCTCTACTCTACCAGCCGATCTAAAAGCGTGTTTTCTCTAGTGTACTCGCGATATTGCTTATCCCATGTAAATATTGTCATCTCCTTATGTTTACTTGTTGATGTATGCATTTTGCTTTCTGTTTCTATCAACACTGATGAACTTGCCACAGCTATTTGATTCAACCACTTAACTTGTCACATCTATTCGATATAGCAAATTGACTTGTCACATCTATTTGATTCAACCACTCAACTTTGTTACACATAGTTGATTCAAATACTTATCTTGTCACTCTATACTTTTCACATCTAGTTGATTCAACCATGTAATTTGTCATATATATTTGATTCAACTACTTAACTTGTCACATCTAGTTGACTCAACTACTTAACTTGTCACATGTTGACTCAACTACTTAACTTGTCACATCTAGTTGATTCAATTACTTAATTTGTCACATCTATGTGATTCAACTACTTGTCACATCTGGTTGATTCTTCTACTTGTCTCTTCTATTTGATTCAACCATGCAACTTGTCATATATATTTGATTCATCTACTTGTTACATCTAGTTGACTCAACTACTAAACTTGTGACATCATTGACTCATCTACTTGTCACATCTAGTTGACTCAACTACTTAACTTGTCACATCTAGTTAACTCATCTACTTGTCACATCTAGTTGACTCAACTACTAAACTTGTGACATCGTTGACTCAACTACTTAACTTGTCACATCTAGTTGACTCAACTACTTAACTTGTCACATATAGTTGACTCAACTACTTAACTTGTCACATATAGTTAACTCATCTACTTGTCACATCTAGTTGACTCAACTGCTTAACTTCCAGTCTTTATTCAGAAATTGTCTGTATATAGCCCTGTTAAAAATGGGTATAAATACATTGTTATAACTATCATATTAATATCACAAATATATTTTATTATGTTAAATTTTGCAGGATCTTCTTCCTTCCTTTTTGCTTTCTGTCTTTCTCCTTTTTTTCTCATCTGCCTTCCCTTCCTTATTTTTCTCCCTTCTGATCAGAGTGTTGTCATTCTTGTCATTGTCTTTTCCATTATCACTTTCATACTGAAGGTAAAGGTATGAGTTTTTGGGGTACTGTAAATCCTTTCATTGTCAGACATTGGAATTTATCTAATAAAAATATTATAAATATAACTTGTGTTTTTTTTATTAGTAATTTAACATTTTCTGATTGTCAGTAATTAGAGCACATTTTATCCCCAGTGGGAAGGGGTTACGAATGCAATTTGCAATCCCGCATTCAGAACACAAATGCGGGCAATTTGGAAGCAGCCCATCTTGAGCTGGTTTTCATACAATGTTAGTGCTGGTCATTCAGAAAGCAATGGCAAACTGCTGAGCGTAAACTTGCCAAGAAATAACATTCAAAAAATGCTGGAGTTGACTGCGATGTCCTGTATAGGATATGCAACTATAAATTGTATCCCCATAAAATTTATGAAAGCAAAGTTGCCCTCTAAAGTGCATGTGGAAATGTCAAGGGCTTCTGCAATACCTTAAAGTGGACGTATGATGCTAGACTCTCATGTGTAGACACCAATCATGCTAGCACCATTGAATAGACCAGTGGGTGATGTGACCTATGAGGGCCTGGTATAATTGTCAAATCTACCTGAATGTTGAGAACCAATACACGGGCACAAGTTCTGAAAGGACCCTTCCCTCATGTTGTGGGCAGTAGTGTGGACACTTCAGTACAGGAGCCTCCTCATGCTGTGGGCACTAGAGTTCACTCCAGGAGCCCTTCCTCACGCCGTGTGTACTAGTGTAGAGTTCACTCCAGGAGCCCTTCCTCACCTCGTGGGCACTAGTGTAGAGTTCAGTACAGGAGCCCTTCCTCACGCCGTGTGTACTAGTGTAGAGTTCAGTACAGGAGCCCTTCCTCACCCCGTGGGCACTAGTGTAGAGTTCAGTACAGGAGCCTTCCCTCGCCGTGAAGAATCTTGGGTATATGGTGGTGGCACCATATCTGTAGACCCGTCAGCTCCGATATCTCTCTGGCAGAATTCACTGTCCACTGTCTGGAACATGTCTGGCAGCCATCTAAGACTGGGTTGACCAAAACATCTGTGCCTCAAAGGGGATTTGAACACATTACTATTGGGCAGGTGTGCAAGCCACTGCACTGCCACGACTCGCTTTAATTCATTTATAACTTCGTTATGTATAGGTGTGGGTGAAGTTATGAGGTTTGAGAAGTGTGTACTGTTTTGTTGTATTCAGTTACCAATACCAAACCTGGACAATGAGAGAAAAAGAAATCACAACAGCAGAAATAAGATTCGTGAGAAGAATTCTCAATGTATCAAGAAGAGAGAAATGAAGAAATCAGGACTAAAGTTGGGGTTACAGCAGCGCTAGATTTTATCAGAAAACAGCAGGTTAAATAGTTTGGCCATATAACTACATTACCAACTAACAATATACCACAACAAGCAATGATGTACAGATCAGAGGAAGGCCAAGTAAATGATGGATAGAAGGAATTACAGAGACTGGGAACCTCAATACATGAAGCCCATAGACGGGCACTCTCCAGCTGTTTATGCTTCACCTCGACATTGCAAGGTACAAGAGGAACCCGATGAGTTAGTTGGGTAATATGTTTTTTAAAGCAGTATACTTCTCTGTCCTTGATCTCCCAAGAAAACATTTTGTTGTCTTCGGTTAGATGGGTTATAGGTTTATTAAATCAGTATTTGTCTTCGGTTAGATGGGTTATAGGTTTATTAAATCAGTATTTGTCTTCGGTTAGATGGGTTATAGGTTTATTAAATCAGTATTTGTCTTCGGTTAGATGGGTTATAGGTTTATTAAATCAGTATAGAAACCTTTCTCTCCCACTTCTTGTAAAGTGTACTGAAGCAGTGTCCAGCTAGGGTCAGTGATGTGGTAGAGCCGCCACATGTTGTAGGTCTGGGTGTACGGGGGAACGGGTGGTCAGTCTTGTCCTCTGTTGGTAACCGATGAACTCCATCAAATCCTGATCTGTCTGCGCTCATATAATCAGCGTAGCTTCCTGCTGACTACACCAGCGTGCCCACTGTTGAAACATGCCCTGAACAAACTCTACATCCATCTGTCCTATCTTCAGCCATGCCCTGAACAAACTCTACATCCATCTGTCCTATCTTCAGCCATGCCCTGAACAAACTCTACATCCATCTGTCCTATCTTCAGCCATGCCCTGAACAAACTCTACATCCATCTGTCCTATCTTCAGCCATGCCCTGAACAAACTCTACATCCATCTGTCCTATCTTCAGCCATGCCCTGAACAAACTCTACATCCATCTGTCCTATCTTCAGCCATGCCCTGAACAAACTCTACATCCATCTGTCCTATCTTCAGCCATGCCCTGAACAAACTCTACATCCATCTGTCCTATCTTCAGCCATGCCCTGAACAAACTCTACATCCATCTGTCCTATCTTCAGCCATGCCCTGAACAAACTCTACATCCATCTGTCCTATCTTCAGCCATGCCCTGAACAAACTCTACATCCATCTGTCCTATCTTCAGCCATGCCCTGAACAAACTCTACATCCATCTGTCCTATCTTCAGCCATGCCCTGAACAAACTCTACATCCATCTGTCCTATCTTCAGCCATGCCCTGAACAAACTCTACATCCATCTGTCCTATCTTCAGCCATGCCCTGAACAAACTCTACATCCATCTGTCCTATCTTCAGCCATGCCCTGAACAAACTCTACATCCATCTGTCCTATCTTCAGCCATGCCCTGAACAAACTCTACATCCATCTGTCCTATCTTCAGCCATGCCCTGAACAAACTCTACATCCATCTGTCCTATCTTCAGCCATGCCCTGAACAAACTCTACATCCATCTGTCCTATCTTCAGCCATGCCCTGAACAAACTCTACATCCATCTGTCCTATCTTCAGCTACCCCCTGCAGTTCCTTCCATGACCTCCCTGTATCATTCATCTCCGTCTCTAATTCTCTTCTCTTGTGTTTTCAGGTCACCCTGTATTTCTGGTGGGTTTCAGGAGAAGGAATTTCTAGTTGTGCTATTATCATGTTTTCTCAATGTGTGTGTCTTCTATCCAACTCCAGTATCTTGTCCCCACCTCCTGGTTACATGGAGTTAGTATACAAATTACATCAACATAAACTGTTGAGAGAGGAAATAGGAACACATTGTAACAACCGATAAGATCAGTGGGGACAACAGAGATAGGGTAAGGCAAAGAGAGAAGTGTCTGGATGTGCTTCTTGCATGGATAACTTGAGCATCTATATTGTCTTAACGTCTCTCACAGACTACTGGTTATTTTATACAACCAACACACAAGATGTGACAATTCAAGAACCACAACTCAACATCAACTGTCCTATGTTTAATCTGAAAGTATATAAAACTGACTAAAATAACTTGCCTCTATAAAGACTGTACAGTGAAGTTTAGAACAGAGCTCACACATCGCAAGCTTGAAGTCTGTTTCCATGGTCACCAAGACAAGATAGTAAACATAAGCAGGGAGCGGATTCTGTCACATTATGCTCAAGAAAACTGGCGTCTCTACATCGTTCCCTCCATCCTGTAGGCTCCTGCTGGAGCATGTGGATCCACCACTGCAGCTGGGTTTACTTCAGCAAGTCTCAGTCACTATTTGCCCGGGTGAATTCACAGTCTGAGCGAACCTCGTGGTGATACAAATAAACAAAATATTAATGATTAAAATATATCTATGGGATTTTTACCACAGAAAAACCATTATGTACCATTCACCATTCTTTAAGCTCAGAGGTGGATTTTATGTTTGGCATGTCAAGGCCACCGACCATTCTGATTGTCAGTGTCTGTAGGTCAGATTTTTAAAAATTTCTGCGACTTGTGAGAGACTGACACCCTTTGTTGTACCACCGGGGAAGAGAGCCCACGCCTGCAGATATCAGGGGCTGGAACCCTAACCACCCAGCCACATTCTCATTAACTCTCACCCTACCACAGGCCGTCTCAAGTGGCTTACATTATGAGCTGAAAGTACCAAACTTAATGATGATTTTCCTATGCCAAGTGTCATTTTGGGCAACTTGCTCGGATTAAAAAATAAAACAGTCATATGATCCTTATCAATTTGATTTTACAAAACAAAACACCAGCGATCTAATTGTTTGTGATAATCCCAAATTAACCCCATTACAAAGTGTCAGACAAGGTGCTATTTGACAATGCAGACTATATAGCACAATAACACCCCCCCCCCCCCCAACGTAAGCTAAAGTGCTTGCACAATGACATACTCTGTTTGCTGTCACTAGTTTGCCAGTCCTGCTATTATTACAGCAATTGTCCCAACTGCTGAAAGCTATCGTGAGAAAACATCGAGACAGGAACTTCGTTGTTTGATGACTAACAATAGAGTTATATACAAACATGATCAATCTACTGTTTACACAGCAATCAGGCAACATAGATGGTTGTTGCACGCAACGTGTCCATACACATTCTGATACCAAACATGTAACATTCTCCGCGCAAAAACATGACATCTGTGCACAGTCATAAAAGACAAAGTCACCATATTAGCTGTTACTCGAAAAACTGTCTTCAAAAATTAAAGGACAAAAATATAATTATACTCTGTTTTACATAAATAATTTTCAATGTTTTGCTTGTATCAACAGTCTCACTTATCCTTGTATTGATTTCATATTCATCATTTAATTATACATTGATATGTAATAATAAATTTCTAATTCAACTTTTTTGCAAGCACAAACAATATAACACTAGTGATAATAAATTCACATGTTAACATTTGAATAAATAAATAACCTGAAATAAATATATATACATATCTATATTTGTGCTCTGATATCCCTTAATCAGCTGGAACTGTCTTTTTCGTGATTAACATCAAGTTTGTTATTACGTTTCTTCAACTATTGGCATATTATTTGTTGATGCCACCTTTCTGTACATGATTGTCATGTCTGTTGATATTTTATTTAAACTGGCATCCTTATTGATATTTTTCAAGATTAATCTTTGTTGTTTTAATTGATAAGCACTGTAACTGCAGTAATACTTTATTTATTGTTTAAACAGTATATCCCTGCTAACTATCTTATTTAAACAGTCTATCTCTATTAATCATCTGCTGATTAAGCAGTCTATGTTTTAACATTCTATCTCTGCCACCCATCTGTGGTTTAAACCGTCTATTTATGCTACCCATTTGCTGTTTCTGTCTACGCTAATAATCTGCTGTTTAAACAGCTTATCTCTGCAGATATTTTGTTATTTAACCACAGTCATATCTACTACCATTTCCTAGCTGGAACATTACCCTCTCTGCCAGCAATACTTTGGCCTCAAAGAAGCTGAACAGTTATTCCGTCAAGCCAGATTTGGCCATGGATCTCTAACAAACATGACATTTAATCCCCACATTTAAGCGTCCTCTCGGCAATGGTTCCACCGTATATTTCCCTAGCATACAGACAGTAATATGAAGCAGAATACATTTTAAAATAGTTTCTATGGGTTTTGGTGAACCTAGCTAAGGAGACTACAAAACAAATGTATTCTGGTCTTAAAGAAAGATATAGCTAGAACAGGGCAGTTTATACAACATTATATACAACTATCTAATCAATACGTAACTCTAAACACAGAACTAATTATAAATATCTACTTGTAAAAACAAACTAAAAATGAAACAATCATTACGGCAGTACAAATCATGGCTCTTATCCAATGTACATTTTGAGGGGGATAAAGGCCTGATTGTGGGCCACAGGGATCCCAACAACAGGATAGGATCCCACACAGGCCAAAATCTTCGGGTCTCTCTTTGTGGTGGGGGACTATGCACAGAGTGGATCACCAATCCAGCTAGCATTACAAGGATGGCCACACCTCTCTGTGGATATGAAGTTCCAGTTGTGGTCTTGCATACCCCACAGATTTGTGAGTCTGGAGAGGGAAAGGACAGCTCAGCAACACAGCCCGTGAGAATATGATGAGTACTGAGTTGTGAAGAAAGTCTCTACACTGACCTCACTCCCACAGATGCTAGACATTTTCAGGACTCGGACAGCCTGAATGTCAGTAAAGAGAACTTAAGAGTTAACAGACACCAAATCTGCCATAGGATTTTCAAACAACCAGCCAGTTAACTCTTACTTCTGCAGTGCACTGTGCAGGCCTGGCTTATTTCTGATCTCTGATAGATCAAAAACCTTTGTCTAACTGGAGCTACAAACTCATATCTCTTGACATAACAGATCGGCACCCTAACCACTTCTCATCAACAGAGACTGAAAATGCAGTGAAAGAGTTAAAAGAAGTCAATAATTCACAGCTTGTGTTAGGGCCATAGCTGAACAAACTCTAGTCCAACTCCAACTGCAAGCCCTTGAATCAGGGGAATTCACTCTAATCTGATAAAGAGAGTAGGCAGCCCTGAGCAAACAAATCAGCAACCTCTCCCCAAAAATGTCAAGATAAAATCTGATACGTCAGCCACAGGTATAAATATCTTAGTTTCGCTGCAAATGAACACACAGCCAAAGGTCTTTTCATGATGGACAAGGGAGAAGACAGAAGAAAAAAATCTATTTCTACAATAATAAATAAATAAAACAATTAAAAAACAGGAGTTTTAGGGGGGACATAAAACCTCAGCATTAATTTATGCTGCCTAAATACACAATTCAGCATTTTGACATAAATTAAATACGCAAAGCCATAGCATATTTATACTTAACAATCAAAAGTTCACACGTACTAAACTATATGACAAACGCAATTATTGAAAGTGGCAATCAAAATTATGTGCACTGAGAAATATGTTAGATAGCATACAAATAGATCATTCTAAATCTGATTAAAAAGACAAATTTAGTGTATTTTAGAACAGAACCAAATATACGAAAAACAGAGCCAAGTATTTGAACAATAGAACAAAGTATTTGAATAATTGAACTATGTATCTGAACAATTGAACCAAGTATTTGAACAATAGGACAAAGTTTAGTTTAATAGGACAAAGTATTTGAACCAAGTATCTGATTAATAAAACCTAGTATATGAACAATTGAACTAAGTATTTGAACAATAGAACAAAGCATTTGAACAATCGAACTAAGTATCTGAACAATTGAACAAAGTAGCTAAACAACAGAATTAAGTATCTGAACAAAAGAACCAAGAATCTGAACAACAGAATCAAGTATTTGAACAAAGGAATCAAGTATCTGAACAATAGATCTTAGTAATATGTGCACATAATGATATGTTGAAAAGAGTTCCCCAACATGTCTTTCTGTTCTCCTCGCGTGCACTTTCAACCCAGTCTATCAAATATGAAGTCGGATATGTGATTTGATATCCAATGGCAGTCCAGAAGGTACATTTTCAGATATTAGATCCCTTAAAAAGTTAGTTTCCTCTTCTTTCTTTTTTTGTCACTACCCAAATGGTTTTGTGTCGATGGATCTTAAGGTAGAGGAGCAGCCTTCTCTCGTGGACCAGATACCTCCCAGTTGATCGATTCCTTGCTAATGAAGGTGTTTCTTAACACTGTCTCCCATCTCTTCCTTCCTCTTACTCTACAGCCCTCATATCAGTTTATTTTGCTTGTCAAATTTAAACAAAACTAACAAATTTTAATATTTGTATTGAGAAATATGGACAATTGAGATATTACGTAATGAATTAAATAATACTCTCTCGTCCTTGACTTGGAAATGTAAATTACAAGTAACTCTGAAGTTGGGAGAAGGGATCGCCTGATAACGAGGGACATTGGTAACTGGGAAAGCTAGCCCTCATGCAAATCAGTACAGTGCACTTGTTAATAGTAGCAATTGCGAGTGTGACTACACTCGAGTTTAAAGCAAGTGAAAGCAGAAAAAAAAATCTTTTGTTAATTTATTTTAATCTTAAACTCAAAGTGCACTTATATTTTTAATTCAGTAACATTTTAAAATTAATGAGTTGGTATCTATTGTTAATTCAATCAAATCTGAATATACTGGGGCCAAACAATTCTAACCGGCTGAGCGTTATTTTTTCATGGCTAATCGTTAATCTGCATGGTTGTGAACCGGTCAATCCACAGAACTACATTAAAGTACTTAATTATAGGACACTGGGCTTGTACAGAAAGAGGTAGCGAGGAAGGGCAATTACTCTCATTTCCTAAAGCCTCGACCCAACTCACATGAAATCTTGGCAACTCAACTATCTACATAGACTACTAAAGAATTATTAATTTTCAAATCAAAATCATTAAATGTACCTTTCGGACTATTTCGTGAATAAAAATGAATGGCATGAGTTTCTCTTGTGAATGCTCTCCCCTTCCATACACTACTAAAGAATTATTATTTTTCAAATCAAAATAATAAAATGTACCTTTTGGACTATTTCATGAATAAAAATGAATGGCATGAGTTGTTTCTCTTTGTGAATGTTCTCCCCTTGCATACATCATATAAATACATCCATAATTGTAGATCTTCCGATAGAATAAATATCCCAGAGACTGCATGCACCGGGGCGCTGTGTTACTTGTCTAATAATCACGTGGAGAAAGAAATGATCTAGTGGACAGCTTTCTACAGCAGCTCGTTTCACCGCTCAGGGGAAATAACCAGCTGTAGACTCTGGAGTATTTACTTGAACATCTTGTAAGTGTCCAGTTGGACATCAGGCACTGTCAAATGTCGGGTACAAGAAGAAAGAGACAAAATAAATAAAACAAGTTCATCTGATATTTACAATATTCTTAGCTAAGTATATGAGTGTTATCTTACATTAATTTGTAAACAAAACATTTAGTCATAGACTGCAGAACCGGTGGTGATAAACTTGTATAAACTGGCAGTGCAAACTGATATGTTCTTTGGAAAAAAATTTTTGATTTTGTCATGGCAATTTTAGTTGTAGTTGTGGGCAAGCTAAGTTTCACATACTGAGATCTTTCAGCTAAGTTTCATATGCTGAGATCTTTCAGCTAAGTTTCATATGCTGAGATCTTTCAACAGCAAGGCTTATAATTCTGTGATATAAAGAAAACTTAGTGTGGGGCCTGGATTTAACAAATTAAAAGTTTATCATTATATAAATGATGTAAAGCCATACCGAGTGTATGTCTGATGTTAGTCTCACATATTTAGACTGACCGCTACTTGATGTGGTCAGTATCGTGTCGGCCTCCTTTACTTTGCAAGACATTTCTTGGTACCTACTTTAAGCTGCTTCTAGGATCCTACATCGATGAAAGAAAATCTTTGCCCCAAAGGAGATTTGAACTCAAGCCTATAAGGTTGGCAGACATAAAGGTTACTGCTGTGCTACCTGGCTCCCTTAATATTCTGTAATATGGGCCTGCCCAATTAACTTAGAAAATAAAGTTTGTTAGCAGTAATGAATCTGAGCTTTTTGCATTTTGTGTCATAAAAACAATATTTTATGTTATTTATTGGACAATTTCGTTAACATTTCATGGTCTTTAAAACAAAACTAAATGTTAACATGCAGTGGCCTTGAGAATAAAATAGAAGTTTAACTTGTGGTTTTGATGTAAAGTGTGGTTGATATTTTGTGGTCTCAAAAAGAAATGACATTTAACATTCTATGGTTTTACAAACTTCATTTAACATTTTATGGTAATACAAAAGAGACTGCTTTCTGTATACAAAAAATATTAGATATTCCAATTCGCATCATTTAAAAAATGTGGTCACAAAAATACAAGTTTAACATTTTGCGGTTTTGAATGCAAATGTAAGTTTAAAAAAAAAAAAAAAAAGAATATTTTGCGGCTTTAAACAAAAATTAAGTTCAATATTTCATTGTAATAAAAAAAACAAAATCTAATAAATTCTAGCATTAAATCAGAGCACTAGATATTTTAAGTCCGCACTTCTTAAAATTATAAAATGCAGCCTTTTACCATAACAAAAATAAAAAGTTTAATTCATGCTTTCAAAATGTTTACTTAAAAAGAAAATATTAAGTTTGTAAATAGAATTTATCTTATAAAGTTCAAAATATAAAATTGTATCTTATAAAGTTCAGAGTATAAAATTTATCTTGTAAGTTTAGAATATAACATTAATGTCCTAAAGTTCATGTTGTGATATTTATTTTATAAAAATTATCTTTTAAAGTAGATGTTCGGATAAACTCATATCTAGTTTTGAGATGAAATACTGCTGTCTTCAAGGACGGATACGGCTACCTAACAATATCAAAGATTCAACAATGAGAATGATGAATATATATTGTAAAATCTCTCTTGCAGACATGAGAAACTGTAACATGGAAGTAAAATAATTGACATAATATAGCGGAGAAAAGTTTCAAGATGGACAGATCCACTCAATAAGAGGACATATATACCTAGGTGTGATATGTATAATCAACATGGTGGCTGCAGTTTCAACATGCGAGCGTCTAGAAATTACATTTAAATACTGAGAGAGGAGACTCTATGAGTATGAGTTTATCTCAAGTACCATTATGTCAATTAACCATAAGTTGTAAATTATTTACCAGTCTGTAACACACAGCTATAAATGATATGAATAGTAGTCCACAAACTTGTGGAAATGTCATGTAATATTGACCGTCAAATAACAGTTATAAATGAATGTTCAGTAACAGTGAATTAAACAGTAGAGATACATATAATATGTGTACCAGTGTTAACGATGACATGTAATCTAGAATTTCAATTGTAGATATACAAGACCATCTAATTTAAACTGTAGCTAGACTATCTACCAGTCTGATTTTTCTAACAAGATACTAAAGTTAGCATTAATGAAATATTATTGAATGAACTAGCCTAAATGTCATTTCTGTCATCTGTCAGTTACATCCAACAGTCATTTCTGACTGTCATCCATGTAACATCTATAGCCATCACCTCTGTATTCCATCTGCAACCATATCTCTAACCATTATTTGCAATTGTAACTCACTAATTCTTACTTCACTCATTCTCATCTCAACCTTCCCCTAAAATTGTAAGAAACTTCTGTAAATGCTATTTGTCATTCTACTCGTCATTCTCATCTCAACCTTCCCATAAAATTGTAAGAAACTTCTGTAAATGCTATTTGTCATTCTACTCGTCATTCTCATCTCAACCTTCCCCTAAAATTGTAAGAAACTTCTGTAAATGCTATTTGTCATTCTACTCGTCATTCTCATCTCAACCTTCCCCTAAAATTGTAAGAAACTTCTGTAAATGCTATTTGTCATTCTACTCGTCATTCTCATCTCAACCTTCCCATAAAATTGTAAGAAACTTCTGTAAATGCTATTTGTCATTCTACTCGTCATTCTCATCTCAACCTTCCCCTAAAATTGTAAGAAACTTCTGTAAATGCTATTTGTCACTTCTACTCATCATTCTCATCTCAACCTTCCCCTATGAATGTATGAAACTTCTGTAAATGCAATCAGTCACTAGAAAACTGCTGAATGTAGTTGTATGATCCTTGCCTGTTCTTTCTCTGACCTCTGTTAAATTCTTTAAACATATTTTGAAGCTCTATACTAGGGTTAATGATGCTGTCGGATTTCCATGAACTTATCTAACTGAAATTTATAAGGACCAAAGTGGCCATTTGTTAAAAAAAAAAAAATACAACTATCATCTACGATTAAACATACTTTCTCCCAATATACACCACTTTCACATTAGAATGGTAAAATCTGATAAAACGTGAGATATATAAAAATGTGAGTACTAATATATTTAAACATGATTAACATTACATCATGAATATAAAAACTGATCAATGATTAGAAAGAAGCTCTGGCATCGTCAGTCAAACGAGAGTGTGTTGCCTGCATGTCTAACAATTACATAGGATATCCACACCGGGGCACTATTCAGAAAGAGTAACAAACTGTGTGAGCTGCACGCCACCGCACGATCACTTCTGCGCAGTCTGGCTGTGTTGGCCTCGCAGCGGCAGCCGCAGCACTATCAGCAGTCGCAAGGAACAGCATTTGCGACAACAGCAGCAACGTTGAAAGAAGGCAGGCAGCGTCCTTGAAGAGCTAGCACAATTGGATCCCGAAAGCGCTAGGTTCATTTTTTTTTCTCTTTCACTTTTTTTAAATAATTACTTTGCATGATATAATTTGGTTTACAACAGCAGCCAGAACAGAGTCGCGGTTTGCTCGCTCAAAAGAAGCCTGGGTAATCTGAAAGAAGGACCAACAAAGATCATTTGTCAATATTTCAGGTTTAAAAAAATGCTATTTATACACATGGCTGTGGTGGTACGTACAGGTATAGTAGTAGTGCAAGTACACACAGCTGTGGCTGTGGTATATACAGCTGAAGGACACAGCTGTTGTGGTAATACGTACAGCTCTATTGTATACTGCTATAGTGGTAGTACACACAACTGTATTGCACACAGCTGTTGTGGTATTGCACTACTGTAGTGCATATAGCTGTAGTAATACATCCAGCTGTAGTGCACATAGATGTGGTGCTGGTACACCCAGCTGTAGTACTAATACACCGACTGCAGTGCACAAAGCTGTAGTGGTAGTACACAGCTGTAGTGCACAAAGCTGTAGTATTAATATACCATCTGTAGTGCACAAGTACACAGCTGCAGTGCACAAAGCTGTAGTACTAATACACCTTCTATAGTGCACAAAGCTGTAGTGGTATTACACAGCAGCAATGCACACAGCTGTAGTTATATTACACCCAGCTGTGTCGTGGTATGACTGTAGTGTTATTACCCCCAGTTGTAGTGCAGATAGCTATGGTTGAATTAGTGCACCCAGGTATTGAGGTACTGACAGCTACCTGCAGTGGTAAGTACCCCCAGTTGTAGTAATTGTGGCACACTGCTGTAGTACAACGGTGTAGTGGCAGTACATCCAGTTTTTGTTACAAAGTAGTGACAGAAAACCTAGCAGTAGTGGTTGTACACCTAGTTTTAATGGTTGTACACCCAGCTGTAGTGGTTGTACACCCAGCTGTAAAGGTTATACACCCAGCTGTAATGGTTGTACACCCAGCTGTAATGAATGTACACCCAGCTGTAATGAATGTACACCCAGCTGTAGTGGTTGTACACCCAGCTGTAGTACACCCAGCTGTAATGCTTGTACACCAAGTTGTAGTACATATGTATCTATAGCCGTGTTATATGTGCTTGTAGTAGTGGTGATATGCATATAATACATACAACTATGGGTGAGGTACGGACAGTTACAGCAACAGACCCAGCTGTAACAATATTCAGTGCCCTTCAGCTGTAGAAATGCACTCACTAGTGAAAGTACTCAGAGTTGTGATAACACCTACATCTGTCATAATATTAGCAGCTGTGGAAATGCATCCAGTTATGATGGCACTCACAGCTGCTATAATAACTACGGCTGCCATATTACCAACAGCTGCAAGTAGTGCATCCAGCTGTGGTTATATACACAGCTGTAGCAATACACAGAGCTGTATTGGTAGTTCATACAGCTGTGACAGTGACAGTATTACACCCAGCTGTGGTTGTAACAAATTAGCAAAGCAATGCGTGGTTAGTGACACAACAGGGCTAACAAAACATGCGCAAGAAACATCAATACTTTACAATCTGGCAGATAATCAACATTGAGCAAACAACATGGAACAGAAATGATGCTGCGGACATCTAACAACACGGACATAAATGATGCTGCAGATATCCAACAAAGACACATCCATGGCGTTTCATCATTTACCTGTCTTCACCCTCATCAATAAACAACAAACAAAAACATAATACAATAACAAAGATGAAAGTATAAAATGGATCAAAGTTCCAAAATGGAACAATAAAACAAAATATTAAATTATACAGAGCTAGGTTACATACAAAGAAATCAAATGCTGGAAACAGGAATGTATAAAGCTGAAAGACAAAAATTAGGTTTGTAAATACAACATGTAATTACTTGAGTATTTAAGGACACAAAGAGTAAAATAGTTTGTGAATGAAAATGTTAACGTAGTTGATAGAGGGCTGCACTGATAATATCATGAGTGTGGTGAGATGAGGGATCGAGGCCAGCACTCGTCATCTCACTAAATGAGGGAAAGATTGGACAACTTTCAGGTCTACAAAATGTGACAGCTCTGTGAAGCTCTGTCACGTCACAGACTCAGACAGGAAACTGCTTCGGGATAAATGATTGAAATTAAAATAATGACAATGGGTGAATTTATATACAAGTTAAAAATCAACAAACAAGATGTGAATAATAACGAGGCCTAGATGTAGACCCAGATATCGGGTAGGTTACATCATGCATGCATCCCATTTACTGGAGCACTGAATAAATAGAGAGTATTATGTTGGGGGTGTGTGAGATAGAGAGAGAGGGTAAGAGTCAGTGAGTGTGTGTGAGAGATGGAGAGCATGTGTGTGAGAGAGAGATAGTGAGAGTTCATGTGTGTGTGTGTGAGATGGAGATCATGTGTGTGAGTATATGTATGTGTGAGAGAGAGACAGTGTGAGTTCATGTGTGTGTGTGTGTGTGAGAGGAGAGAGTGTGTGAATGTTTGTGAGAGAGGGTGTGGGAAAATGTGTGCATGTGTACACATGTGTGCTTAATGAACATCTGAACCCGTTGGGAGTCACAGTAGCAGCAAGCATCTTCCTGCATGCAGCCACACAAAGGCCCTGTTCAAACCGCTCATCCCAACCCCATACTGACAGCAAGCAGACAGACAGACAAACAGACAGACAGACAGAAGAAGACAAGGTTGATCCCATCAAACACAATTACACACATTTCAATTTTGTCAGCAGTCGGGGATGTTGTACCTGTACACTCCTATTGTGAAACTCAACAATCAACAGAAAGATCATAGACAAAGGTGACAGAATAATGTTGTATCTATAAACTCCTATTGGAAAACAAAGAAAGATCATAGACAACGCTGACAGAATAACGTCTTGGAAGCAAGTTTGTGCTAACTTATTGTCTGTCTTAGCTGGTATCTTGCGTAACAAACACACAGTTGTTTTGCCCAAGACTATCCTGTGTGGATTCACAACACAGTCATGTCTGAATCCCCAAACAAAGCAGTTCAAGAAGCAGAAATGTAACGTTTTTACAGTTAAGCATTCTATGTTATAAGAATAAATGAAAAAATTACATAAAGAAAATGCCAGTTTTACAAGGCCACAACCAAAAAAAAACAAAAACACTGGATGTTGTGGCTATAAAGCCTTCATTAGCCTTAAAAAAAGGAAACTAAGAAAAGTAAAGGACACTTACATGTCTGGAGGTGGAACTGGCCTCACATTTTTATCTGGTCAATGTTATGCTAGCTGCCATTACTTTCCAGGAATTTCCTTGGACCTATTTAAGGTTGAGTCAACCTGGGAATCTAGAACAACTGGCAGTGGGGATTTGAACACGTGAAGACTGGGTCTGTAGGCTTGCATGCTAGTCACTGTGCCACCATGGCCCCCAACAGCGTACCAATACAACTATGTAAACAAGTCAATTATAACAATTGAACTGTCATGGAAGGGGTGTAGTGTTGTTGATTCAATAGCACCTGCGTCTTCTTCTTCTTCGTTCACCCTCAGATGTCAACCTGAATATATTTACAGACAGCAGAAGTCAACGTGAGGTTGTTGACATCTCCAGTTTGTCCTCAAATGGAGCGGGCTGTAGACCAAAGTATGTCCTCTGTTCTGCATGTGTTAGACACTCTTACAGCAAATGTTTAGCTGTCATTTCACCCGTTCCACGGTTACATTCATCGTTATCTCCTATCTTTAGATTACGGATTCAGTGGCACCTCAGTCTGTTGTTTCTTGTCAGGAGTCATTCAACAGGTTTGACCATCCCACTTCATGGAAGCTGATAGTGTTGCTTGCCTTGGTGTGCTTCTTCTTTGGATAGAATATCTGCTGTGTGTTTTCTGGGTATGCCTGAATGAGATGGTATCCACTCTTTCATTAGAGTTGGGTTGATTCAAGAACCAACATGACAGGACTCGGGACATTTCTATATGTGCTCCGTCTCATCTTTAACAGCCAATGAAGAGTCCCAATACTGATGGCACTAGCTGTAGTCTGACGATATATCCGTCTGACTTGTTCTCAGAGTCCAGAGTGTTGGCCAGATCCTGTAGTCACTCCCCTACCAACACCATCAGAGTCCTGAGTGTTGTCCAGATCCTGTAGTCACTCCCCTACCAACACTATCAGAGTCCTGAGTGTTGTCCAGATCCTGTGGTCACTCCCAGACCAACACCATCAGAGTCCTGAGTGTTGTCCAGATCCTGTAGTCACTCCCCTATCAACACCATCAGAGTCCAGAGTGTTGTCCAGATCCTGTAGTCACTCCCCTACCAACACCATCAGAGTCCTGAGTGTTGTCCAGATCCTGTAGTCACTCCCCTACCAACACTATCAGAGTCCAGAGTGTTGTCCAGATCCTGTAGTCACTCCCCTACCAACACCATCAGAGTCCTGAGTGTTGTCCAGATCCTGTAGTCACTCCCCTACCAACACCATCAGAGTCCTGAGTGTTGTCCAGATCCTGTAGTCACTCCCCTACCAACACCATCAGTCCTGAGTGTTGTCCAGATCCTGTAGTCACTCCCCTACCAACACTATCAGAGTCCTGAGTGTTGTCCAGATCCTGTAGTCACTCCCCTACCAACACCATCAGAGTCCTGAGTGTTGTCCAGATCCTGTAGTCACTCCCCTACCAACACTATCAGAGTCCTGAGTGTTGTCCAGATCCTGTAGTCACTCCCAGACCAACACCATCAGAGTCCTGAGTGTTGTCCAGATCCTGTAGTCACTCCCCTATCAACACCATCAGAGTCCTGAGTGTTGTCCAGATCCTGTAGTCACTCCCCTACCAACACCATCAGAGTCCTGAGTGTTGTCCAGATCCTGTAGTCACTCCCCTACCAACACCATCAGTCCTGAGTGTTGTCCAGATCCTGTAGTCACTCCCCTATCAACACCATCAGAGTCCTGAGTGTTGTCCAGATCCTGTAGTCACTCCCCTACCAACACCATCAGTCCTGAGTGTTGTCCAGATCCTGTAGTCACTCCCCTACCAACACTATCAGAGTGTTGTCCAGATCCTGTAGTCACTCCCCTACCAACACTATCAGAGTCCTGAGTGTTGTGCAGATCCTGTAGTCACTCCCCTACCAACACCATTCTCTCCAGATCATGACGATGTATCTGTTCCTCCACACTATATATATATATATGATCCCAAAAGTTACTGACCACATCTGCCTTATGGTGCACTAACATCCCACAGTGCATTCCCAACCAATCTGTCTTCTTGCTTGTTTCTCAAAACACCAGCAAGTCCTGGGGACAAGATCCAAACGATGCTCCCTATCTTTAGTCTTTTAATTAAAGCCTGCCACTCTACAGAAAACATGCCTGTCTCCACCCTTCTCATCATGCTCTGTGAGTCCGTTACAATCACGATATGTGTGTTCTGTTTGTCCTCCAACCAGCAAAACGCCAATGACTTTCTCCACCTCCATTCTCAGACTAGATGTTCTGGTATCATATGCCAGGCTCTCCTGCAACTAAACACCGTCCATTAACCTTGAGAACCTCCAGGCACTCCTTTTTATTTGCGTTGACATAATTCACTGATGGTTCCTGTTAGCTCAGGAAGTTGATCACTGCTGAAAACTTGCAGAACTCACATTACATCAGAAAGAAACACAAACCTGCAGGAGGCAACTTGTGATATTTATACTTTCTGCATCACTAATAGTCAGCTGAGCACAGTATTGCAGGTGGCAGACAAGAGGGTCTGCTGGTCTCAGTTCACCATGTTGGTGACTGAGGCATGATTTTCTTCTTGCAATTCTACTTGAGATGATCAGACCTGCAAGACGTTGTCCCATCGGCTTCCATCTTCTTCCTATCACCAAAGATGTCACTCCAGCCCCAGACATTAAGTTCTTTGCCTACTCTGGTACCTTGGGCGTACTCAATATACAACCAAAGTACTGAACACAACAGATGTATATATAGAGGGGAGACAATTATGTTTCAACAGAATCAAATAACATGAGTTGCTTCCCCAGGGACCATAATAATAAACGCTCTAATTTCTTAAATGTTTTTTTACTGTATGAATGCTTCAGTTTACCAAGTATCTTTAATGTTTACTGTGTAATTTCAATTTTATTTACAGTATAACTTCAATGTTTACTGTGTATCTTAATGTTTATTTTGAACTTCAATGTTTATAGAGAAACTTCAATACTGTTTACTGTAAGATTTCTAAAATGTTTAATGTATTACTTCTTAAATGTCCACTGCATACTTCTGTGATGTTTGTTTACTGCATAACATCAATGTTTATCCTACAATTTTGAATAATTTCTCCAATCTTTACTGAGTAAAGTATGTAATGTTTACTGCAGACCTCTATAATGTTTACTGTATGACCTCTATAATGTTTACTGTATGACCTCTATGTTTACTATATGGCCTCTATAATGTTGACTATTTGGCCTCTATAATGTTGACTTATGGCCTCTATAATGTTTACTGTATGACCTCTATAATGTTTACTATATGGCCTCTATAATGTTGACTGTTTGGCCTCTATAATGTTGACTTATGGCCTCTATAATGTTTACTGTATGACCTCTATAATGTTTACTATTTGGCCTCTATAATGTTTACTGTATGACCTCTATAATATTTAGTTTGGCCTCTATAATGTTTACTGTTTGGCCTCTATAATGTTGACTGTATGGCCTCGATAATGTTGACTGTTTGGCCTCAATAATGTTGACTGTTTGGCCTCTATAATGTTTACTGTATGGCCTCAATAATGTTGACTGTTTGGCCTCAATAATGTTTACTGTACAACTTCCACATGAACTGTATAACAATAATGCTCTGTCAATGTCTATGGTCTAGGGCTGGTGAATGCATTTTCACAACCCTGACATCGAGGGTTCAAAGTCAGCCACAGACAACCTGGAAGCAGACCGCTCTACATTGTTGATCACAATAGTCAGACCATCGGCCGTTCAGAAAGCAATGGCAAACTACTCATTAACATAAAATAGCCTCGAAAAACACAAACCACAAAAATAATGCTGGGGTTGGTTGCATTGTCTGGTAAAGGGCATGCAACTAATTGTGAACTTCTCTAATGTTTACAAGCACACTCGTACACAATAGTTGTATATGCTTGCAGCTAGCAAGGCTGTTTTTACTAACATTTTGTGTTGCTGTGTCTCCTTCAGTACATCATTTATACAATTTCTTCTTGTTTCTGAATAGAACACAAGCTACAACAGAACTAGAAATGTAGTAAACTACCATATATACATCACTAACTCTTCGCTGGTTGTTGAAGGTGAAGAGGGAGCACCTATTGGAATATCCTGAGTGTTATGATGTCTACTCTTGCTCAACTCAACTCAAACCCATCACTAATTACAGCATAAACTCCACAGTGGAGCAAGCACAACAGGGAGGGGGGTGTGTGCTGGGCTTCTGATTATCAGAGAAGCTTTCCTATGAATGCTTCAGCCTTTTTACTCTCCAGAGTGGGTCCACCCAGATTGTAACGTCCAGGTGTCTTTCTCCTGTTGTACATCCAAACTCTGTGCCCCATTCTCCAGTCACGGTCGCCCCTGACTGCAGTCATGCCACAATTTCGCTGCCATGCATGCCTGCCTGACTTCACTACATAACTGCTCATGCAAAAACAAACTGAAGCAGTAAGGATGGTAAATGTGTGGTTGAGTGCACATCTTAACTGATATAATTCTTCATCAAAGCTGTCTGGATTATGATTAACACGTACAATGACTATGTTTTTTTCTAGGATATTCACTAATGAAACATTCTTGGTGACTACACTTTTTAGGACTACATTTATCTAAGATATCCACTAATGGAATGTTCCTGTTGACTACATTTATTAGATATTCACATCTTGTAACATTCTTCGTAACTTAACTTTTTGGGGTATTCACTAATATAACCTTTCTGCTGTCTACACCTTTCAAGATATTCACTGTCATATAATATTCTTGGTGACTACTTTCTAGGATATCCACTATTTCATAATATTCTTGGTGACAAAACTCACTGGTATATCCAGTCATATAACATTCTTGGTGACTACTTTCTAGCATATCCACTATTTCATAACATTCTTGGTGACAAAACTCGCTAGTATATCCAGTCTTGTAACATTATTGGTGACTACTTTCTAGGATATCCACCATTTCATAATATTCTTGGTGACAAAACTCAATGGTATATCCAGTCTTGTAACATTATTTGTGACTACTTTCTTTGATATCAACTGTCGTGTAACATTCTTGGTGACAAAACTCTGGTATATCAAGCTTTGTAACATTCTTGGCGACTACTGTCTATGATATCCACTGTCTTGTAACATTCTTGGTGACTACTTTCTAGGATATCCACTGTCATGTAACATTCTTGGTGACTACTTTCTAGGATATCCATTGTCATGTAACATTCAAGGTGGCTACTTTTTAGGATATCCAGTCATGTAACATTCTTAGTGACTACTTTCTAGGAAGATCCATTATCATGTAACATTCTTGGGGACTATTTTCTAGGATATCCACTGTCATGTACATTCTTGGTGACTACTTTCTAGGATATCCATTGTCATGTACATTCTTAGTGACTACTTTCTAGGATATCCACTGTCAAATAACCTTCTTGGTGACTACTTTCTAGGATATCTGTTGTGTAACATTCTTACTTTCTAGGATACCCACTGTTGTGTAACATTCTTGGTAACTACTTTCTATGATATCCATTGTCATGTAACATTCTTGACTACTTTCTAGGATATCTGTTGTGTAACATTCTTGGTGACTACTTTCTATGATATCCATTGTCATGTAACATTCTTGACTACTTTCTAGGATATCTGTTGTGTAACATTCTTGGTGACTACTTTCTATGATATCCATTGTCATGTATCATTCTTGACTACTTTCTAGGATATCTGTTGTGTAACATTCTTGGTGACTACTTTCTAGGATATCTGTTGTGTAACATTCTTGGTGACTACTTTCTATGATATCCATTGTCATGTAACATTCTTGACTACTTTCTAGGATATCTGTTGTGTAACATTCTTGGTGACTACTTTCTAGGATATCTGTTGTGTAACATTCTTGGTGACTACTTTCTATGATATCCATTGTCATGTAACATTCTTGACTACTTTCTAGGATATCTGTTGTGTAACATTCTTGGTGACTACTTTCTAGGATATATGTTGTGTAACATTCTTGGTGACTACTTTCTATGATACCTATTGTCATGTAACATTCTTGACTACTTTCTAGGATATCCACTGTCATGTAGCATTCTTGTTGACTACTTTCTAGGATATCCACTGTCATGTAACATTCTTGGTGACTACTTTCTAGGATATCCACTGTCATGTAACATTCTTGGTGACTACTTTCTAGGATATCTGTTGTGTAACATTCTTGGTGACTACTTTCTAGGATATCTGTTGTGTAACATTCTTGGTGACTACTTTCTAGGATATCCACTGTCATGTAGCATTCTTGTTGACTACTTTCTAGGATATCCACTGTCATGTAACATTCTTGGTGACTACTTTCTAGGATATCCACTGTCATGTAACATTCTTGGTGACTACTTTCTAGGATATCCACTGTCATGTAACATTCTTGGTGACTACTTTCTAGGATATCCACTGTCATGTAACATTCTTGGTGACTACTTTCTAGGATATCCACTGTCATGTAACATTCTTGGGGACTACTTTCTAGGATATCCACTGTCATGTAACATTCTTGTTGACTACTTTCTAGGATATCCACTGTCATGTAACATTCTTGGTGACTACTTTCTAGGATATCCACTGTCATGTAACATTCTTGGTGACTACTTTCTAGGATATCCACTGTCATGTAACATTCTTGGTGACTACTTTCTAGGATATCCACTGTCATGTAACATTCTTGGTGACTACTTTCTATGATATCCATTGTCATGTAACATTCTTGACTACTTTCTAGGATATCTGTTGTGTAACATTCTTGGTGACTACTTTCTATGATATCTGTTGTGTAACATTCTTGGTGACTACTTTCTAGGATATCCACTGTCATGTAGCATTCTTGTTGACTACTTTCTAGGATATCCACTGTCATGTAACATTCTTGTTGACTACTTTCTAGGATATCTGTTGTGTAACATTCTTGGTGACTACTTTCTAGGATATCTGTTGTGTAACATTCTTGGTGACTACTTTCTAGGATATCTGTTGTGTAACATTCTTGGTGACTACTTTCTAGGATATCCACTGTCATGTAGCATTCTTGTTGACTACTTTCTAGGATATCCACTGTCATGTAGCATTCTTGTTGACTACTTTCTAGGATATCCACTGTCATGTAACATTCTTGGTGACTACTTTCTAGGATATCCACTGTCATGTAACATTCTTGGTGACTGTGTGGGTGAACATCTAGGAAACATCCAGATGGGAAAATGACTGCCGATTCCATCAGAGATGAACTGGGTGTTTCGTGGGGGACTATTGTGTTGACATTCTGGCAGCGGCATTATGCACAGTGTATCTGTGCGGGCTGTTTTTTGTCGAGACTCCTGTCTTTTCCACTTTTCACATTGGGCAGTGGGGAGCACTTTGTGCGATATTCACTGGTACAGGAACGGAGCATAATGGGGACGACCCGTTGCTGTGAGGTTGGAACTATGACTAACTAACTAACTAACTAATTCTTGGTGACTACTTTCTAGGATATCCACTGTCATGTAACATTCTTGGTGACTACTTTCTAGGATATCCACTGTCATGTAACATTCTTGGTGACTACTTTCTAGGATATCCACTGTCATGTAACATTCTTGTTGACTACTTTCTAGGATATCCACTGTCATGTAACATTCTTGGTGACTACTTTCTAGGATATCCACTGTCATGTAACATTCTTGGTGACTACTTTCTAGGATATCCACTGTCATGTAACATTCTTGGTGACTACTTTCTAGGATATCCACTGTCATGTAACATTCTTGGTGACTACTTTCTAGGATATCCACTGTCATGTAACATTCTTGGTGACTACTTTCTAGGATATCCACTGTCATGTAACATTCTTGGTGACTACTTTCTAGGATATCCACTGTCATGTAACATTCTTGGTGACTACTTTCTAGGATATCCACTGTCATGTAACATTCTTGGTGACTACTTTCTAGGATATCCACTGTCATGTAACATTCTTGTTGACTACTTTCTAGGATATCCACTGTCATGTAACATTCTTGGTGACTCCTTTCTAGGATATCCACTGTCATGTAACATTCTTGGTGACTACTTTCTAGGATATCCACTGTCATGTAACATTCTTGGTGACTACTTTCTAGGATATCCACTGTCATGTAACATTCTTGGTGACTACTTTCTAGGATATCCACTGTCATGTAACATTCTTGGTGACTACTTTCTAGGATATCCACTGTCATGTAACATTCTTGGTGACTACTTTCTAGGATATCCACTGTCATGTAACATTCTTGGTGACTACTTTCTAGGATATCCACTGTCATGTAACATTCTTGGTGACTACTTTCTATGATATCCATTGTCATGTAACATTCTTGACTACTTTCTAGGATATCTGTTGTGTAACATTCTTGGTGACTACTTTCTAGGATATCTGTTGTGTAACATTCTTGGTGACTACTTTCTATGATATCCATTGTCATGTAACATTCTTGACTACTTTCTAGGATATCCACTGTTATGTAGCATTCTTGTTGACTACTTTCTAGGATATCCACTGTCATGTAACATTCTTGACTACTTTCTAGGATATCCAAAGTCATGTAACATTCTTGGTGACTACTTTCTAGGATATCCAAAGTCATGTAACATTCTTGGTGACTACTTTCTAGGATATCCACTGTCATGTAACATTCTTGGTGACTACTTTCTAGGATATCTGTTGTGTAACATTCTTGGTGACTACTTTCTATGATATCCATTGTCATGTAACATTCTTGACTACTTTCTAGGAAGATCCATTATCATGTAACATTCTTGTTGACTACTTTCTAGGATATCCACTGCCATGTAACATTCTTGGTGACTACTTTCTAGGATATCCACTGTCATGTAACATTCTTGTTGACTACTTTCTAGGATATCCACTGTCATGTAACATTCTTGTTGACTACTTTCTAGGATATCCAAAGTCATGTAACATTCTTGGTGACTACTTTCTAGGATATCCACTGTCATGTAACATTCTTGGTGACTACTTTCTAGGATATCCACTGTCATGTAACATTCTTAATGACTAAAATTTCTCAAAAATTCATTGCCTGGTAACATTCTTGATTGCTACAATTTTAATGCAATGATAACATATTCAGTATATTATAACATTTATAATGATAACATATCCACTGTTTGATAACAATTGTAATAACTACATCCAATGATTTGTAAAATTCTTGATGCCATTTTTTGAAGATATCATTGGTGTTGTAACAATAATTTTTCTAACAATGTGGATTATTTTGTTAAAGATGCCAAATGATTTTGAATATTTTCGATGGTGTCTTATCTAATATACCCACTATTTTGCATCGATCCTGATGACTACATTTTCAAAGATATCCAAACTTCACAAGATTTTTGATAACTAAATACTTTATATGATATCCAATGATTCATAACATTTGTGATTAACTACACATTTTATAGGTTATCTTCTGTTTTCAACTTTATATTTCTAATTACTCAGTGAAAGTAGTAAGTTAGTTCTAGTCACTCAATGAATGTAGAAACTAGTTCTAGTCACTCAATGAAAGTAGTAAGCTAGTTCTAAGAATATTTTTGTAGTTTATCAAAGTAGAAATTCTTTCAGTTTACATTGTCAGTGAAGCTATGAAAGTAGTATTTCAATTCTAGGAGAAACATTACATTGTCAGTGAAGCTATGAAAGTAGCAGATCGATTCTAAGAAAAGACATTATACTACCATTGAAGCTATGAAAGTAATAAATAAATTCAAAAGAAACACTACACTGTCAGTGAATCTATAAGCATAAAATGACAATTCTACAAGAAACATTAATTGTAAATGTAGCTATGAATGTAGTACATCAATTCCACAAGAAACATTACATTGTCAGTGTAGCTATGAACGTGGTACATCAATTCCACAAGAAACATTACATTGTCAGTGTAGCTATGAATGTAGTACATCAATTCCATGATAAACATTACATTGTCAGTGTAGCTATGAATGAAGTATATCAATTCTACAAGAAACATTACATTGTGAATCTATACATGTAATAGAACAATTCTAAGAGAAACATTAAAATGTGAATCTATACATGTAATAGAACAATTCTAAGAGAAACATTACATTGTGAATTTATTATACATGTAATAAACCAATTCTAAGAGAAACATTACATTGTGAATCTATACATGTAATAGAACAATTCTAAGAGAAACATTCTACCGTGAATCTATGTGTAATAAAACAATTCTAAGAGAAGCATTACATTGTGAATCTATACTTGTAATAAAACAATTCTAAGAGAAGCATTACATTGTGAATCTATACATGTAATAGAACAATTCTAAGAGAAACATTACATTGTGAATCTATACATGTAATAGAACAATTCTAAGAGAAACATTACATTGTGAATCTATACATGTAATAGAACAATTCTAAGAGAAACATTACATTGTGAATCTATACATGTAATAGAACAATTCTAAGAGAAACATTACATTGTGAATCTATATATGTAATAGAACAATTCTAAGAGAAACATTACATTGTGAATCTATAAATAGAACAATTCTAAGAGAAACATTACATTGTCAGTGAAGCTATCAAAGTAGTAGATCAATTCTAGGAGAAATATTACAGTCTGTGAAGCTATGAATGTAGTACATCAGTTCTAAGAGAAACATTACATGTCAGTGAAGCTATGAAAGCTGTAAATCAATTTTAGGAGAAATATTACATTGTTTTTGATGCTATGAATGTAGTACAGCAGTTCTAAGAGAAATATTACATTGTCTGTGAAGCTATGAATGTAGTGCATCAGTTTTAAGAGAAACATTACATTATCAGTGAGGCTATAAAAGTTGTATTGCAGTTAAATAATGAGAGAAAGAGAAAAAGAGAGAGAGAGAGAACGAACAAAGGAACAAACTTTACTTTCAAGGGGTTAAGAATTGGGCCTGCATGGGAGAGAAAGAGAGAGAAATAGAGAGGGGGAGGGGGAAGGGAGAGAAAAGAGAGGGAGAAACATACATAAAGGGAAAGGTGCAGAGATAGGTGGAGACAGAGAAAGAGGATGGCAGAAGCAAAGACAGAAATGGTGGATGATAAACAAAGAGACAGATACAAAGAGAGTGTACACTGCAAAATAAGAAACAATGAAAACAGACAGTGAGAAAGAGACTAGACTAGACAGACAGACAGACAGATAGACAGAAAGACAGACAGGCAGACGAATATGTGAATGAGAGGCAGAAACATGGAGAGAGACAAGAAGAGAGAGACAGACAGGGAGAGAGAATGCAGTATAAAATTGAAGCAAGCACTGGAACCATCAAGCCACAAAGCGGCAGATATAACACTGAAGCGGTGCCAACACAGAAAGCTGTGTAAATTAAAAGCTATGTAAGAAAATACAAAAGGAAGATCAGTAGCAAATGGTGCACCCCATTACAAAAATGAACTGTGTTTACGCAAGATAATGAAAATAAAAATGTATATATTACCTTATTATCTGGACCATCAAACTATTCTTTAACTGTAGCAAACAAAGACATTAGTAGGGAAATCTGCATCAAACAAGTCACTAGCAAACTCTACTGAAAAACATAAGGTGAAGCGAAAAATGCATTCCAACAAACATAAGATGTCTAATTTACACACAGAAGCCCCAAACAATATCTTGCACGATTTATTGCCTGGCATATTTTGCTGCATCTCGTCAGGTGAATACTGCAGAGTTATATATCATATGATGTGAATAAGCGAATAAAACTTTGGTTGAAATGCTAAATACGCGGTCACTGACATTGTTTGAATGTAGACTCTGCATGGAGGAGATGCAGCAAAATATACTAGGCAAGTAATCGTGAAATTTACCATTTATGGCGTCTGTTTAAATTCACTAAGGGAATACACTGTTTTCAATGAGAAAACTGTTTGACGAAAAAAAATAGTCTTAAAAGTCAAGAGAATCTACTTCATTGCACCAGGTTTTATTCCACATGTCTTGGTCTATTTCCACAGGGCAGCATGCCGAAAGCGTAGTTTTTTTAAATACATTGTTTTGAAAGAGAAGTCTGTTTGCCGAAGATTGAAGAACACTGGTTCCTATGTCTGACAAAACGACAGATAACATTGAGGAAAATTAAATATTTTGGGCATGTAAGTAGGCATCAATGTCTGCAAAAGATAATTACGGAGGGAAGAGTACCAGGGAAACACAGAGTGTAGATGTTTCAGGATGTGATAGATGATTTACAGATGACAGCAACATCTGGCTTGGGTGGACCAGTGGCTCAAACATTGGGTTCTGCTTTGGGAGACTCGTGTTTGAATCTTCAGTAAGGTGTGGATTTTTTTTTCTGTCGGGAGGTGAAAAGAAAACCCTAACCTGCAGAGTTTGCAGTGACTGCACTTGCTAGGCAGCTTTAATTCCTCAGGCTCAAGACCCCCCTGTCCTACGCCGCAAGATACTAGACAGTAGATGGCAGATGGCAGTGACATCTGCCTTAATGAAAGGGAGACATTTTGAAAATCTGTTGTGAGGAAAAGCACTGTATGAGACAAGCTACTGCATGATAGCAATAATGTGCGAGTGGAATGTGTCAGCAGACTGACTACAAATGTTGGAGAAATTAACAAATACACAAAGTGGTAGGAGTGAGACATATCACAAAGATTGAAAAACTAGATTGGACAATTTTGAATTTTTCAGTTATACGTTAGTGACAATGAGACATGGGTTTGTTGTTTCCAGTGTCAGACACTACAGTGTTGATTGCCTGCTGGCCTGGTGGTTACGTGTTCAATTCTGCATCAAGGCGAGGATTTATTCAACACTGGCCTAGACCCCCTGGTCAAACCCAGCCAAACATGAGCATGAGGAAATGTTCTTACGTTCAACTCTCAGTAAGTTTTAGAGAGACTATCGTGCCCACACTAGACTATACCATGTCTAAGCAAACATACAGACATCATAGTTTCGTTAAAACTACTGTGGGTTTTTTTTCTTTTTCTTTTTGGGGGGTGGGGGCGCTCACTTTGAACTCAAGCGTAGTCCATACATGTGCTACTGCTTCTGGTGCACTGGACTGATTTTTGCGTGTGGATTAGCTTTCCCTATTACCAGTGTCCCTCGCCCACTCGGACTTCAGAGGTACTTGTAATTTATGTCCCAAAGTCCAGGACGAGAAGTCAACATTTCAGTTCAACTGTCTGTTGTAGGGGCTACACTAAAGCTGCTACCTCAGCATCAGCACACCGGATGTTTAAGAAACTCTGATGTATTCAGCCAAGCTGACCTTCACTACAGTGGTAAAGCAGACAGTGAAACGTAAGACAGTGTGTTGTGTATGTAACATATAAGGATTCATTACGATGTCTTATTATATGTTGATTGAATTTTATTTCTGTATTATGCACCAGATGAAATACAGCAGGATATGCCAGGCAATAAAATGTTCAATCTATCCTTTGTGGCTTCATTATTCAAATGTGAAAACTGTGTATAGTGCCAGAGAATGTACAACAAACCAAACAATTACAACATAACTGGTAACTTCATGCAGTGGCAACAACAATTCACATTAAAATGTAACTCAAAGTTTTCAAACACAGCAAGAACATGTGATTTTACAATGTGGCAACTTCAGGCCTGGCCTCACGGAGAACATGTCCATAAATTAACTTTATCACGGTGTGATCTTGATTCCAGTAGTTCATGAGTTAAGATAACTTGGTTACATTTGAAATGTGTTGCCTCAGAAGAACGGATGTTAACTTTGCAACAAGATGGTTTATTATGTACTGGGGTTTGTTCTTGACAAAGCTGCTGTTTGTGACAAAAGTTGTTGTTTGTGACAAAGCTGCTTATGTGACAAAAGTTGTTTGTGACCTAGCTGCTGTTTGTCACAAAAGTTTGTGACAAAGCTGTTGTATGTGATAAAGCTGTTGACTTGCATGATATGTATCACTAAGGAGCCTGGGTGGCATTTAATGAAGCCCATGTGGTATCTGGAAAACATGATAGGGATACAACTTTTGAACCTCCGAGATACTACTTTTGATCTGGAGATACACTTTGAATTTGGAGATACAACTTTTCTTCTTGAGATACAATTTTTGAACTTAGAGATACAACTTTTTTTATCTCAATGATTAAAGAAATTTTTGATTTCACAGATACACTACAGGGAGAGCAAATGACATGGAGATAAAAAAGAGACAAAGGAGACATGTGAACTACACTTGAGTTTAAAGCGAGTGAACGCAAAAAAAAAGAAAGAAAGAAAGAAAGACAAAAAAGAAAGAAACAAACAAACAAACAAAAGAAAGAAAGAAGACATAGAAGGAACTATAAGAGATGGCTAAAGAAAGGAATGTTAGGCGTAAAGTGCTGAAGTCAATACTTCACTGGAGAATCAAAGACAAAAGACAACTCTTGTAAAAAGCTTTTCTGTGTGTCAAAGACTCAGTTACATGGAATGAAGACCACCCTGAATGAGTGGTCTACCTCAAGTAGAATAGAGGTAACCCAGTGCCCCTACATGAGGGCAGGGTAGGTGTAAGGAATAAATAAGAAGGGGAACTATTAAATAGTTCTCTCATGGGACACGGAGGTGTCAACCAGAGAGTTAGCACTCTGGTCACGGCATAATCACGCCAACGTGATAGACACGGAGAACTTAACTGAAACTCAAGAGAGGCCACTACTCTAGCGTGCTGGATGAGGCCGCACGCAAAAGCCGTAGTGCGCCCCAAGTCCTTCCGCGTACTGTGTAAACAGCACGCGGAGAATAGTCAGACGGGACACAGACTTCGTAGTGAGCGCATCGCTTAGCGTCGATGCTTATTTCGTTAGCCGAGTAGATAGATTAGCAATAGGGTTAGGAAACGACTAGTGATAGGCAATTCTGTGCATTTATGCTTGTGTGATTTGTTAGCGACTGTTTGTTGTACATTGATATGATGCAAAGAGCCAGTGGCAATAAAATGTGTAATCAATTCCTCTCGTACGACTAACAAGTCTTTTTGTGTGGTGCGAGAGAAGTTATCCCGGAATGCCTGTGACATCGGTTGGTGACACTGTGGAATTATAAGGAAGTGAATCATGGCTCATTAAAGAAAGATTACAGAAGAGATCTTGAAGTCTTTTCAAGTTAAAATCTTCTGAGAACACTGGACAAAGAAGAGGAAGATTGCAGACATCTTACAAGACCTGGACATCAAAGATCCATAGTTATTACAAGGAGCATCTCAAAACAGTGCACAAACTCTGTGGTAATGATGATAATGCATCTATGTGTATATCCGAATCAAACATTCTATCCATCTGAAAACTCAACCGAGGCAGTGGCCTACTCACTATTCTACCTATCTGTTCTATTTCTAAACTGTCACAGGATTTTATCCTGCACATTTAACTCCTAGTGTTTTGCCCTTATCCAAGAAGGCTAGGCATCTGCTCCACTTTCCTGGATCAAAGTAGACATCCTTGAGTTACTTTATTTTGTGTTTCAGACCAGCTGGTACATAATGCACCAATACAAATGGAAAGAAGCATGAACAGGGCAATGCAATAAGGACTCGGTTGACAGAGATGATGGGACTCTTGATACTAGCTGGAGTAATAAATGTGGAGTCGAGCCTGGATAAGCATATCAATGCCATCTTTGAGGTCACGAGAGAAGATATAACTAACCACGCTAGGGAACATTGAGCAGAAATAATCTGGGAGGGCTACCGCATGAGAAGACTGATAACACATGGAATTGCCCTGTGTGCAGAGATGTGTTTCAACATAACTTTATTTTGCAAAAACGTACAACATGATTTTAGCAAGGGCAAATACCATAACCCTAAGCAATCGGAAACTACTGAACGTAAACTTGCCAAGAAATCACAAGCAGCCAAAAACATGCTGGGGTTGACGGCTACATCCTGTAAAGGATATTCATCTAAGTAACTATGTTTTTGAGCATTCTGAATTTATGAATTACACGTCCGACATGAATCTTTAACTGCAAGAGTAGTCACACTGATCTGTGTACAAAGTTGACGTAACACAAGAAATGTTCCACAATCAAAGCTACACATTTGAACACATCAATGTACAAACACTCTGGCCTGGCATCAAGTCTGTGTTGTTGTTGGTTAATATTCACTCCACATCCTGGCACACATGTTCTGTACCCACACAGTGGTTATTACAATACAGTCAGCGACAGCAAGCAGTGGACAGTAGTTACACAGAGGCAGGTCAATGGATAGCAAACAGTGGACAGCAGTTACACAGAGGCAGGTCATGGACAGCAAGCAGTGGACAGCAGTTACACAGAGGAAGGTCATGGACAGCAAACAGTGGACAGCAGTTACACAGAGGCAGGTCATGGACAGCAAACAGTGGACAGCAGTTACACAGGGGCAGGTCATGGACAGCAAACAGTGGACAGCAGTTACACAGAGGCAGGTCATGGACAGCAAGCAGTGGACATCAGTTACACAGAGGCAGGTCATGGACAGCAAACAGTGGACAGCAGTTACACAGAGGCAGGTCATGGACAACAAGCAGTGGACAGTAGTTACACAGAGGCAGGTCATGGACAGCAAACAGTGGACAGCAGTTACACAGAGGCAGGTCATGGACAGCAAGCAGTGGACAGTAGTTACACAGAGGCAGGTCATTAGGTGTGTACGTGTGGGCACATGTGTGTGTTTATGTTTCGTTGTTCAATACTGAAAAATCCTTGTGTGTGTGTGTTTACTATTACTGGAACTACTGCAGAGTAGGATCAAGCGCAGCCGCCACAGTGGCTTTGGGGATAGTGGAAGGTTTCACAATGTCCCGACATCTAGAGTCTTGACAGCTGACCGCTTCGCGTTGATTTCGATGGTATGAGGCATCAGCTACTCAGAAAGCCATGGCAAACTACTGAACTAACATTGCCTAGTAAATCACAAGCAGGCAATAAATGCTGGGGTTGACTGCAACGTCCTGTAAAAGACACACAACTAACATGTTTTGTTCTAAGATCCAGGGCAAGAAAGCAAGAGAACATTGCAGAAACAACATCACACAAGCATGCGAGGACACCTGCAGCTCAGAGTTGGGCTGTACTGACCAGAGTTGCTCACAACGGTACAGTGGGACACCATCACATGACTTCAATGCCAATCTTTTGGCTAATACATGATGATGCCGTGAGAATGCCTCTTATCATTCTCTGTGACACCATGATTTTCTGGCTACTTTTCTATTTATATCTAAATAATTTTCATATGTTTATTTTTCAGTTGAAAAATCTGGTGATACCCATGTTGCTTTATGTATTCTTTTATGTGGGACATTTCCCCTCCTCCAATGTGCCAAAACTGGTGAATAATTCTCAACATTAACTCACGGCTAAGGCTGTTTCCTCATATCTTCATAACCTCTATTATTGATGGCTATCTCTGCACTAAGACCACCCATGAAGATGTTGATATTGCCAATTATTGATTATGTATCATACTTTAGCGTGCTCTATAAAATGCCGCCTTCACTAATTCATTCTCATCTTCTGCTGGGCAACACTGAACCACACCCACGTTTACTCTCTTTTAACTTGAAATGTTAAACTATTATTCTTGAACTCACTGCTTCCCACTACTAATATAATATAATATAATATAATATAATATAATATAATAACATGCCGATAAGCGATGACGGTCTCTTTGCATTTTCCTCAGAAACCACATTTCCATGGCCATTATATGTTTTTCACTAGTCTACTTATTGTCCACGTTTCACATCCATACAAAAGTGCAGGTTCTATGTAGCACTTCAACACTCTTTTTTCTTGTTGCAATAGACTTCTTTTTGATCAGTATGTTTTCCATCTTGCAAAAGGCTATCTTCGCCATAACGATTCCTTTTCTAATCTCTTCAAGACACCTCCCATCAGATGTTATAATATAATATAATATAATATAATATAATATAATATAATTCATATTCCCTACCACTTGAGCTGTCTTTCCCAATCCATACATAGTTCAAACACTTTAGCAGTAAATTCTGGAGACTTCCCTAGATGAAAGAAGTACGCTAGCGATCCAGACTTACAACCTTCCTCATACTGTACCACAATTTTTCCTAAGAGACGACCCGTCCTTCATCTCGACTGGCTACGTTATTCTTTCCTTCTGTAAGACTTGGTCAAGGTTGGTTGGGTCTAACAGCTGAAGTTTTCTACGGGTTGAGGTAGCCATCCCTCACCAATCTTCCTCAACTGACTCTTATGGCATGCATGATAGATTACAGTTGACTATATTTTGCTTCCCATAAAGGCTCTGGTAACACACAGGTAACAGATGTAGTCTCACATTTTTCTAGCTTATATCAATGTTGTATTTCTCTCTACATGAAAGTGTTCTTAAAACATCTCTCCAGACTACCAGAATTGATATCCTAGTTCTAAGAATATGCGTTTGAGCTACTGAAACTGACAAGATAGCAAGTAACACTTCCAGTAGGCCTAAGAATTCATGTATGAGTATCTAAAACAGCCTAAATATATCTAAATTCACATGTGTTGGTAACAGATCTTTTAAAATCACAAAAACTGACATATAAAGAAGATAGCAAAAACCGACACGTAAATGAAGACTACATCATTCTGATATCATCAAAAGGGACGTGGGCACTAGACACCCAGAACTAGATGAATCAACAGATGCTGCGTGTAGCAATGATTGCTGTGGTGGGTGTAGTTTGGTCTGGTATTAGTACACATATAAGCAGGAGGGAGAGAAAGGATGCATCCAAGTGTCTACTCACTACACACGACAAGTCAAACACTGCACACAAAGAAAGATGGTTTCTGGAAAATTACTTTTATTTCTCAAACATGAATGAGTGGGGGGAAAAATACACAATAAAAAACAAAGACAGGAACAGTTGTTGTTTATTCAGTTTGGCTAAGATCAATTCTAAGTACTGTCCATTTGATGACACCATGCGGGGGTTTGACTTGTATATATGCCTGACTTGTTCACATGCAAGAATTACATTGGCATGTCTGTAAGAGACACGTGACAGACTGAAAAGGTCCGAGGTTTGAAGCTGTCTTCTTTCAGACAAGCAAACAGAGCAATAGTGGTCAGAATATGTCCACCTAATATTCAGCTTTGTTGCACAATTTTGTTTAAATGATGTCAGAAAATTCTAGATTTTATGAGGAGTCGATTAAGAAGGGGGCCTGATGTTTCTAATTTGTGTAGTTTCTAATTTGACAATTTCTAATTTGTGTAATTTCTATTTTGATAATTTCTGACGTGTATGCAAGACAAGCTATTGACTATGAGAAGAGTGGTAATGAGAAACTAACAACTGTCTATGTACATAAACTAATGTTTGACCAACAAGGAGGAAATAGAATCCATCTTGTAAAACGAGGAATTGTTACCCATACAAGGGACAGGATGTACTGGTCGACTTCTAACAAGTTCTCACCTGCGCCAGAGACAGGACTGATAGATCTACAATGCGAAGAGGTTTTGTAATCTGTACCAGGCACAGAATGTAGATGTCTACTATTGTTATAATTACGGAAAGTGCATCAGTTTCTGACTCAAGAACAAACTAGAATTTTAATAAAATTTGAAAGCTGAGAGTGAGAAAGAATTCAGACTTCCCGGTTTGGCCTCTTTTAATAAAAAAAAAAAAAAAATTTCAATTATTTCAAAAACAGGGAAGACAGTAAGAGAAAGGATGGAAATGTCTGGTTAAAAAAAAACCAAGTAGTTCTAGCCAAAAACAGTTAGTGTGCCCTTGTACAAGTGAAGATTGAACCCAAACCGAGCCTGGCATATATTCAAGTCAATATGTTCTACCTTCTACCATAACGTATTCTCACATACACACACACAACACCTGCCTACCCAGCCCAGGGGTCAAAAACCAAAACAGGACCAACATTCACCACAAAGGTAAAACTCTTCTACGTTAAACCACATGGGGGTAGCAGGGTCACAAACAAAACACTGTCATCTGAAATATGAAATCGTACGGGGAGAAAAAAAAGAACCTGAAATTGTATAAAATGACAATGATACGCACATCCAATTTTGTGGAGAATAAGCAACTATATCTGTATATTGACTTCCAGACAGGTCAACTCAAACTCAGGGTCAACGAATAAAAGAAATGTACATCAAATGTTTGGCACAGCCAAAAATGAAACACCCACACAGGTACAACTGGTGGCTCCTGTTTCTGTATGTCTGTACGTGGTGGAATGCAACTGAGCATCACAACAGCAACTGACAACACAGATCACTTGAATGCTCCACCACTAAGGTGGACTGGTATGTGACCTACATACAGTCTGACTGCCCATCTCCATGGTCTGAGGATATTCTGCATTCCGGGCTGCTGTTTATGTTTCCATGATAAATACTAGCAGTATGGCCATCACTGTGCTACCATATATTCCAAATGGTTCATTGTACTGACATGTTACACTGTGTCAATATATGTTAAACTGTACCACTGCATGTAAACTGTGCCAGTACAGTACTAGATAAGTTTACTGTACCAGAATATGTTCCACATGTAAACTGTACCAATACAATACCAGTACATGGTTGACTGTACTGGCATATACTCCACTGTGTCAACATATCTTAAACAGTGCCAGTACAACACTTGACACAGCTCAATGTACCGGCACATATTTCACTGTGGCAACATATGTTAAACTATACCACCTTATAAATCCCACTGTACCAGGCATGGTCCACACTGTACCAACACATACTCCACTGTGCCAACATGTTAACCTGTGCTGACCTACCCCACTATACCAACGAATCCTCCACGGTTCCAACATATACACGTCACAGTACTGGCATCATGCAAACTGTACCGGAACACACATTCCACATCGCCCACAGAATATTCCACCAGGGAAGTATTCAGTGGTTGCCACATGCCAACCAGCAGTGGAAGTCAATCAACCCAGAAAACCCCCCTCCAGCACTTCTTCCACTAGGCATTCCACTAAATCCACGCTGAGCCTGTACACTAATGGCTAAAGCAATGATAACCAGCTAGGGGTTGTACCTGTTTGACAGAGTGGTAGCAGCCGTGATCTACTGCACGATGTAAACAATATTCAAGACAAAATATAAACAAAATCGCAGTACAACAATAAACAAGTTATCTGAATAAGCAATATGACATGTTGCATGTCGTACAGAATATACAAATGCTAAGATATCAAACTGGACTGGTTGCATGAAAACAAAAAAGTGCAGATAAAAATTTTGCAGACGTGCTGGAGATATTCAATGGACTAGCTAGTAGATGGTCAACCTCGCTATTGTTTAGGTCACGAAGCTACAGGACTGATTTCCTAGCCTGCTGCGTTTACTTCCACCACGATTATCTGACTTCGGTGTTCGATATTGCATCAAGACATTCAACAAATTCCAGCTTGCTTGACACTTCATATCTGCATCATGTTTTCAAAACTACCATCCTATTGTCTGTATGTTTTCAAAACTGCCAACTATTGTCTGCATGTTTTCAAAACTGCCAACTATTGCCTGTATCATGTTTTCATAACTGCCAACTATTGACTGTATCATGTTTTCAAAACTGCCAACTATTGTCTGCATCATGTTTTCAAAACTACCATCCTATTGTCTGTATGTTTTCAAAACTGCCAACTATTGTCTGCATGATGTTTTCAAAACTACCATCCTACTGTCTGTATCGTGTTTTCAAAACTGCCAACTATTGTCTGTATCATGTTTTCAAAACTGCCAACTATTGTCTGTATCATGTTTTCAAAACTGCCATCTATTGTCTGTATCATGTTTTCAAAACTGCCAACTATTGTCTGCATCATGACATTATTCTTTAGCTGAATATTGCAAAAGATCTTTGCAGTTTTACCATCTTCTGCATGAAACTATTTCAGCTTTGCTATAACCTACCACAGAAGTGCTACATTTGTATCTGCAGCTGTGATTCTACAATAGTCCACAGCTGCTTTCATTCTATTGCTGCATGAGTCCACAGCTGTTTACATTCTATTGCTGCATGAGTCCACAGCTGCCTACCAACTGTTTGCCACTTCCTAGTCGCACGAGGCTCTCTTCCATGCACAGTCAGCAACGCTTTCTCATAACTTATCACCCCTCCAACATTACTGTTAAAAATATCCTCTTCAGGCAGCTTCCTTCCTCGCTATGTCACTTCCAGCTGACCCACAAGCTCAAGGCACATAGTTTGATTTCTATGCCCTAAGATTTAGACATCTCCAAGACCCATCCTTTAAAAGCTAAGTGCATATTTTTGTAGCTTTTTTTTAATGTAGTTGTATCAGTCTTCATTTTTTTTTCTCCAAGTGCCGATGAAGTATTTCTAGCCTAAACGTCCATACTATCACTGGTGATTGTGTTTACGTGAAGCTGACCAATCCCACAATCCTTTGTTGATTTCCTCATATGCCTATATGTTTATTAATGTGACAGGAATAGAAATGTCCCTCAAACAGAGGGCCTGACTGTTTCTGCCTCAATCATGCTCCCGATGGGATCTTTCCATTCTCTCATGAATCCTCAGTCATAGACAAACAATGAGTATCTCTCAAACATTTCATTTACCACAATGGTTTACAGTTCCATTGTCAAAAACACCGACTGGCTTCTAACTGACCGGCTTCTACAGACTTCCATTAATGTTAATATCATTGACTCCAATACTGTAACACTTCATTAACCCTTTATCCCAGATCTGGATATACTAGTCTGAACTGCCGTTTCTCTACCATCAGCCTGTTTTTGATTCACATAAAGTATTACGGCTGCTGAAAAATAAGAAGCTCCACAGAGTAGGATGTAGGTCAAGGGCAGCTGGGTTCAAAGAGTTCATCATTAGTTCATCTCAGGCCAGAAAGATAGACAGGTCTGAATCATGGCTTGTGTCATTTGCCAGAAGACAGTCTTGCCATTTGCCAGAAGATAGACATGTCATTTGTCAGAAGATAGACATGTCATTTGTCAGAAGATAGACATGTGTAAACAGCAAGAGACATATGTCAAACTGCAGAAAACATGCTTGTGTCACTTGCCAGAAGACAGACTTGTGTCATTTGCCATAAGACAGACTTGTGTCATTTGCCATCTTGTGTCATTTGCCATAAGACAGACTTATGTCATTTGTCATAAAACAGACTTATGTCACTTACCATAAGACAGACTTATGTTAAACAGCATGAGACAGACTTATGTCATTTGCTATAAGACAGACTTGTGTAAACAACACAACCTCATGTTAAAAGCAATTTCACACCCTCAGACAAGCTGACTTCAAAAAGAAAACAGAAATATGCCAACAAAAATCAGAATAAGACAGTCACGTGTGACAGACCCTAGTCAGACAGATGACAGTTCTGGCTTCTTACAGACAGCTGGTCAGACAGATGACAGTCTCTGGCTTCTTACAGACATCTGGTCAGACAGATTATAGTCTCTGGCTTCTTACAGACAGCTGGTCAGACAGATGACAGTCTCTGGCTTCTTACAGACAGCTGGTCAGACAGATGACAGTCTCTGGCTTCTTACAGACATCTGGTCAGACAGATTATAGTCTCTGGCTTCTTACAGACAGCTGGTCAGACAGATGACAGTCTCTGGCTTCTTACAGACAGCTGGTCAGACAGATGACAGTCTCTGGCTTCTTACAGACAGCTGGTCAGACAGATTATAGTCTCTGGCTTCTTACAGACAGCTGGTCAGACAGATTATAGTCTCTGGCTTCTTACAGACAGCTGGTCAGACAGATGACAGTCTCTGGCTTCTTACAGACAGCTGGTCAGACAGATTATAGTCTCTGGCTTCTTACAGACAGCTGGTCAGACAGATGACAGTCTCTGGCTTCTTACAGACATCTGGTCAGACAGATTATAGTCTCTGGCTTCTTACAGACAGCTGGTCAGACATTATAGTCTCTGGCTTCTTACAGACATCTGGTCAGACAGATTATAGTCTCTGGCTTCTTACAGACATCTGGTCAGACAGATTATAGTCTCTGGCTTCTTACAGACAGCTGGTCAGACAGATGACAGTCTCTGGCTTCTTACAGACATCTGGTCAGACAGATTATAGTCTCTGGCTTCTTACAGACAGCTGGTCAGACATTATAGTCTCTGGCTTCTTACAGACAGCTGGTCAGACAGATGACAGTCTCTGGCTTCTTACAGACAGCTGGTCAGACAGATGACAGTCTCTGGCTTCTTACAGACAGCTGGTCAGACAGATGACAGTCTCTGGCTTCTTACAGACAGCTGGTCAGACAGATGACAGTCTCTGGCTTCTTACAGACAGCTGGTCAGACAGATGACAGTCTCTGGCTTCTTACAGACAGCTGGTCAGACAGATTATAGTCTCTGGCTTCTTACAGACATCTGGTCAGACAGATGACAGTCTCTGGCTTCTTACAGACAGCTGGTCAGACAGATTATAGTCTCTGGCTTCTTACAGACAGCTGGTCAGACAGATGACAGTCTCTGGCTTCTTACAGACAGCTGGTCAGACAGATGACAGTCTCTGGCTTCTTACAGACAGCTGGTCAGACAGATGACAGTCTCTGGCTTCTTACAGACATCTGGTCAGACAGATTATAGTCTCTGGCTTCTTACAGACAGCTGGTCAGACAGATTATAGTCTCTGGCTTCTTACAGACAGCTGGTCAGACAGATGACAGTCTCTGGCTTCTTACAGACAGCTGGTCAGACAGATGACAGTCTCTGGCTTCTTACAGACATCTGGTCAGACAGATGACAGTCTCTGGCTTCTTACAGACAGCTGGTCAGACAGATTATAGTCTCTGGCTTCTTACAGACAGCTGGTCAGACAGATGACAGTCTCTGGCTTCTTACAGACAGCTGGTCAGACAGATGACAGTCTCTGGCTTCTTACAGACAGCTGGTCAGACAGATGACAGTCTCTGGCTTCTTACAGACAGCTGGTCAGACAGATGACAGTCTCTGGCTTCTTACAGACATCTGGTCAGACAGATTATAGTCTCTGGCTTCTTACAGACAGCTGGTCAGACAGATGACAGTCTCTGGCTTCTTACAGACATCTGGTCAGACAGATGACAGTCTCTGGCTTCTTACAGACAGCTGGTCAGACAGATGACAGTCTCTGGCTTCTTACAGACAGCTGGTCAGACAGATGACAGTCTCTGGCTTCTTACAGACATCTGGTCAGACAGATGACAGTCTCTGGCTTCTTACAGACAGCTGGTCAGACAGATGACAGTCTCTGGCTTCTTACAGACAGCTGGTCAGACAGATTATAGTCTCTGGCTTCTTACAGACAGCTGGTCAGACAGATTATAGTCTCTGGCTTCTTACAGACAGCTGGTCAGACAGATGACAGTCTCTGGCTTCTTACAGACAGCTGGTCAGACAGATTATAGTCTCTGGCTTCTTACAGACAGCTGGTCTGACAGCAAGCTGCCCAAGTCCTCAACACTGCGGCCCGCACAAACACACACACAGGCTTCCTGATCAAGGTTAACAATTGTGACATTATGAACGCTGGTAATATTCACTTGAAAACCACAACAGTTATACTCATGCACAAAATTATCACATCTACAGGAAAATGTTACAGGTGTCACCCATGTTAAACTGGAGCAAAACGTATAGATCTTCAAATCAATGCAACATATGTACACTTTTCAGTACAGCCTACAACGGCGGATTCTACAAAGCTAACATCGCCAGTTAAATATTCGCTTTAATATTCACATCAGGGCACAGTCTTTGTTATTTTACATAAAGAGACAACGAAAAAATGAAAAACCTGTGGCAGAAAAACGGCCGTGTTATTGTTTCTATAAGAAAACCATGCAGCATTCATGCCATACTGGGCATACACAACGCAGTCTTGAACAATGTGTGGCCAGGATATGGCTGGTGGCAGCATGCTGGTGATCTCCCATTATATCCACACCAGTATGTTCTTGCAGTGGGTAGGGAGGACACTGGATATGACTTCATGCTATCTGATGGATAATGTTCCTTATTTGACCCCCCACAAACATGCACACACACAATATGGCCACACACCTTGGGAACAGAGAGGGCATATGATCTAACTTGATATCACTTCCCTCTCCCAAATTATATGCACACATACATACAGATGTTTGATATCTTCCAGCCATATGTGAATGAGCATTGAGGACAGGTCTGGCTGTATCAGACACAATCAGAACGTTACAATCTTGAGGACAGGTCTAACTGTATCAGACAGAATGTTACAATCTTGAGGACAGGTATAACTGTATCAGACAGAACGTTACAATCTTGAGGACAGGTCTAACTGTATCAGACAGAACGTTACAATCTTGAGGACAGGTCTGACTGTATCAGACAGAATGTTACAATCTTGAGGACAAGTCTAACTGTATCAGACAGAACATTACAATCTTGAGGACAGGTATAACTGTATCAGACAGAATGTTACAATCTTGAGGACAGGTCTAACTGTATCAGACAGAATGGTGCAATCTTGAAGACAGATCTGACTATCAGACACAATCAGAATGTTACAATCTTTAACAGAATGTTTATCTAGTTCTGAAGGATTGTTTAAAAAAATAATGTGCATTTGTCACAGAAGAACTGCATGCTTAACAATACAGCGACATTAAAGTTAGCAGAAACAATATCTCAATGCATAGAACCACATCCTTGGTGACCACCCCAAGTTAGCAGTCACCTAAGTGTTTGGAGTCACATATAAATGTGTATAACCACAATCCTTGGTTATCATCCCTAGTTAACAAGTGAAGAGCTCAGGTTTCTAAGGAAAATGCAAAAAATACAACAAATTCAGCGAGGAAAGAATGAGATATCTCTTTAAGCTGTTGAAGTCGGCAATCTGATCAAAGATGTCAACAGTCAAGGATTTGAGGATGTTTTGAAAAAAAAAAAGACAAACTTGAAATTAATCTGCAAAATCGATGGCAGGATTGCAAAGGTAAGACAAAAACGGAATTCCTGAAAGAATTTGTCAATCGGCAGGCATGAAAATGATAACACAAGCCTGCTCCAAGACAGTAAATTAAGAGAGGCGTCAAACCATAATGTCCTATACTTAACAGCATGGCGCATGATGATGATGAAATGATCAAGGGGCCAGTAACCATAAATATGTACCAAGAGTCCAGGGTTTCCACAAATGAATTGAAACATAATAAAAAATATGCCGACTGATTTAACGCAGATGGCAGAACTGGCACACACATTTGGTTAGAAGATCTGGAGACAATATGCAACTTACTTTTTATAAAACATTTGAAAAGTTTCCTTGGTCACTCATTTTACAAGAAGGTGGGCAGATCTTACATTGATTAATATTTATGTTAACCATGAAAAACATGATGATTATGTCTCCTAGATCAACATGATTGTTGTATCTTGTTCATGAGTTAACAGAATACGAGTTAACAAATTATGTGAATCTATAACAATGCCAACAATGAAAAAATCTAACTCTGGCTTTCTCACTCTAAAAGTCTGGCCAATGCTGACAACTTAACACCAGTAAATAAACAAACCCAAAAAGATTATTTTAGAATGAACGATACATTTATTTCATGAATGCTGCGATGTACCCACAAGATGAGACTACAATTCATAACTGCTATAAAAATAAAAACATGACTGTGAAATCATGGACATAAACAAACAAACCAACAACAACAAAAATAGGAACACAAGCTGTTTGAGATGTAGGGGTTAGAGTACAGAGCAATCATGGAGGTAGCAGGCATGGTGGTTTCACGACATGCATGGTCTACTAGCATATGTTGAGGATTCAGCCATCACACGATCTTGTATCTACAGTACACAGCGAGACAGAGATGGAACAGCAAGAGGACAGATCCAGACAGAGTTAAAACAGTTGTGGCAGTAAACAGGGCAAATTCATTAAATAAACAAAGCAGCAATCATGAGGCGTGTCAATGATGATGATGATGGAATCATTATATATATATAACACAATGTAATAAAACACATCAAATGACAACAATGCTGTGTCCCACAGCCACACTGCCAATCCACACAATGAATAATACATATCATCCCAATTTTCAAACACCATGTGGCACTGCAAACTAATCTACCCTGTGTATGTTTCATTGCCCCCAGGTCATGCCAGAACACCTGAAAGATTCCAGAACATGCACCCTTTAACCTAGTTACTGGCACTAACCATTTTACAACAGAAATCCCCAGATAAAATCACGGACGTTAACAATTTTAGCAGAAAGAGGACAAACCGTGTTTGTATGGCAACTGATGTAGGCAATGCACTGAAACACCAGCAGTGGCTGAAGCTTGCACTGAAGCACGCTGGACTCAAGTTTCTTCATGATTCAAATATGAACACACTAGTAGTGTCCCCCTCACACTTTACATATTTATGTCCTCTACTTTTCTGTCAGTTTCATTTGTTAGAACACCCTAGATAATTTCTTTTCAACACATTTCAAGGTAAGCTTAATGTGTCTGTTATCAAGTGTTCCCAATACCATCTGCTTCCTTGTGACCTTTCCACAGAACTGCGAATGATGCAGGTCTTGCTGCACATGTTCTCACAATAGATCATTTTGGGACATAGGCACAGGCCATTCTGGCAGACCAAACAAGCCGCAGTGTGTTCTTGCCACGACATGCCTGGCCAAAACAGGTCTCCAGTTACAGTGGGATGGGACTGAAAGACAATGATTATATTGTGCAATGAACACAGAACTTTGGCTGAATCTGTGCACTTTCAGCATGAATTGTTAGCTGAAGCAAGCACTCTCATCATGAAATATGGACTCAATCAAGCACTTTCATCATGAAATTGTTGACCGAACCAAGCAGTTTCATTGTGAAATGTTGACCAAATCAAGCACTTTCATCAAGAAATAGCTGAATGAAGCGCACATTATTGACTGAATCCGGAGTACTTGCAGCACATTTTGCCTCAATCTGCCACACTTTCCTACAGACACCCTCAACTCTGATCCAGTGATTAAACATAAATTTTCGAAAAAGATCCCTCCACGTTTCATAATACTGTTCTAATTACCCATTTCCACTACTTAATGCCCTATTTGGGTAATGTCCATTTTCATTCTTGCCCGCCCTATGGTTTTCTAACCCATTTCCCACGCCCCCAATGTCCCTGTACAGATAACGCTAGCACACAACACACCTTGTGGCACATCTACACTGTGTCATTTTACTTTCCTGTCACGCCCATGTGGAACTCCCCTGATGTTGTTCCCTGCCACAGAAATGCTATCAGAAAACTAACAGACTATCTACAATATTAAATAAATACAAAAAGACACACTCTGAGAGTCCAGCTTCCAACTGAAAAAAGTGCTATCTCGATACTTGTGTCTGTCCTGTCAAGAATAGAAAAGATGAGGCGAGCTCACCAGGGACTGATCAGCGTGAAATAGACCCAGGAAGTGTAGGTGGTCCACACAAGAACAAGCCAATGACATGAGTATAGAGGGTTTTTACCGTCTGCAAACTTGCGAGCCACAAACTTGAGTGTCTCGTCCAGCAGGATGACAGGGATGGAGATCTTCAACACAGCCACCCACTCCTCCACGTTTAGGGGGGTGATCTGGAAAATGACCTGCCAACGAGATGGTGAGGACTGTCAGCGAGGGAAAGTGTAAACTTGTGCAGTATTCATTTTTATTATGTGGTTCTTATTCTTTCTTGCTCACTCTCAGCCTTTCCCATTCATAACTTTAACCAAGTGAAGTCTGATCAAGATGCTTGATATTTCAAACATAGCTGATCTACAGAATAGAGGAAACAACTGATCTACACGAGAATGGAAACTCAAGAACCTTGATATTTTCATTTACAGCCGATCCATAGGACAATGGAAACAGCTCAAGATCCTTGATAATTCCATACACAGTTGATTTACAGGAGAATGGAAACAGCTCAAGATCCTTGATATTTCCATTTACAGCTGATCTACAGGACAGAAGAAACAGCTGATCTACAGGACAGAGGAAACAAGGTCAGCTGATCTACAGGACAGAGGAAACAGCTGATCTACAGGACAGAGGAAACAGCTGATCTATAGGACAAAGGAAGCCGCTGATCTACAGGACAGAGGAAACAGCTGATCTATAGGATAGAGAAAACAGCTGATCTTCAGGATAGACGAAACAGCTGATCTACAGGATAGGGGAAACAGTTGATCTATAGGATAGAGAAAACAGCTGATCTACAGGACAGAGAAAACAGCTGATCTATAGGATAGAGAGAGAAAACAGCTGATCTACAGGATAGGGGAAACAGTTGATCTACGGGACAGAGAAAACAGCTGATCTACAGGATAGGGGAAACAGTTGATCTATAGGATAGAGAAAACAGCTGATCTACAGGATAGGGGAAACAGTTGATCTATAGGATAGAGAAAACAGTTGATCTATAGGATAGAGAAAACAGCTGATCTACAGGATAGACGAAACAGCTGATCTACAGGATAGGGGAAACAGCTGATCTATAGGATAGAGAAAACAGCTGATCTATAGGATAGACGAAACAGTTGATCTACAGGACAGAGAGAGAAAACAGCTGATCTACAGGATAGGGGAAACAGCTGATCTATAGGATAGAGAAAAAAGCTGATCTATAGGATAGAGAAAACAGCTGATCTATAGGATAGAGAAAACAGCTGATCTATAGGATAGAGAAAACAGCTGATCTATAGGATAGAGAAAACAGCTGATCTATAGGATAGAGAAAACAGCTGATCTATAGGATAGAGAAAACAGCTGATCTATAGAATAGAGAGAGAAAACAGCTGATCTACAGGATAGGGGAAACAGCTGATCTATAGGACAGAGAGAAAACAGCTGATCTACAGGATAGGGGAAACAGCTGATCTATAGGACAGAGAGAGAAAACAGCTGATCTACAGGATAGGGGAAACAGCTGATCTATAGGATAGAGAAAACAGCTGATCTACATGATAGACGAAACAGCTGATCTACAGGATAGGGGAAACAGTTGATCTATGGGACAGAGAGAGAAAACAGCTGATCTTTAGGACATGGGAGATGATCAGCTCAAGATTCTTGTCACCATACACAGCTAATCAATAGGACAATGGAAACAGCTCATGATCCTTGCCACAATACACAGATGCTCTATAGGACAATGGAAACAGCTCAAGATCCTTGATACTTCCATACACAGCTAATCTATAGAACAATGGAAACAGCTCAAGATTATTGTCACCATACACAGCTAATCTATAGAACAATGGAAACAGCTCAAGATCCTTGAGATTTCCATATACAGCTGATCTATAGGACAATGGAAACAGCTCAAGATCCTTGATACTTCGATACAAAGCTGGTCTATAGAACAATGGAAACAGCTCAAGATTCTTGTCACCATACACAGCTAATCTATAGAACAATGGAAACAGCTCAAGATCCTTGAGATTTCCATACATAGTTGATCTACAGAACAATGGAAAGAGCTCAAGATTCTTGTCACCATACACAGCTAATCTATAGAACAATGGAAACAGCTCAAGATCCTTATCATATACAGGTGATACACAGGACAAAGTTTTGGAGTGACCTCAAGTGTCAGCACATCAAATACTGCAACAAACGTCTGTCAAACTCTCACAACTCATGCTTATGTAACAATTATTAGTCTTCTTTGCTGCTCACACCCAGACCTCACACATTATCTCGTTCTGTCCCAAGCAATGCACAATCTGCTATTCCTCATGTGTACCTATCAATGACGTGCATATGACTGTAATTCATACAATTAGAATGAACATACTATAGAAATATAACCATGCATCACTTCTTTTTTTAAATCCAGGTGTGCATGTTTGGCTGCTGTGAAAGTATCATAATTACGACTTTGTTATCACTATTTCCACCATGACATGCCCTCTTTTACATTACGTACGGGATGCACCCCTGAGTCACCACATAAAATACTGAGAACTTAGATGCCCAACCACAAATTTCCAGTTTGCAAATACAAAATTATAAATTTATAACTATTAACTAAAATAAACTGCAATAATGCACCATCTCTTCATAATTCAACAAAACTTTGCCACCACATAATCTAACAGCTGCTCATGCATCATGTCACCACAGACACACAGAGAACACAGAGTTCAGGGCCCCGGGGTACTTACAGACATAACATCCACGTAGAGGATGATGAAATGCAGGCACATAGAGAGACTGATGGCTCCAAGCAACCATTTGTTTGTCCAGGGCGGCATCAACACCAGGGATTGGTTCTCACTCAAACTGTTAACATGGGAAAACAAGGCCAGAGGTCAACAAGGCAAGGATAGTAAGGACCATCAGCTGTTGTTGGGGTTATATAGCATGGTTAATCTGTTGATAATCCGCTTGCTGTGTGTGTGTTTACTGCATACTGTATGTAAGTGAGCAGTGGGCTTCACTGTATAGTATGTGACTGGTGGGCTTCAATGTATAGTTTGTGAATGGTGGGCTTCAATGTATAGTTTGTGAATGGTGGGCTTCAATGTATAGTTTGTGAATGGTGGGCTTCAATGTATAGTTTGTGAATGGTGGGCTTCAATGTAGTCTGTGAATGGTGGGCTTCAATGTATAGTTTGTGAGCAAAGGCTTCACTGTATAGGGTGTGAGTAGTGAGCTTAATTGTACAGTATGCGAGTAGAGGGCTTTTTTTAAAATAGTTTGTGAGTAGAGGGCTTTTTTTAAATAGTGTGAGAGTAGAGGGCTCTCTTTTTAATAATATGTGAATGGTGGGCTTCACTGTATAGTGTGTGATTACAGTGCTTTATTAATTAAGTAGCCGGTCTCCCTGGTGAAGGAGTTAATGGCACTGTTCGTAATCCTGTATAATCTCGTAAGAACACAGCTGCACGAGATTCGGCAGCGGATTGCATCATGTTGGTTGCTTATGGAGGGTATGTGATTCGGTCGTTCAGAAAGCAATGGCAAACTAATGAACGTAAAACTTGCCAAGACATCAACAGCAGCTGAAAAATGCTGGTGTTGGCTGCAATGTCCTTTAGATGGATATACAAAAAGAATTAATTAAGTAATGGGCATCACTGTAAACTGATTGAGTATTTCCACTGTAAACTTAGTACAGAACTTTGTTGTATGAAATGATGGGTGGACTTTGTTGTATGACGTGATGGGTGTACTTTGTTGTATGAAGTGATGGATGGACTTTGTTGTATGAAATGACGTGTGGGCTTCGGTTATATTAAGTGAACAATAAGTGTTAATGTACATTTTTACGGTTCAGTATGGTTAGTGGGTGAATCATGGTAATGCTTAAAGTAGCTTTAATAAAAATGTTAATGAAATATTAGTTTTCTTCCTTTCATAATTTCACCAATGCCAATTTCAGAAACAATTGCCTCAACTGGTTGTAACCATGGAATAAATGGATAATCTCCCACCCAAATGTGAACATTATGTCTGCAAGAAATTATGTTTACTTTAGTTTACAGAGTATGGAAAGGGTGTAAGTGTGTGTGTGTGTGGGGGGGGGGGGGGAAGAGGGGGGAGAGAGAGAGAGTTTTTTTTTTTTTTTTTGCATACCCTTTACAGGATATCGCTGTCAACACCAACATCTTTCAGCTGTATGTTGATTTCTTGGCAAGATTACGCTCAGTAGTTTGCCATTGCTTTCTGAGCGGCCGGCTCACAAACCCCGTAAGTTACCGATGCGATTCGAACCACTGCTGATTCTCACCGTCATCACGTTACCTCTAAGCCAGGAAGTCGGCAGAGACAGAGAGAGTAAGGAACCAAAATCAAAAACAAAAACACCATAGGTGTTTCAAATAGACAAAGCTGACCGTGAGATTAAATAAAAATACTTGTAAACAGAACAACATTAATGACAACTCTAAACTACACAAATAAACAGAAGGAATGTGTGTAAACATGCAAAGGAACCCAAACTAGAGGAAATATGTAAAGACACAAACAAGAACAAAACTAGTCTTGGAAAATGTGTATCATAAACGGGCTTAAACAGAAAAACAATAAATAAATACATACACCCATAATAGACCAATTTAAAAAAAATAAAATAATTTCAGTATTCAGAAAACAAAAACACCCCAAAAAAGAAGCTGGATAAGAAAAATAAAGGAAGCAAAGTAAGATAACAAATAGTATATATTTGTGCATCATGGGGATAAAATAAACACCAACAACGGGGTGTATAGCATAGCATAAACGCAATCAAAGGAGTGTATTGCATAAACTAAACACCGTCGAAGAAGTGTATAGAATAGAATAAACATCATCGAAGGGGTGTATAGCATATACTAAACACCATCAAAGGGGTATATAGAGTAAAATAAACATAATCGAAGGGGTGTTTAGCATATACTAAACACCATCGAAGGGGTGTATAGAATAAAATAAACATCATCGAAGGGGTGTTTAGCATATACTAAACACCATCAAAGGGGTGTATAGAATAAAATAAACATCATCGAAGGGGTGTATAGAATAAACTAAACACCATCAAAGGGGTGTATAGAATAAACTAAACATCATCGAAGGGGTGTTTAGCATATACTAAATACCATCAAAGGGGTGTATAGAATAAAATAAACATCATCGAAGGGGTGTTTAGCATATACTAAACACCATCAAAGGGGTGTATAGAATAAAATAAACATCATCGAAGGGGTGTATAGAATAAACTAAACACAATCAAAGGGGTGTATAGAATAAACTAAACATCATCGAAGGGGTGTTTAGCATATACTAAATACCATCAAAGGGGTGTATAGAATATAATAAATACCGTCAAAGGGGTGTATAAAATATAATAAATACCATCAAAGGGGTGTATAGAATAAAACACTATTAAAGGAGTATATAGAATAAAATAAACATCATTTAATGAATACAATACACATCTGTGAAACAACTGCATCAGAGAGCAATGGGAGACAATAACAGCATGCAGCACCTCACACCATGCCAGGGAACCTGAACACACACTTAATGGGCAAATCCTATACTCTAGTCCAGCAGTTCTCAACCTTTTTTGTCCCGTGCCCCCCATCACCATATTTTTAGAACATAATTCCCCCCCCCCCACCATATTTTTAGAATGTCATTTCCCCCCCCCCCCTTTTTCGTATTTCCTGTCCCTAAAAATTTCCCCCTGCCCCTACACAATTATAGTAATAATTGAAGCTAAATTTAATAGCACATACTAAAACAAGTCTAGACTTCCACATAAAACATGATTTGTGGGTCTACTGACTTTATAAAATGAATTTCAGCTCTGCTGTAAACAGGCACAACGCAATCACATCCGGAAAAAAACTCCGGATGAACGAAGAAGAAGAAATGAATTTTAGAAGGGTGAGATGTAAAACAAAGTATGAAGAGAAAAACGAGATCAAGTAATCGTATCTTGTATTAACGCAATCTTAAAATAATCTTCATTCCCCCCCCTGGAAACCCCAAAATTCCCCACCGGTTGAGAACCACTGCTCTAGTCAAACATCTTGAAAGCAGAAGCTACTCTAACTCTGAGGCAGACATTTCCCACCAGCCCCTCTTGTTAATTGGACACCAAACAATGTTAACTTTTCTATACATTTTCTATAAAGATAGAGGAAGGGAAACAGCCACCTCACCTCTACATAGTATATAAAGGTCAAGGACTCTTTTACGAGCCATGTGGCAATTTGGGTATATGGTGCTAGCCTCATATTTATAGAGACCAATCGACTCTCGACGGGTGTGCTGGCCACTTTCCCTTTCCACGACATTTCCTGGCATATAGGATAAATCGGACTACGAGCCCAGGTCAAATTTTAACAATCTGTCTCTACCATGGCTCACGGCTTAGTATCTGTGAAAGCCTAATATGCAACACACTTCTTTGGCAATATCTACCAGTCTGCCCTAGTTAACCCAGTTACATCATGAAACAGTGAATTGATGACAAACATCTTCTGGAGGAGCAGGAGAGAACTCAACTCTTTCATGTCCACGTCTTCACTGCAGATACCCAAGGGGAAATAACCACTATAAGGGTGCATAACTTTAAGCGAGGCTATATACAAAGCGGCAGCAGACACTTGGAAATCTCCTTCTGCTATTCGTCTCTCAATGGAGAATAGGCTCTCAATCAATTCACATCAAGTGCTTAGTAGGCTTGATTGTGAATAGTTGGATGTTAAGGTAGTCAGTCTCAGACCAACCCTCCTCAGATGTGTCTTAGGGCATGCATGGTAGGTTACAGTGCTACTATTCCCTGATGGGCATATAACACACAGGTGGAACTAATGAGCACAGAACTAACAGAATAGCTTGAATCTAAATTATGGTAACTGTAAAATAGATCACATAAGAGACCAAGTCAACAGGAACCAAGTCAACACAAGAAGTAGAAAACAGAAACCTTGAATAGGTATTTTGGACTTTTCAACCAATTGATAAGTTATATTTAACCTTTTCAACCAAATGATAAGTTATATTTAATCTTTTCAACCAAATGATGTCTTTAACTTTTTCAACCAAATGATAAGTCTTTAGCAGAGTCCATGGAAATATCGATATATGAAGCCCATAATCGGGCACTCTCACGATGTTTACACGTCGATGAGATGAGATGATATGTTAAGTCTTTAACTTTTTTCAACCCAATTATAAGTCGCAATTAACTAACAAGATACATTCTAAACACACATACAGGTAACCAAGATTAAGCTGTAATCTGTGGGGAAATTCTATAATTAAATTAAATTATTACATTTCAGTGGAAGCTAACTAAACAAATATGTATGGCTGGAACCAGTAAACAAATATGTTAGGCTGGAACCAGTCAACAAATATTAACTGTTTCAAATGTTGTTAACACATGAAAGTAACTTGCTACAAATGTTGTGAACACATGAAAGTAACTTGCTACAAATGTTGTGAACATTAAATTGAATGCTGCAAATGTGAGCACATTAAATAACTGCTGCAAATGTTGTGAATACATTACAGGAACTACAAATGTTGTGAGCACATGTTTTAACGACTTCAGATTGGGATCCATATTTCTACAGAGTGAGGAGAAGATGGGTGTTCTGTGACAAACATATCTACAGCGGGTTACACAATTCCAAAGCTGTTATATTTAACACAATTAGGAAGCAAACTGAAAACACAACGTGGCTGCTTGAACCAACTGATATAAAAACAAGATGCAGGGGATTACGTAACGTCAAACACCAACATGATCAAAATAAGGCGGCAGAACGGAGAGAAAAACCGAACAAGATCAGGCCATCCTGTCAGAGATGTCCTCTGCAGGGGTAGAATGCAAGTCGCGGCCATCTTCCGTGGTGTGATCACAATAAGTAGGTCTCACGCAGTGGCGTGAGCAGCTTCGGCTGAAGCCACTACTGCATGGTCTGAAAGAGAGCTGTGGCCACGGACGAGATGCTGCAACTGAAAGTGGGTTTTAAGATGTTACTGCCATCTGGCCATCATTACAAGCTAGATCAGTATCCCTGTCAGGGCCTCAGATTGCTTTACAATATCTACAATCACTGGATATCAGAAACATTTTACAGGATTTTGAAATTTTTGGTTTATAAATGTACGAAAATAATGTATTTCTTATTTTATTTTCTGTTCGAATGAAGCAACCCTAGACTGTCAAGCATTTTCGCATAGAAAACTGCATGTTGTTTGAATATTTTAATGACTCAGACACTTGATATCTGGTTTAAAAATTATAATATCTGCTGTTTGAACTATTGAAAGATAGAACTACCGACTTCTATCAAAACATTAATATATAATAACCGCATTATAAATTAAAACCACGAAAAATTTTATAAAGCAAAACCTAACGACACACTTGTAAAATAAGGGGGCTGTTAGTGTGACGATATGTGTGACATCAGGATGGGAGGAGAGGCAGCACGCCATGCAGGAAGATTGTTTGTACATGGCAACAGCACGCATCACCACAACCTTGGTCGTGTTTTCCCATACCACACATCATCGGGGAGCTGGTTGGACGTTTCTTTATCTCCGACTTTGGGACAAAGCCTACGAGAGAAATACACCCTAACCTCTCCAACATAGAAATATCTATTTCCCATATACTAATTGCATTTACTTTATATGTACAGTTCCCTTTCTGATCACTAGTGCCCTCAAAGAAAACTACATTATGAAAAAAATCTGTTAATGTTAAAAATAAATTACTTAAAAAAACATGACCATTCAAGAGTCTATACAAAACAGCAAATATCTGGACTGATTATCTGCCCATATTAGGGGTAGCTTCTTTGCCAAAATGGAGAAAACAAACATTTAAAAAATTACTTTACCGAAGAAAAAAAAACGAATTGAGAAATAATTTTACGGGCAGACAAAAAAAAAAATAATAGAAAAACTAGCTTGATACTATAAATGTAATGCTTGGTAAACAGGGACATGTGTGGCTACAGGAAGTTAAATAAACGTCCAACTTGGGCTCCCCCCTGTGCGGTGTAGTTAAACAGACATCATGATTGGTCATGTTATTCAAACTAAAAAAATCCAGAATTTCTCATGCAAGCTACTCAAGTATAAAATCAGAAGACAGCATAAATGCACCGTATTTATCAGCCCCGTAAACATCTTATTCTTTTTTGTTTTTAAAAATACACGAAAGCTAAGGATAATTATCAGCACTAACTCCTGACTTTATATTTGAAACTGACCGCAACAGGGGTTCAAGGAATCTGAACAAATTCGGCAACTGGACCCACAAAATAAACACACACAAGGGGTTGGGTCTACCAGCTCCTCACTCCCGTGTAGCAAAGAAAACACAACAGACAAACAAAACAGGTTGTTCTGATGCATGCTGCCACATTCTGTACTCACTGAAAACCTTGCTCACATGTCTATAAATGGGCCGCCTATAAACACGCATTTCTGTCTCATGTGTGGTTAACATGATGTCTGCGATACTTCACTTAGATGACTGGCCAGGTTTCCTTTCCTCTATCACACTGATAACCATTGATATAATAAGCCTAGGTAATGACGTTCCGTCAACATAGCTCTTTCAATATACCTGACAGACTTCAGCTTGACTTCAGTCTTGGAAAGCTACAGTTTGGCACTGAAATGCTGCAATTATGTTCCTCCCACTATATTTTCCCAAAAACATTTTCTCCCAGCTTGCCGTCCATTTGGCTGAGTCTACACTTTCCATAAATCAGATATCTCAAATCACCATCAAATGTGTAGGTCTACTTCTTATAGTCCATGCTTTATGGCGTCTGTGACCATGACTGTCCACAGCCTCCTGTCTGTGGGTATTAAACCAAAGTGCTAGCATGTAGGTACAGGAACCCACTTCTGTGTATTAAAGCAAAGAAGCTGAGAATATTTCTCCCTGATCACTGGCTAGTGAACTGACTGCCCAGGGCAGAGTGGCCAGATGGTTATCTTGTACACAAAATGTTCAGTTTAGTTCCTTCAGTTATGAACATTGCATGATGTGTGACTGACTCTGTCTCATCAATTCCTACTATAACTGAATGTGTAATACTTTAATAGATACCAACAGTGACCAGAGGTTAAATATTAGGTTAAAAAAACCAGCTCTCTTCCTAATAATTCTACACCTTCTATATTATCCCAGTTCAGTATGTACATCTGTAGTTTATTCTGGATGACACCAGATGACCATGGGCAGCAAGTAGGCTAACAACTGAGCTGTGCCAGTATGATAGTGATAGTCAGCAGACAAAGACTTAACATTTGGTTAACGGGGTACTACCAGCAACAAACAGACCTAACGTTTGGTTTTCCAGTGAGTACAAGAACCAAACAGACAAACTTCCTGCCGGCGCACACGCTGTACGAGACTCACCACATGATGCCCCAAACACAGGACACCCCACCTTAAACATCCCAACCTCGCTGGCGAGTGTCTGTGGTATCCATGTCTGGGGGATCAAGTCAATGAGACCATGTAGAAACAGTCAAGGAATGTCACACCCGTGGGACACACCTGAGTACAACTGTCACTCCTATTTCCAGGAGCACCTGTTTTTTCTTTTTTTTTTCCCCCCCTTCTCAGACATTTCTTCTAACAAAATGTGCCCTGCGTCCACGTTCATGTGACATTCTGTGACCTACTGGCTTCTGCCTGTATAAGTCTTTCCTTGTCTAAAATGAAAACAATTCCCTCTTATTAAATTCTCAGACCTGTTTCAAATAACATAATAAAAACCAAAGATATTTTTATCACAAGACTGCATTTCATGTTTAAAAAATCTATTACAAACACTACTTTACTAACTATAAACATGAAAATACTGTATTACAAAAATAAATAAGTCAATATAATAAAAACTACAAAGAAAGTAATATATCAAAAAATTTCAATTCAAAGGTATATCAGAAAATGGAAATTGCTCATGGTATCTAATTTCAACAAAGATAAAAAAAAAATTAAAAACTACATTTCTTGTATTATTTGTAACCCATGTCTACTGGACATTTTTACACAAAATACAGGCAGAACCCAGAGTCAGCTCCTGCGGCCTCCCATCGCTGAGACACACACACACACACACACACGTGCACACCTGACTGGATTGTCTCAAGTGTGACTGCCCCCTTACCTGTTTAAAGCATTCAGCATCTCTATGACGACCAGCACGGAGAGGGCCATGGTCATGGGCTTGGGGTGGGCGAACACGCCGCAGTCGATGCCAGCAAACATCTCGTCCTGGGCCAAGCACTGGGCCTGGTGCGTCTGTGGGAATTGAGCACAGCCATGATGGTTAGTCACATGACAAGAGAATTGAGAAACCACCTCGGGCTAGCGACAGGCGTGGCGGAGTTCTGCAGGTAACATCCAATGCTGACAGCATACTCCAGGTCACAAAAAGATTGGGGAAAGAAGACTTAGAAGCCGGTAAAAGAAGGACACAACAGGACCAAGCACCAAGACAGAAAATAATACATACATGTAAATAAACCACTACCAAAGATGAACACAAAGGAACATTCTAAGAGTGCAACAGGTAGTTCAAAACTTGTGAGAAATAACTCAAGACAGGAAGACTTTATGGCAGTCAAGAGATCACTTACCCACACAGACTGATACCCCAAGACAGGGGTATGTTTAAAAGGTAACAAAAGCTTACTTCGAAATAATAGAGCAACGGCAGATACTACAGCAATTACAGGGAAGGGGAGACGGAGAGAAACACTGAAAACCCAGAAGAATTAAGCAAATTATAAAAACAAAACAAAACAAATAAGATGGAAAAACAGAAAATATAAGACACCAATTCATAAAAGAAATAGAAAAATACTGGGCGTGAAATAAATAAATTCAGACTCCATAAAAACATAGAGAACATTCAAATAACTTAAAACATCAACAAGGAAAACATATACGGGCAAGCAAAAATAAAGCAAGCAACCCATGTGGTGATGAACAACTGGTGAACCCAGCGTGGCTGGAGAATCCAGGTGGGGGCTTTACCTGTTCAGTGCATTCAGCATCTCTATTGTGACTAAAACTGACAGAGCCATTGTCATAGGCTCAGGTGCCTGGAAAACATTGCAGTCGACTCCTTTGAACATTCTCGGCTCAGCCGGGCACTGCATGTGATGCGTCTGTGGAACATGCAAAGTTCTAACAGGATCAGAGTCAGTCCCACAAGCTCTGCAAAAACTGGTTAATTGGCAGTTTATAACACCTTCTGTACACATACCTGGCCATGTGGTACAGACCAAAACAACTGTGTCACTATGTAGCTGTCAAAACTGTCATTTACTGCCAATATAGTACCTAGTGGTGTATGGGGGGGGGGGGGGGGGGGGGGGTCTTGAGCCTGAGGAATTAAGGCCACCTGGCTAGTGCAGTCGCAGCGAACTGTGCAGGCTCTGGCTTTTTTGACTGTCACATGGGGAGTAATTTGGTCAATATTGCATCAATATGGGATCAGGCTCTGGTTGTTGTGACTGTCACATGGGGAGTAATTTGGTCAAAATTGCATCAATATGGGATCAGGCTCTGGCTTTTGTGACTGTCACGTGGGGAGTAATTTGGTCAATATTGCATCAACTGCGCTTAAAGGCATTAGCATGGCTGAATGGATAAGAGCATTCGTTTGTAAACATCTGATGTGCTGATGTCCAGGTTGTGGATTCAACCCCTGCACCGGTCAATTGGACTAAAATGCTGACTTCTCGTCATTGACTTGGGAATGTAAATTACAAGTACCTCAGAAGTCGGAGTGGGTTCTCCTGATGATGAGGTTCACTGGTAATAGGGAAAGCTAACCCACACGCAAACATCAGTCCAGTGCACTAGAAACAGTAGTACATGTAAGGACAAAGTGAGCAAACATAAAAAAAAAAAAAACTGCAACGACATCCTCAGATCTGCTGCCTCCATTTCGTGTTGTGAGATTGGGTGGGCCCCAAAGCCGTGCTCGTTAGAAACCCGGCCACTACTGGGAACTGAACCCACAATTACCATGTTGGTACACAAGTGAACTAACAACAACTAAACTTGTGGAATCTTCTCAGGAATCTCATTTCCACTGCTGTGATTTTTATGTGATACTGGTGTGAAATCACCACCTGTACCAGACTTCACTTATTCTATCAGCATGGATCTTAGATCGGCCCAATCTCATAAACTGGTTAGTTGATAGACAGTTGTTAGTCATAAATTGGTAGCTGACACTCTTGTAACCGTCAATGATGGGTTGTTGACAGTGTTATCAGGCATAAATAGGTATCTCATCATAGTCGTAATTAGGTATCTTGTCACACTGCCATAAATGAGTATGTCATTATACTGTCATAAATGAGCCTTTGACACATTGTCATAACAGCCTTAAACGAGTAGACACTTCTGTCACTGTGGTAAATGAGATCAGCTTACCATACACACACACACACACGCAGGTAGGTTTCATCTACAGAGACACTGTTTATAAACTGTGTACTTGGCTTTATTGCTACCAATTATGATCAAGTGCCTTGCCCAACAGGCATGGTGATCATGTCTCTCCACAGCTTCTGTCCTCTAGTGCCATGTATCAACATGCGTGCAGCCATCCGTGTATTGCATGAAGGTAGACTGTCAGGCATCTTCTCTTATAAGGTAAGTAGACAAATGATTACCAGATGAGCATTAACACAGACAGCATGATGGTAGAGAACTAGATGAGAGAAATGCTACTGTACCAGCTGGTAGTAGTTGAGTTTGGGACCCTTGTCATACAGCATGAACCACCAAGCAGCAGCACCAACGGTTGCACAGCCGACGTAAACTGCACAAGAAGAAATAAACAATTATCTACATAAACTGCACAAGAAGAAATAAACAATTATCTACGTAAACTGCACAAGAAATAAACAATTATCTACATAAACTGCACAAGAAGAAATAAACAATTATCTACGTAAACTGCACAAGAAATAAACAATTATCTATCTACTTGTGCTACACCAACGTAAACTGCACAAGAAGAAATCAGCAATTATCTATTTTTGCTACACCAACGTAAACTGTACAAGAAGAAATCAGCAATTATCTATCTACTTTTGCTACACCAACGTAAACTGTACAAGAAGAAATCAGCAATTATCTATCTACTTGTGCTACACCAACGTAAACTGCACAAGAAGAAATCAGCAATTATCTATCTACTTTTGCTACACCAACGTAAACTGCACAAGAAGAAATCAGCAATTATCTATCTACTTGTGCTACACCAACGTAAACTGCACAAGAAAAAATCAGCAATTATCTATCTACTTTTGCTACACCAACGTAAACTGTACAAGAAGAAATCAGCAATTATCTATCTACTTGTGCTACACCAACGTAAACTGCACAAGAAGAAATCAGCAATTATCTATTTTTGCTACACCAACATAAACTGCACAAGAAGAAATCAGCAATTATCTATCTACTTGTGCTACACCAACGTAAACTGCACAAGAAGAAATCAGCAATTATCTATCTACTTTTGCTACACCAACGTAAACTGTACAAGAAGAAATCAGCAATTATCTATCTACTTTTGCTACACCAACGTAAACTGTACAAGAAGAAATCAGCAATTATCTATTTTTGCTACACCAACGTAAACTGCACAAGAAGAAATCAGCAATTATCTATCTACTTTTGCTACATTGTTCTATATCTACTTGTGCTACATTGTTCTATATCTATTTGTGCTAAATGTGCTATATCTGCTTGTGTTAGTTTTTTGTGTGTGATTGCTCGCTTTGAACTCAAGCGTAGTCCATACACACTATTTATAGTAGTGATGGACTGAATTTTGCGTGTTGTAATTAACATCACCAAGTTAAGGACAACAGGTCAACATTTTAGTTTAGCTGTCCGGTGTAGGGGATGAAACGCTAACCTTGGCATCAGCACACTGGATGTTTAAGAACATGCGTTCTTACCCATTCGGCCATTTGGACCTGTGTTAACTGTTCTGCATCTACTGATCACACACACACACCCCCACCCACCAACCCACACTTACTGCCAATAGCCATGAACTTCTGAATGGATGAAGACTATCACTAAGAGAGACAGCACACACACTTACTGCCAATAGCCATGTATCTGAAAAACAGCCAGCCTGTGATAAGACCCTCCTTGGGAGAGCGAGGTGGCTTCTTCATGATGTCCAGATCTGGTGGGTTGAATCCCAGGGCGGTGGCTGGCATACCATCAGTCACCAAGTTCACCCACAACAGCTGGACGGGGATTAAAGCTTCGGGGATACCCAAAGCTGCGGTCAAGAAAATGCTGGAAACAGAAACCAGAAAAATCAATTTTTCATCAACAAAACTTAAGAATTTCTCAACATAAACACAGATCTTATTGATGTTACATGATAGACCAATCTTGTGCAGATAGAAGACTTTTATTTTTTTAAATTTGTGATTACCATGGGGATAACTAATGCTCCACATTCGAAAATTTCAGTGACAATGTGTTTTAAGTATTTCAGCCAATGTCTAATATCTTTATTTTGTTTATGGCGTCTTGTGTTTAATTTTTTTTTTTTATTCACTTCATATGATGAAATTCAGCTAAATATGCCAGGCCAAAAATTATGCAACATATATATGCTTCATCTGATGATGAAGAGCTGGGGTCACCAGGCTTGAGAGAGGTCGCTTCCGTGTTTAAGCAGCCCTGACAACAATCTGCATCAAAAGAATTCCTAAGCCGGAACCCTCATTAACCATGGTAATTGATCCTGAGCGGGCGCAACAGCAAAATTGACAGCAAACTGTGCTAAGAATGCCATGAGAATGGTCGGAGGCAGATTCAACCCTGGGCTCATCGCCAACGTAAGTAAGGGGAACATGGGCCACCTATACCTCTCTACATACAAAATGTGATGGCAGTATGATATCACAGACCAATAGCAGCAAACTGCTTCCGGGCATATTCTTGTGAAAAGGGGGATCTGATGATGAAGAACTGGGGTCACCAGGCTTGAGACAGTCGGCCTGCTAGTTTATCCCAGTAGAAGTGCTAGTTTCTCCCAGCACAAGTCCAAGAACTGGGGTCACCAGACTGGCGACACAGCCAGCCTGCTAGTTTCTTCCAGCACAAGTCCAAGATTTGGTGGTCTTGAGGTATGGTGTCCGCCTCGAGTGCTGGAGGTCCCGGGTTCAAGCCCCGGTGAGAACCGGGATTTTTTCACGTGGACTTCTAGTAAAAATTTCCCCTGGTCTCTGGGTAGTGAGATCGGACGCCCGTGTGTATTGTTGTGCATGTAAAAAATCCCTTGGCAGTTGGAAATCGAAAAAGAGTAGCCTAACGGCGCTGCCCGGGCAAAGTTTTGTGTTAAAAATATACCCAAAGTATTTCAGGATCCTCGCCGGTGCTGCAGAGTTTGTGCGCTGAGCTGAGTTTCTCCAGACTCAGGTTTGAGTTAGGAGAAGAACGGGGCACTTATGGGTTGCACCCGTGTGCTGTGATGTTGATTCGTCGGCTAAACTAAACTAAGTCCAAGAACTGGGGGGCAGCCAGCCTGCTAGTTCCTCCCAGCAAAAGTCCAAGGGTGTGGGTGCTATAGTCTTAAGTATGCTGATTGTCCATTATGAGCTGTCCACTTCCTATCTGTATTCATTGTGACCAATTCCACAGTGAAGTGTTCGTGTCAGGCCTCACCCAGGTACATTTTTACGTAACCAGGACACGCCCTACCTCACAAAATGACAGTAAACATACTAGACTGTCTGTTACAAGCTGGTCAGCTATATGCTGACCACTTCCTGCCTGCGGTCATTGTGACCAGTTCCACAATGAAGTAGCTGCACTTGCCATACCAGAACATTTTTATGCTAATAGGACACGCCCAGTCTCACAAAATGACAGTATATGTTCAGTTTTTAAAAGTGCTATACCTAACACTAACTGGCTATCTAAACAGCTGTGTATAACTAATTTATAATAATAATTATAACAACAACACACATCAATGTTAACAGTGACACCATTTTGTGTTACAAACACATTTATTACAGGTATTTTATGCCACTGTGATGCAGTTTGTAAAGCGCCCTGGATCTATTTCTTTTAAAACCACACCACTGCAGACCCATATTCAACCAAAGAGAAATCAAACTGCAATAAAGCTGGTCCATAACAAATATGATCTAGTATGTGTGACATCACAGCATCTCAAGCCCCTACAGCACTATCTGATATAGGATTTACCAGGCATAGTTTGAATACAATAAGTCTCTCTCATTGAATGTCGGAATGAGAGCACTAAAATGTTATATAGAACCTGTTTTGTTGTATAGCAGTGAATCATTAAACATGAATGAACAAATTAGGAAGAGAATGGAAGCAAGGGAGATGTGGTTTCTGAGAGAATGTTGCAAATACCTTGGACTGTCAGAGTTACTAACAATGTTTGCAAGGAAGAGGCTAATGAAAGTAGAATAACAGTATATATGATTTTAAGAAAGAGACAAACAGCATTCTTTGGTCTGGTAATGAGAACAGGTGCGCTGGAAAACAAGGTGATGGCTGGAAACATCAGAGGGAGAGGAGACAGAGGCAGGCCGAGAGAAATGATATTGGATGGACTGAGATGGTTGCAATGTGGATTATAGTCAACTGCGTTGATCCAGAACACCAAGGAACAAGATCTGTGGAGAGACATGAACACCAAGGAACAAGATCTGTGGAGAGACATGAACACCAAGGAACAAGATCTGTGGAGAGACATAACACCAAGGAACAAGATCTGTGGAGAGACATGAACACCAAGGAACAAGATCTGTGGAGAGACATGAACACCAAGGAACAAGATCTGTGGAGAGGCATGAACACCAAGGAACAAGATCTGTGGAGAGACATGAACACCAAGGAACAAGATCTGTGGAGAGACATGAACACCAAGGAACAAGATCTGTGGAGAGACATGAACACCAAGGAACAAGCTCTGTGGAGAGACATGAACACCAAGGAACAAGATCTGTGGAGAGACATGAACACCAAGGAACAAAATCTGTGGAGAGACATGAACACCAAGGAACAAGATCTGTGGAGAGACACAAACACCAAGGAACAAGATCTGTGGAGAGACACAAACACCAAGGAACAAGATCTGTGGAGAGACACGAACACCAAGGAACAAGATCTGTGGAGAGACATGAACACCAAGGAACAAGATCTGTGGAGAGACATGAACACCAAGGAACAAGATCTGTGGAGAGACACAAACACCAAGGAACAAGATCTGTGGAGAGACATGAACACCAAGGAACAAGATCTGTGGAGAGACATGAACACCAAGGAACAAGATCTGTGGAGAGACATGAACACCAAGGAACAAGATCTGTGGAGAGACATGAACACCAAGGAACAAGATCTGTGGAGAGACATGAACACCAAGGAACAAGATCTGTGGAGAGACACAAACACCTGTGCCAACTGGCAGGGCACATGATGATGAGTTAGCAGGGTGATGGGATGATGACTCACCAGACAACTTCTCCGATGTTGGAGGAGATGAGGTATCTAATGAACTGCTTCATGTTGTTGTAGATGGCACGACCTTCTTCAACAGCCGCTACAATTGTGGCAAAGTTGTCATCTGCCAAAACCATCTGTGCACTGGGGTCAAGGACATGACAACTGCCAAATCACTCAGCTTCACAAACACTGGTCCTGCATTCACGCTCCAGAAGAACAATGGGAAAGGACGGAACAGGCTGGTGAAAAGTTAGGAAGGGTCAGAAAAAGAAAGGAGGGAAGGGAAGCAGGAAAGAGAGGTAGAAGAGAGACGAAGACAGAAGAACAATGGGAAGAACAGAGCAGGCTGGTGAAAAGTGAGGGAAGGTCAGAGACAGGAAGGAAAGGAAGAGGGAAAGAGAGGTAGGAGGTAGGAGAGAGACGAAGACAGAAGAACAATGGGAAGAACAGAGCAGGCTGGTGAAAAGTGAGGAAGGGTCAGAAAGAGACAGGAGAGAAAGAGAGATATAAGGTAGGAGAGAGACAAAGTCATAACAACAGAAGAGGGTAAAAAGAAAACATAAGGATTTGAACACTGAGCTGCTCATCTAAGCCATCATGGTAGCACAGTGGATAGACTACTTGCCCAGCAGTCCAGTGGTCATGGCTGCAAATTCACATCAAGGCAGATTTGTAAACACTGAACTGAGCCCCCCAGGTTGAAACAGCCTCAAAAGGGAACCAGGAAAAGTCTTGGGAGGTCCTGGTGGCCAGTGAGATAGTGACATCATCACTCTGTGTGTGCCTATTGGGCTTTACAAATATGAAGCCAGTCCCATATGCCTGCTTCAAGGCATCTAAACCCAGGGTCCTTGACTTACTTATGGTAGCCATGATGAGAGATGCAGGCAGTAACATGCTGGGTCATCCCCCACAGCCTTCACTCCAACCTTAAGCCATGTAAAACCAGGGTCCTTGACTTACTTATGGTAGCCATGATGAGAGATGCAGGCAGTAACATGCTGGGTCAACTCCCACAACCATGCACTCTTCACTCCAGTCATTAGGAGATTTGAACCAGGTACAACCAGACCAGGAAGTGAATCAACCAGCTACTAAACAATCACAGCTCCCATATGACCTTGGTGCTGGACTAGAAAGTGACAAGGCATAAAGCACAAAGAAGACCCAGACTTTAACTATAGATTGCCTCAAGGGAAAGCCAGCCAGGCAATATGATCAACTGTGGTCAAGGATATCTGAAGCACTTTTAGCTACTGCTGTTCCCGAACCCATAGCAATGCCAATTTCAGCTTTCTTCAGGGCAGGAGCGTCATTGACACCATCTCCAGTCTGTACGGAGAAACCAGACAAGGACATTAGAAAAGGCATCAAAATATAAGACTATATAATACAATCTTATGAAAGTAAACACATGCAGACAAGTTAATACAAATATTCTGTATACTGCTGTTATAAATGTGTATTATACTTAATTATACTTATCAAAGCTCCAAATAGTGCTCTACCCATCTGTCCATCTGCTGTTTCTTATCAGTGATGACTTCTCCAGTCAAGGTTTTCAATGGTGCACTTCTTTTGATCACTGGACCACAGGCTTTCTTTATTCCTTCATACATGCTTCTTATGTCTCCCTTATCACTTGCGATTTGAATGGACTCACATAACTTGATCCAATAATCATTTGCACACTGCCTGGCAGCCTTTTGCACATCCTTCCTAGCTTGCCTTAGCTCACTCAGAGTGTTACGCGTTGGTCTTTCCTTGTTTCTTAAGAGAGCTTTCTTCTTCTTATCAATCAAGGGCTGCAGAGTCTCGCTGTTGGCCGCAAACCAGTCCTGCCTCTTATGATCCACAGTGCCGTAAACCTTTACGGCAGTTTTACAAAGAGTTTCCTTAAGTTTATTCCATTTATCATTTACTGTACAATTTTCTGGTGTATCAGTGAAAGCGTCTTCAAGTTGCTGTTGAAACTGAAAGCACTTTTCAGGATCATGAGTGTTAATAATATTAATCCTGGGGCTAGATTTGTGTTTAGCTGTGTAGATTCTCTTTGGTCTCAGTCTAACCCTTGCAACAACCAAAGCATGATCCGTATCACAGTCAGCACTGTGGTAACTACGAGTCAATGATATATGGTTCAGATGTTGTCTCCGTGTGATGATGAAGTCCAGCTGGTGCCAATGGCCGGATCTTGGATGTTTCCATGTGACCTTATGCATCTCTTTTGTTTTAAAAAAAGAGTTTGTAATACATAGGTCATTACTGGTGCAATGCTCCAGCAGCCTTTGCCCATTTTCATTCATGCGACCGATGTTGTATTTTCCAAGGCACACTGGCCATGAACTCGAGTCCTTGCCCACACGAGCATTGAAATCACCGAGCATATAGATGTAGTCGGATTTTGGAACTGCCTTGATCACAGAGTCTAACTCCTCATAGAACAAATCCTTCACATCATCAGAGGAATCGAGTGTCGGTGCATATGCAGTAATAATGGTGGCAAACCCACAAGAGGTTGCCAAGCGCAGGGATAATAGTCTTTCATTTCCTCCTGCTGGAATTTCAATCATTCCCAGTAGCGAATTCTTCACTGCAAAGCCCACACCGTGTTGCCTTTTTTCTGCCTGCCCTTTACCCTTCCAGAAAAAGGTGTAATTGATTTCCCTCAGTGACCCTTCCTCAGCGAGGCGAGTCTCCTGCAGGCCAGCAATATCAATGTTAAGACGATTGAGTTCGGCATCAATCACAGCCGTTTTACTCACATCGTCAATATTGGTCAAGTCAGTGGAAAATCCTGGACACATGGTTCTCACGTTCCAGGTTGCAAGCCGTAGCTTGAGGTTTCTATTTATATTTTTGTTTGTACCTGGTGCATTGGTTTTACAGCCTGCGATTCAGATTTTGTCCTAGCCCCAAGCACCCATTGAAGCAGGCAGGCTGTGGCGGATCAGCACCCAATTGGCTGGGGGCTGCCCAGCTTGAGGCGGGCGGTAGCTGATCAGTGACACCTATAGGTGTCTCCCACCGTCAGAGGCGCCTCTCCATAGCACAAAGCCTGGGCTAAAATATAGAGATCATGTGTTGCCCATGCAACATGATCCCTCTCTCGGCCTGCCTAGTTCACTCCAGAGGAAAGGTAACACCCCTACATCTGGAACAAGACAAGCTGCAGAAGCTGCCGGATCAGCAAAGCAATGCTCTAACTGTCCGCCTGTCGGAGCTTCGATCCTAGACCAGTCGCCAACCAAGGCTTAGGGCCTGGTCTGCCCTGCCATGACAATTTTGTCTTTAGCTTGCATTTCCTCGCACCAGGGTAAGGATTGTACCCTCCCAATTGCACTCTTCCGCCCGAAGCCGTTGGCACAATGTGGGGTGTCGGGTTTGGTAAGCGCCGCCCAACGTTCGGCGCTAACAGAAACCAGGTAGTACCGTCTACTGTTATACGGTAGCTCAGTCATATCTGACTAAGACCTGGAGCTTTACTCAAGTGAGACCAAACTAGCGGATAATGCCCTCAACGCCATAGAGGCTCTACCAACTCTTGACCACCTGGACACACTTCCCACCATAACAGAAGTTAAGTGTGCTATAAATGAACTTGCATCTGGCAAGGCTCCAGGTAAGGATGGGATTCCAATAGAGGTTATCAGGAGTGGGCAAGACACACTCACTATACAGATCCACCAGCTAATAGAGCTATGCTGGCGTGAAGGACAAGTCCCACAGGATTTCAAAGATTCAAGCATCATAACACTGTACAAGAACAAGGGCGATCGGAGCGACTGCAACAACTATAGGGGTATCTCACTTCTGTGTATTGTTGGAAAAGTATTTGCCAGAATTGTTCTGCGCAGACTTCAAGTCCTAGGAGATCAAGTCTACCCCGAATCACAGTGTGGCTTTCGACAGAACCGGTCTACCACTGATATGATATTCTCATTGCGACAAATGCAAGAAAAATGCCGTGAACAGAATCAACCACTGTTTATTGCCTTCATCGACCTCACAAAGGCATTTGATTTGGTCAGTCGTGAGGGTCTGTTCAAGGCACTAAAGAAGATTGGCTGCCCACCAACTCTTCTGTCCATTGTGGAATCGTTCCACACAGGCATGAAGGGTATAATCAAGTTTGATGGTGCAACTTCTGAAGAATTTGAAATCAAGAGTGGAGTTAAGCAAGGTTGTGTACTAGCTCCCACCCTCTTTGGAATATACTTTTCACTTCTACTGAAATATGCATTTCGTGATCAGGATGGTGGTATATACATTCACTCACGCTCAGATGGCGGCCTCTACAATGCTCAGAGATTGAAGGCTAAGACCAAAATTAGGAGGGTACTGATCAGAGAGTTGCTTTTTGCAGATGATGCTGCAGTTACGACCCACTCTGAGGAAGAATTGCAATGTCTACTATCTGCATTCTCCAATGCTTGTTCTGAATTTGGTTTAACAATTAGCAAAAAGAAGACACAGATTATGTCACAAGGTGCACATGGGGTACCATCAATCTTTATTGACAACGCCGAACTAGAGATAGTAGACCATTTTACATATCTAGGATCGGTGGTAAATAGCAAATTATCCCTAGATCAGGAAATCAACATCCGGATTGGTAAGGCAGCAACAACAATGAACAGGTTAAGAAAAAGAGTCTGGGAGAACAGGAAGCTTACTGCCAAAACAAAAGTCCTTGTCTATCAAGCCTGTGTCCTTAGTACTCTTCTCTATGGCAGTGAAACCTGGACAACTTACTCACACCAAGAGAACAATTTAAACAGCTTTCATATGCGGTGTCTGCGAAGAATTCTTGGTATTAAATGGCAAGACAAAATCACAAATACTGAAGTATTGGAAAGATCAGGTTGTGTGACAGTTTATTCCATGCTCAGTCTTCGTAGACTTAGATGGATAGGACATCTTAGGAGGATGGATGATGGTAGAATACCAAAGGATATCTTTTTTGGTGAATTACAGATGGGTAAGAGATCTCAGGGTCGGCCTCTACTACGATACAAAGATGTGTGTAAGCGGGACATGATTGATACAGGCATTGATAATGCACATTGGGAGCAAGTCGCCGCTGAACGTGTTGCATGGAGGGCAAATATCAGAAATGGAATAAAGTCAAAGGAGAAAACTATTGCAGAAAAGTCACACACCAAGCGTTTGAGACGTAAGATGGTGCATGATGGTGGAAATGACCACGTGTTCACATGCACCCACTGTGAACGGACATTTACAGCGCAAATTGGCCTTATCAGTCACACTCGCTACCGCCATAGTTAAAAGTTATTATGCCTTTTTAAAGCACAAACTATCGTCTATCAAGACGGCAAGGTGCCAATGACTTATCAAATGATACTATAGATATCTCCATCTGTGTTTCTCTTCCCATCACCCAGTCATAAGCATGACTTCTACTTCTCAATGTCTTAAGAACTATAATACCCCATCAAGTCAGTTCAGTTCAACTATTCCCCAATAATTTTAAGTACAGGACAAGCAAAGTACCTTCCCACATGCCAGTCGGTGTACTGGACACACAGTGCTAGCCCCAGATTTGTGTCGACCAATCACACTGGATGGGTGATGGGGTCGATACCACCTTGGCTGTCATTACTTCCCAGGCCATCTCTCGGTACCAATTTCAGGCTGGACAGATCTGGGAGCCCAGATCTCATCTCATCATGATCCTCTTGTACCTCGCGGTGTCGAGGTGAAGTATAAACAGCGGGAGAGTGCCCATTTATGGGCTTCATGTATCGATATTCCCATGGACTCTCCTGCGTCCACCGTTTACGTGGTCGGCGTCTTCCTCTGCTTCCATCTGGTCTGTACATCATTGCTTGTTGTGGTATACTGTTAGTTGGTAGCTTAGTCACATACCATGTGGCCAAACCATTCTGGTATTTCCCTCTTTGCTTTCCTTTTTCTTTTTTCCCATCAATTGTGTCAGTTGTCACTAAGTTTTCAAGGTTATTTCTTCTCAAAATGTGGCCAAAATATCTTACTTTCTAAATCTAATTTCTCTAATCACTTTAAAGCATTTGCTTCATAAACTTGTCTTCATTCATTTTTCTGTCCATCCACGGTATTCTCTGCATGTTCCTCATACAAACAACAACAAAAAACATTTCAACTGCCATCACATGATTCTCAGCTTGCCCATGTTTCGCATGCATACGCCAGTGTAGGTTCTATATAGCACTTGAACACTTGCTCTCGCTGTTATTGACTGGAAACTAATCCTGCTATGAAGGGAGGAGTGACCGCCTCCACCGTGATGAAGTCTGCTGACATCTACAAACTGTCTATGCTGTGAGACTGCAAGATCATCACAGCAACTTCATCAGCATGAATTTAGATGGCCATCACCTCAGTACGCCAGTCTCCCTGGCTGAGGGGTTAGCAGCTCTCTCTGTAACCTCGAATACTCTCATGGTTGACATGAGCGCACGAGAACTTGAAGGGGTTCAAGTTGCGCCAGTGACTTACGAGAGTATGGAGCTGGTCGCTCAGAAAGTCGTGGCGTGCTGATGAGCGTAATCTAGCCTAGGAATCAACATACAGCTGAAAGATGCTGATGTTGACCGCAATATCCTGAAACAGGATGGAAACGCGGGGGAAAAAAATCACCTCAGTACACACACTATGTACAAAGCTATAGGATATGCAGCTTTTGGAATGAGCATGTGTCTGGTCTTGATCTGAATGTAAACAAGTCATCATCATCATCCCCCAGTTCTTCAAGTCTCACTAGAAAGTACAGTTCACATTTATAGGGTTCTTCAGCAACAGCTGACACTTGGCTGGGCTGGCATTAAGAATGCCTCAGAACCGTTGACCTAGAAAACCCCTTTGTCTATAACCCAAGGCAAATGAAAAAGAAGTAGACCTAAATACACATGGAGAACAGAATCAGAGACATAATACTACGGAGGGAACTGAAAGAGATAGAAAAGGATAGGATAGTTTGACACGAGTTAGGATGGCTTGGCATGAGTTAGTTCATGGGGTATGCTCCACTGGGAGAGGGTGTGGAAATGTAAGGAAGAGAGAGAGAAAGACAAAGGGGGCAGAGAGGGAGGGGGCAGAGAGGGAGGGAGAGAGAGAAAGAGAGAGAGAAGGAAAAGTAAGGAGGAAGCAAGAACAAGAGGAAGAAATATGAAGAGGAGGAGTAGGAAGGAGTAAGCAAGAAGAAGAAGAAAGGGAGAAAAGTAGGAATAGGAAGAGGTGGAAAGCAAAGGAAAAAGAGGAAGAAGAAGAAACAGCAACAACATAAATCATTCACTTGACACACTAGATGAACATACCATGGCAGAGATCTCTCCCTCAGCTTGAAGATACTCCACGATCTTACTTTTGTGAGCAGGTTCCACGCGTGCAAACAATCGAGCTCGCATCACTGCTGCCCGCTGGTCTTCGTGGCTCAAATCATCAAACTCACGGCCTGTGAAGGAGATACCCTCAGTAGATTCGTTCTCCCCAAACACTCCAATTCTGCGACAGATGGCTTCAGCAGTGGACTGAGTGACAGACAGCGTAAGAGATTTTGCAATCAATATTTAAAGAAGGTAAATTACTCCACACTTCCAATCTAACTATGAATTTGATTCAATATTTACAAGAAATAAAAAAAAAAACAATTAAGCCTGGAATTGGTCCTAAATAGGAATGGTTATATTTTCCCATTTGTGCTCTTCGAGTTCGGTTGGGACTTACGGGGTTCAAGATGATTGGCATTTTCTTTGTTGCGTTGAGCTGATTCTAAAGAGGACCTGCCAAACTCTATGAGTTAATTGTGGTGCTTTTATAGCTGACTTACCAGGAGCTTAACCAGCATCTGAGGGAATAGTAAAGTGCAAACTCCCTGACATAATGAGCTGATGTCATCAGCTGCAGGCAAATTGGCAGCTGACCTCTTTGCGTTGATTTTGATGGCATGTGATGATGGCCCTTCAGAAAGTCATGGCAGGCTACTGAACTAACATTGCCCAGTAAATCACAGACAGCCAATTAATGCTGGGGTTGACTCCAATGTCTCGCAAAGGATTTTTTTAAAAACCAGGAGCTTAAGTTACAGAAAAGTTGTTCAAATATTGCAGACTAAAAGTATTACAAATATAGCATTCTACAATTTTCAACCAGGAGCTTAACAGTTACAGAAAAATGCGTAGAATATATCATACTAATAATATGACAAATACAGCATTCTACAAGAGCTGTGCATCAAAGACATGTAGCTTACAGACAGCATCATATCTAGGAAACTGAAATATATTGGCCATATTAAATATTACAATATTAAATATCACAATAGCTTGGAGAGAACAATGACGGATGGAGAACAATGACTGTTGATTCCCGCGTTTCCATCCTGTTTCAGGATATTGCGGTCAACATCAGCATCTTTCAGCTGTATGTTGTTTCTACGAGGAGGTACAGGAATGGACCTGTGAAGATGGACACAGGTGATTGAAGACACCTTAGGCACAAAGCAGGGGAACTGCCAGGAGATTTAGAAACTGTTCAATGGGCCATGATGACAGCGGCGTTCTGCGACGGAACTGCTACACAATGACTCACCAGGACAGCAGTGGTAAAACTGTTTTTAACAATCATGGTTCCAGGATAAGGCAGCTTCAAAACACCGGTACCAGATCGTTTTTAGAAAATTATCTTGGAAGAGAGGAAGAAACGGGCCTTTGACTCATTCCATGGTCTAGTACAGTCATTCCATGGTCTAGTACAGTGGTTCTCAACCGGTGGGGAATTTCCTTCTCCCCCCCCCCCCCAAGTTTTTCATGTTTATAAACTTGTCACAAGTGCCACAGACAGAGCAATGTTTGACATGTGTTTCCTACAATCAGTGTCAGGTTTGAAGTGATATAGAAGTTGTGACAGAGACTAAGAACAGAATATGCCAAGGAAAACAGCATTTCAGACGTTGAAAGGTTGAACTTATAATAAGTTACTTTCAATGAATGTCAGAAAGAGAGTAATGAAATGTTATATCGAAGCTCTTCTGCTAAACGGCAGTGAATCTTGCAATGTGAACAACAAATTAGCTCGAAGAGCTTGGAGGTCACGGAGATGTGTCTCAGATGAATAATGTAAATATACTCGACTGCCAGATCACATACTCCAAGACTACACAACATACAACATCTAGGTACTCCTTCTAGCCTAGAGAAACAACAGTGGGAAAATTACTCTATGGGCCACTGAGAAAACTAAAAAAGACAGTTAAATTCATACAAGAGACAACATTGCAGTTATAACCAAATTTCAAGAGTGAAAGAAGAAGAACTGGACTGCCAGAGTAACTAATAACAACTGCCTGAAGGAGGCTTATGAAAGTACAACCATATGGGCAATACAAGAAAGAGAGTATTTGTTCTGTCATATAATGAGAAGAGAAGCATTGGACAACTGTAGTAGAGGCAGTGGCAGAGAGAAATGATGATGGGTTGTCTAAGATGGTGGCATGGAGGAAGGTCACCAATAGAGCTGATCCAGAACACCTGGGACTGGGATCACTGGAGAGACATGAATGCCTACACGAATCTGAGACCGTGAACAATTTAGGGTGAATGTGAATGTTTCTGCCGTATCACAATTTGTTACACAGTAGATAAAACTGGTGTCAGCGGCTGTGGCTTTGGGGTTAGTCAGACAGTTTCACAACTCCTTCGACATAACGAGTCTTGGGTTCATCATCAGCCATGGGTGATTTTAAGGCAGAATGCTTTGCGTTTTGATATGGCTGACAAATGCCTCAGCCGTTCAGAACGTATTGGCAAACTACTGAACGTAAAATTGCCCAGTAAATGACAGACAGAAAGCAATGGTAAACTATTGATTGCAAAACTGCCCAGTAAATGACAGACAGAAAGCAATGGTAAACTATTGATTGCAAAACTGCCCAGTAAATGACAGACAGAAAGCAATGGTAAACTATTGATTGCAAAACTGCCCAGTAAATGACAGACAGAAAGCAATGGTAAACTATTGATTGCAAAACTGCCCAGTAAATGACAGACAGAAAGCAATGGTAAACTATTGATTGCAAAACTGCCCAGTAAATGACAGACAGAAAGCAATGGTAAACTATTGATTGCAAAACTGCCCAGTAAATGACAGACAGAAAGCAATGGTAAACTATTGATTGCAAAACTGCCCAGTAAATGACAGACAGAAAGCAATGGTAAACTATTGATTGCAAAACTGCCCAGTAAATGACAGACAGAAAGCAATGGTAAACTATTGATTGCAAAACTGCCCAGTAAATGACAGACAGAAAGCAATGGTAAACTATTGATTGCAAAACTGCCCAGTAAATGACAGACAGAAAGCAATGGTAAACTATTGATTGCAAAACTGCCCAGTAAATGACAGACAGAAAGCAATGGTAAACTATTGATTGCAAAACTGCCCAGTAAATGACAGACAGAAAGCAATGGTAAACTATTGATTGCAAAACTGCCCAGTAAATGACAGACAGAAAGCAATGGTAAACTATTGATTGCAAAACTGCCCAGTAAATGACAGACAGAAAGCAATGGTAAACTATTGATTGCAAAACTGCCCAGTAAATGACAGACAGAAAGCAATGGTAAACTATTGATTGCAAAACTGCCCAGTAAATGACAGACAGAAAGCAATGGTAAACTATTGATTGCAAAACTGCCCAGTAAATGACAGACAGAAAGCAATGGTAAACTATTGATTGCAAAACTGCCCAGTAAATGACAGACAGAAAGCAATGGTAAACTATTGATTGCAAAACTGCCCAGTAAATGACAGACAGAAAGCAATGGTAAACTATTGATTGCAAAACTGCCCAGTAAATGACAGACAGAAAGCAATGGTAAACTATTGATTGCAAAACTGCCCAGTAAATGACAGACAGACAATAAATGCTGATGTTGACTAACATCCTGTAAATGCTAACTTAAGGATAAAACTGGTACTGACCTTATTGTCACCGGTGATGACAATGACTCTGATGCCAGCGTCACGGCAGGCCTTGATGGAATGCTTGACTTCCTCACGAGGTGGGTCCAACATCCCAACCACACCAACAAATGTCATGTTTGTCTGCAAGAAGAGCACGCATACAGTTAGAACAAATCTAGAATCTGCATCATAAACATATGTTCTACAGAATGCACACAGTTAGAAGACAACTAGAATCTGCAACATAAACATATTATGTTCTACAGAACATCCTCTACATCTCTCATTGTCTATAGGTAATCTACCACCGAGAGGTGCATTCCCTGCTGGCCTATTAGCCTGTTCATTCACCCTCACTCCTGCATGACCAAGGCAGAAAACCCATACAATTCTCAAAATCTGTGACCTCTGAAGCGAGGCAAGCCATTTTACACAAAACACTCCTTTCTCCAACTTACTAAGCATACTCCATGAGTCCGTAATGAGTACAATGTGTGTAATAGCGGTTTCCTCCAACCACCTCCATTCTCATGCTAGGGGTTGTAGTCTCATATTCCAGGCTCTCCTTTTTCAAGCATCGTTCGTACAAATGAACAAAGGCTCACCTGAGACTCAAGAACACACAGTTAGGTCAAGGCGAGAAAAGCATGGGGTGGGATTTGGCGTGAAAACAACCATCCGGGATAGTACAGAAAATACAAGATCAACAATGTAGACTGTTGGAAATAGAGAAGGAATATTTATAGGCAACAGAGTACCTGACTGCATGAGGTGATCTAACGCTGAAGTGACTTTCAGTGACCTCACCTCATACTGAATAAACTTCCTAGAGTCCTCCAGATCCATTTCTTCTCTGCGAGGTGGGTTGTCAATGGTAGCCAAGGCAAGGCAACGCAGGGTGTCACGGCCTGGAAAACAAACAAGTAAGTCATCATCTCCCATAGTGAGCTCATCAATTTCATGATGTCTGTATTCAAAACATTAATTACTGCAAACACTGCTTGCGGATATTAGGAATTAACTCTTGCTTTCCCAGAATGTTATCACTTTAACAACAATCACCCACACATTAATTACTGCAAACACTGCTGGGAATATCACAACTATAATTTTCACAACTGTTGTCCTCATGATAATTACTTGAAACATTTTTTGGGTTAACATAACTATAATTTTAACAACTGTTGTCCATACATTAATTACTTTAAATACTGCCTGTGATATCATTGTATTAACTCTTGCTCACTAGAAATGTTTCCATTATACCACATTTTAATTATTTTAAATACTGCTGGAGGTATCAAGAATAAACCACTGCTTCCCCAAAATGGTATAATATGGGGGTAAGTTAATAAGTCACAAATGGCTGTAGAAAAATAAACTATGATAACAACTTGAATCCAGTTTATTTTTATACATACATTGTCCCTGTATTTTTTCTCTAATTTCCACCAACATTGATGCATTTATCCCATCGTTTTATCAGCCCTCCCAAACCGGCTACATAGAACTGCGTGCTCTGTTTATAAACCACATTTTCACTTCACATTCAACTTCGGCGTCATTCGCAAAATGTCTCCTGCCAAGGTGTGTGGTCTGATGCTTACAAATGTTTGTCCCGTAAAGCCGTGCATAGCTGGGTAGAAAAAGTTACGAGGGTGAGTCAATAAGTAAGTCACACAGTTCTGTGGGATGGCAGGTAAATGAAAACAAAGCATGCAGTTCTATGCAGCCGGTTTGGGAGGACTGGTTCAATATATCTATTAAGAACACTTGTCCTCACCTCGACTGAAAAAGATAAATTAGAGAATATTCTTCAACTTGGGAAATGCTGCCTTTGTTTTGGACTTGTCTACAGGGGGGGGGGGGGGGGGGGGGGAGAATAGATCTTCCACCTGCTGTTATTAAAGTACCCACCAAATGATCTTCAACGTGGGAAATGCTGCCTTTGTTTTGGGGTCTTCTTTTCACTTCAATATTAGATCTTTCATCCGCTGTTATTAAAATACCCAAATACACTGACTTATTTCAGACTGATTCCATTCACTTGGAGGTTACTCGCCATGAATTCTGGCCGCCAACATGAACACAAAACCCTGAATACATGCTCCATGTCCTCTAAGAGTTCAGTAATCTTGTTTACAAATACAAAATAAAAACCTAAAAAATGTAGTCTGCAAATGTCTGACCTGTCCCGTAGAGCTTGGTGAGTTTCATGATCTCATTCTTGATGGCCGGTGACATGGGAACCTTGTTTTGACCCACCCTGACATGGGTGCAGCGGTCAAGCAGACCCTCAGGCGCACCCTGCAAACAATAAAACATGGTTGGCTTGAAGGCAACATCAAAAAATTACTAGCATGTATCATCCCAATCCCACACACATTTCATTCGGGTTCTGGATCAGATGCAGACTTCTCTGATAAGGGCAAGAAAATATATCTTCTGCACACAAAAGAACCCTCGGCGGTTGGAGGGCATAAAGAGCAGGCCATATATGGCTATGGCCTGATAACATTTCAAACATGAAAAAAGCTACCTACAACAGAGTGCTTATAGAATGTAAATTTTGCATGTGGATGTGGAAGGCAAGGGGAAACCACATTAACTTCCCAAACAGTAAATCTATATGCAATGACAAAGCTAGATTTATGGCAGACAAGACATGTTCAAACACTGCATGCCAGCCTTCAGGCTGCATAACCTTACTTGAGGGGAGCTCAATAGCTGGGCAGATAAGCATGACATTCATGAACATGTCACACAGCATATAGGCTGAAGAATAACTTTAGGCTGGTGAACATATCAAATGACCTGTACATTGAACAAATTAGACATAACTCTGGTACACAGTTCATAAGACTTATAGACTGATATTCTTAAGGGAATGACACAATTTATGCATTCATGTTCTCAAATAAATACATTTTGACACGCTAATATAAATTATACAACTTGAGTATTAACCCTTTACAGGGCATAGCGGCCATTACTGGCTGATCGCATAAAACGAGCGTGGCGGCCGATTGCGCCCGATACTATTATGCATTGTAAAAACGCGATCTCTCGGCTTTCCGGCACTTCCGACGGCTACTTTCACGCCGACAGCTTGACAACGTGGCCGCCATTTGTAAACGCGCTACAATGAATTTGAACGGACTTTTTTTGATAGTTTTCAGGATTTTTACGCTGTTTTTCAAAATGGATTTCAGCGATTCTTCAAGTGATAGCCGAGATTTCGCTCTGTTCAATTTAAATGACATTAAAGGGCACGAAGTTGATTATTAATCGGAGCTAGATATCAGTGCAAAGCGTTACTTTGCATTAGCAGTCGTGAGTCGGACTTTAAAGAAAGTGATTATGATTCTGAAAATGTGTTTGTAAATTGCCGTATAGGTGACGGAAAATCACAAAAACAACATGCCGTATTTCGTAAATATTTGTGTTCATAAATGGATTGCCGGCAACAATCACGTGAGTAACATATTCTGCATGCTTTCCCCTTCATTGTGTTGTTTATTTAACTAAAATCAGTTGACTAACACCTTATTTGTGATGTTTTTACTAACGCGACCCGAAATTTTACAGAACCTGAAAAAATCTTGCCCATTCAGGGCTACAAAACGGACAAGCGTCTGCCCTGTAAAGGGTTAACATACTCAAATAAAGCTTTTACTAAATGATTCCTTCTTGATCTGAGATTAAAAGGCAAATAGTAATGAACAGGGGAGGAAGAGGAGCAGCAGTAGCAGAAGAAGAAGACGACGATGATAAGAAGAGGGAAGGCAGAAAGATGAAGGCAGAAGGAAGGAGGGGGAAGTCGGAGGGAAGGAAGGAAGAGAAGTAGGAGAAAACTTAAGGGAGGAAAAGACGAAGGAAAAAGGAGGAGGAGAAGACAACAAAAATGCATACTAGTCAACGTGCACAATGAAGATGTTTGTCCTTACCTTTGCAAACATGCGTGCACCACCAGGTGTCCTAGTGGGTTTGTTTGGCACGCAGTAAACCGACATGGACTTGCGGTCTCTGGAAAATTCAAGGGTGAACTCTTTCCTCCACATGTCCAGAATCACATGGTTGCAAACTGTGCCCTTCTCTCTCTTGGTCAGACCGGTCTTGTCCGTGTTGTAGAAGTTTAGCTTCTCTACCAAGACAGTCAGGGCGGTTTCTGTGGACTCTCCAACCTTCTCGTACTGATCCTTGGTCTGTAGAAGACATGTACACATCAGCACTGTTCCTGAACTATTATCTGTCCAAACTTATTCTTTGTCTTCTTATTTCTTTTGAGGGGAGTGTGTTACACCCAGTTTTACACTATAAAGGTCTCCGAGTGTGAGTTTAACATGCATGTATGTAAGGTTTTCTTCCACCCAAAATAACAGGCTCTATTTACCCAAGGGTGGTTTTTTTTTAAATAATTTTGCTAAGGCAGTGGCTTTATAACCAACTCTGTGCAATTTCCAACTGCTGTGGCCTTTTTAATGTGGACAACTTGCATGCACGACCTCCTGCTCAACTGCTGTGGCCTTTTTAATGTGGACAACTTGCATGCACGACCTCCTGCTCAACTGCTGTGGCCTTTTTAATGTGGACAACTTGCATGCACGACCTCCTGCTCAACTGCTGTGGCCTTTTTAATGTGGACAACTTGCATGCACGACCTCCTGCTCAACTGCTGTGGCCTTTTTAATGTGGACAACTTGCATGCACGACCTCCTGCTCAACTGCTGTGGCCTTTTTAATGTGCACAACTTGCATGCACGACCTCCTGCTCAACTGCTGTGGCCTTTTTAATGTGGACAACTTGCATGCACAACCTCCTGCTCAACTGCTGTGGCCTTTTTAATGTGCACAACTTGCATGCACGACCTCCTGCTCAACTGCTGTGGCCTTTTTAATGTGCACAACTTGCATGCACGACCTCCTGCTCAACTGCTGTGGCCTTTTTAATGTGCACAACTTGCATGCACGACCTCCTGCTCAACTGCTGTGGCCTTTTTAATGTGCACAACTTGCATGCACGACCTCCTGCTCAACTGCTGTGGCCTTTTTAATGTGCACAACTTGCATGCACGACCTCCTGCTCAACTGCTGTGGCCTTTTTAATGTGGACAACTTGCATGCACGACCTCCTGCTCAACTGCTCCTAGCTCAGAGAAGTTTACTCTTAAAGGACATGAGAGATTGTTCTCTCTGAGTTGTCATTACTTCTACATATTAGTGGTAGTCCATGATTTTCTCAACTGAATAGACCTTGTATGTCGCAGTACCACATCAGAAAGAATGAATTACCAAAATACGATAAGTAGATTGTGAGCTTTACTAGAACACGATTACAAGGAACAAAATGAACGTTGCGGCCAAAGCCTTTGTCAGCCCAGAACAAAACAACACAGACACCAAACTAATACAGAGGTTACTTAGCTGAATCCTGTCTTGGTTGAATGTGTCTAAAGCGCTAGCCGTTTGATGAGTGTGGAGACGGCCTGATGTGAGGATTGAAACGGGTCGATGGGTAACAGGGATTGGCTAAGATGCCTGATGGGCGGGGTGGGGTGGGAGAACACCCATGTGGGCGAACGGTGAAGGGCGAATTAGTAGTGATATAAAGCCGGCTCTGTGGCGAATGTTTTAGTTCACCATTCCGCATACCCAGTTGGCGAGCGTTTGGAATGCAGTACGCCCTGTGTTGGTTAGCATAGGATAGCATAAATAACGGTCGCTCAGAAAGCAATGACAACTGAACGCAAACTTGCCAAAAATGCACTAACGGCAGAAGTAATGCTAGGGATGATGGCAACGCTCTTTAAGAGATACGCTATCACGTTATTCTAGTGGGTTATACAGCCGCGGGGGGAAAAAAGAGAGAGAGAGAGAGAAAGGGGGGGGTGGAAGTTAAATGAAACTATGTTGGACATTAAGGCCGTGAGGGGAGAGTGTCCCCAATTGGAAGATGAGGCGGTTTTCCAATGTCTTGCGATCACATTCGTGAGATGCGCACGATTTGAGCGCCGTGACCTGTATGTCAGCCACGCCACGGTGGTCAGAACTGTTGAAGTGCATGGGCACCAGTTTCTGGGCACCAATGCTGATATCAGATAGGTGTTGCCTAAATCTGTCAGCAAGACGTAAGCCTATCACACCGATATACCTCATGTCGCACCGAGTGCAGACGATCGCATAGATAACATTGCGACTCGTGCATGAGAAACCCTCATGAATGTGGAAACTGGTCTTGGGGAATGCCAGACTCTGGGTTTGAAGTACATATGGGCAGGTATTACAACGTGATCGAGGACAAGCCATCATACCAAGAAGAGACGTATGAGGGTGGGTAGACTACTATGGACCAGCACATCCCTGAGGTTACGATCCCGCCTGTAAGCAACCAGAGGGGCCTCTGAAAAGACATCGCGAGTGATCGGGTCTGCCTGGAGAATAGATGCCTAAGGAAGATATTCTTGGCAGTAATATTGTGGGGATGGTAGGTTAATGAAAGGATCATCCTGTTGTTTCGTGGTTTAGGCCTGGAGGAGAGAGCCTCGGTACGAGTGATAGACTGACAGCGGTAAAGGGCTGTAGACAAAACTTTATCAGGATAGCCATGAAGGTGGAAGAAATCCAACATTTCGTGGGCTTTTTGACGGAAGTCGTTATTATCCTGACAAAGCCGTCGGAGACGTAACAATTGGGAGAAAGGAATAGAGTCCTTACAAGAGTGGGGATGTGAGGAGGTGTAGAGAAGGAATGCGTGGGAGTCAGTAGGTTTATAATAAATTGTCGTATGCAAACCAGCTGAACCTAAAGAGACTGTTAGATCTAGGAAATTGACACCCAACGAAGAAATAGTGGAGGTGAGTCTGATGCTAGGATGAAAGAAAAAGGAAATGAAGTCCTGGAGATCTGACAAAGGCATGTCTGAAACACAGAAGCAGTCGTCGAGAATGACAATGAATCTCAGTCAGCCAGTCTTATTCTTATCAACCACATCAGAAAGAGACAGTCATCATTTTTGGGTCACAATATGAGAAGACAAAATCTGGAACATGTGACAACCGGCATGATTTGTGGAATGAGAGATAAGAGGAAGACAGCAAGAGAAAATTCTGGACAGTCTTGTGTCATGGCTCGGTAGGGAATCAACGCATGAGCTGATCCATGGCCTCGAAGACTGCAATTTGTGGAGAAGCATACGTCAGCCAGCAAGACACTTGACGATAAATTAAATGACGAGAGTAGTACAGGGGATGTTTAACACTGGTAACCAGTACACAATGAAACTGATTGGGCTTTAGAGTATTACTGATTGGTGTTACTGTCATAAACTGTCATTTACTGCCTATAGTACCTTGCGGTGTAGGACAGGGGGGTTTTGAGCCTGAGGAATTAAGGTCGCATGGCTAGTGCAGTCGCCGCAAACTGTGCAGGTTAGAGTTTTCTTTTTGCCCCGGACAGAAAAAACTTCACACCTTACCGGGGATTTGAACCGGGCCTCCCGAAGGAGAGCTTGGCATTCTAGCCACTCAGCCAGCCGCTCCACATAGTGTTACTGACTGGACTTTATAGAGTGTTATTGACTGGACTTTATAGTGTTACTGATTGGGCTTTAAAGTATTACCGATTGAACTTTGCAGTATTACTGCTGGGACTTCAGAGTTAAATATTCTAAGTTTGATGTCGTGTTTGATTGTCTTCGACTTACACAGATGTCCTGGTGCTGGGAAAGCTAATCTAACCTTTCGTATTCTCATTTGAATATCTTTATCTGATATTATCTGTAATACCTTTCACTACACAGAAAGGTGTATCATCTTCTTCTGCATTCATCCTAAGTGTTTTTTCAGATGTAATTGCATTGTGCCAGTTTATTTGCGCCCTTAGACCAACACATCAGACTTCTGTGGGTGTTTGTTGACTGGGTTAACCTCCCTGGGTGCTTCGAAGGACATTCCACACTCACACGGACATTTTTGTAAATACTATAGTAGTAGTAGTAAATACTGGTTACCCAGCCTAAATACTGATAACCCAGCTTAAATATTGGTTACCCAGCTTAAACATTGGTTACCCAGCTTAAACATTGGTTACCCAGCTTAAATATTGGTTACCCAGCTTAAATATTGGTTACCCAGCTTAAATATTGATTACCCATCTTAAATATTGGTTACCCAGCTTAAATATTGGTTACCCAGCTTAAATATTGGTTACCCAGCTTAAATATTGGTTTTTTTTTTTTTTAATTCGCATATCCTTTACAGGACATCGCTGTCAACAGCAGCATCTTTCAGCTGTCTGTTGATTTCTTGGCAAGATTACGCTCAGTAGTTTGCCATTGCTTTCTGAGCGGCCGGCTCAGTTATCCCGCAAGTCACCAGCGGGGGTAGAACCGCTTCCAGCTCTCGCCCGCTACGAGACTGCGTGATAAACGGGATTACAGAGAAAGTGTTGTAACCCCTCGGCCAGAGAGACCGGCACATATTGGTTACCCAGCCTAAATATTGGTTACCCAGCCTAAACAGCGATTACCCAGCCTAAGCACTGGTTACCCAGCAAAAATACTGATTTCAAGTCAATTCTTTCTGTACAAGCAACACAACATATGTTTATTGGTAAATACATAGCAGAAAGACATACCTCATTGTAATCTACGCTGGAGTCGTTGCACATAGCACAGATGGTGGCCATCTCCTCCAGGCCAGCATGGTCTCCAGCCTTGACCACTTTCCCATTGACTAGCCTGCAACAAACGAGATCAACCTGTCAAGCTACCTTCTCCACCTGCATCTGACACACCCACTGTCCTGGTGTGTTTATTGTACACATATTTACCATTCACAAGCACATTACTCTTGACAGGCAGTATCTGGTCTGCTCTAGGGGAAACTTGAATATAAGCAATGTGGCAGTCTTAAACAAACATGCTAACTTGTTTATATGTTTATCAATAGTCTCTTTCTCCCTCTTAACACACGTACGGAGTGAGAGGGAGAAAAACAGACAGACAGACACAAACAGCAATAGATGGAGAGAGAATGAGTTAGTCAGCATGAGAGACAGAGATAGTGAGAGACAGCGACAGAGAGTAAATGACAGAGAGATGGCGTAACTGACTGAGTACAACAACTGATTGAGTACAACAACTGATTGAGTACAACTGAGTACAAAATCTTAAAGTACAACAACTGACTGAGCACAACAACTGACAGTACAACAACTGAATGAGCACAACTGACAATACAACAACTGAGTGTGCAACAACTGACTGAGCACAACCACTGGCAGCAACCACTCACAGATCTCCCTCAGGGGCATATGTTGATCCGGTAATATCAAACTGCAGGGTCTTGATAGTGTTGGCCTCCACTTGGCTGAAGATGAACATCTGAGGACAGGGCACAACATTAGCTCATGTACATCCAACAACACAGACAAGATGAACATCTGAGAACAGGATACAACATTAGCTCATGTACATCCAGCAACACAGACAAGATGAACATCTGAGGACAGGGTACAACATTAGCTCATGTACATCCAACAACACAGAGATGAACATCTGAGGACAGGGTACAACATTAGCTCATGTACATCCAACAACACAGACAAGATGAACATCTGAGGACAGGGTACAACATTAGCTCATGTACATCCAACAACACAGACAAGAAAATGACTAATCATGTTCCCTTCACTGCACACTCATGGTCAATTTTTCTATGACATTCTTGTTTCTTGTGCAGTTTTCTGCAACTTGGTCAAATGCAGAGTTGAATGCCTTTAGTCATCAGGGAGCATCAGGTATATGTGACTAAAAGTTAGCGGTCCTTATTCCTGCATACTGGGTTTGAAATCAGAAAGCAGATCTTTGAAAACAGACCGCTTTATGTTGAATTGGAACGATGGTATTGACAATGGTAGTTCAGAAATTATTGGCAAATTACTGAACGCAAACTGACCTAGAAAATCAAATAGGCAAAAAAATGCTGGGGTAAACTGTGATGTCCTGTACAGGGCATGCAAGTAGCTGTAACACTGGGAAACAATGGCAGTGATGCATGCCTGACTCAGCCCTGTGTCTAACACCGTGTATGTTTGTAAACACAGTGATCCGGATGCTTCTGGGGTCTTCATCATTTCTAGTGGCATCTGCCAGACTATGTGCAAACACACACAACTTCAGAAGCCACTTCAGTGGAAATAACTCTAACCAACAAACACAATTCACAATCTTGCATACAGTGTTAGAAACATAGCTGCGGACGATTTGGATGCGGATTGCTTTGCATTGGTTTTCATACAATGGTATAAGACACAGTAATTCATAAAGCAATGTTAAACTACTAAACGTAAACTTGCCAAGAAATCACAAACAGCCCAAAAAAATGCTGGGGTTGAATGTGGCGTCCTGTAAAGGATGTGCAACTAGAGCAAACTTGTGGCAAGAAGCTTCAGCTTTATTTGGATGACCACTTCTTCATATTGGCTTGGAGTCAGCCCATAGCTGCATGTATGTTTACTGCAAGAACTACCCCAAGTGTCTTCATCCCTTGCCAGTTCTCTGACCTCATTTCCAGGTGTCTGCCAGGTCCTGTGTCCATATTCGTTGTGACAGACTCCTCCTTTTTCTTCCAGGAACCAGGCCTTCTTTCCAAGCGACTGAGCCATTCACTATGGGTCAATGTATGTCAGATTCCGAGACTCAATATTATTTTAAGCCAATTTTCTTACATGTTCAGACCACACATCATTGCTAAATAATTATTTATTAGGCTCGAAGCGGCTTGAGGGTTTGGGTGTCCACCTCAATCTTCACAAGTGTCAAGTAATAATCCAGTTATGGATAATTATTTCAAACATAAATCTGAAGATGTTATGCTTCCATTACATCCCCACATCACCTCTGCACTGTTGATCAGACACTTAACCTTCTCAGACAGGGACGAGAAACTAGAAAGGTCCCATAGAAATGTCGGAAGCATTAATGCCTATCATAGCAGGAAATCCATAATCAGCAGGCAATAAATTGTTGCTGGCAGAGATTCACAATTAGAACACCTACCCACAACACAATACTGATAGTATGTGTGATTCTGCTAGACTGTGGAATCCTTGCCTGTACTAACATCATTGTTTAAAACACTAACATCAAAGAAATGTGTGATTCTGCTAGACTGTGGAATCCTTGCCTGTACTAACATCATTGTTTAAAACACTAACATCAAACAAATGTGTGATCCTGCTAGACCAGTGGTTCTCAACCTATTTTGGTCCGTTCCCCCCTTCACCACATTTTTAGGACGTCATTCCCCCCACCATATTTTTAGGACATCATTCCCGCCCCTTACCATATTTTTAGATCATCCCCCCCCCCCCCCCATTTTGTATTTCCTCCCTAAGAATTTCCCCCTGCCCCTACACAGTATACGTAATAATTGAAGCTAAATTTAATAGCACATACTAAACAAGTCTAGACATGTACATAAAATGTGATTTGCGGATCTACTTACGTTATAAAATGAATTTCAGAAGGGTGATGCGTACAGAAGCGTAAAGTATGAAAGGAATAACAAGATCAAGTAATCGGTTCTTGTATTAACGCGATCTTGAAATAATCTTCATTCCCCCCCTGGAAACTCCAAAATTCCCCCCTGGGGGGGGGGGGGGGGGGAATTCCCCACCGGTTGAGAGCCACTGTGCTAGACTGTGGAATCCTTGCCTGTACTAACATCATTGTTTAAAACACTAACATCAAAGAAATGTGTGATCCTGCTAGACTGTGGAATCCTTGCCTGTACTAACATCATTGTTTAAAACACTAACATCAAAGAAATGTGTGATCCTGCTAGACTGTGGAATCCTTGCCTGTACTAACATCATTGTTTAAAACACTAACATCAAAGAAATGTGTGATCCTGCTACACAGTGGAAATATGATAAATGAGTGTTTCTGACATCAAACAAATGTGTGATGCTGCTAGACACAGTGGAATATTTACATGTGCTGTGATAAATGAGTCTTCCTGATGCCAAACACAAATACAGGTCAGCCTTACCTTGCAGACAGACATCTGGTTGGTGGTCAGGGTTCCAGTCTTATCAGAGCAGATGACAGAAGTACAACCCAATGTTTCCACTGAGGGGAGGGATCTGACTATTGCATTCTTCTTGGCCATTCTTCTCGTACCTGTAAATAAGGAGACACCATAACATTATGTTGTCATTGAATCTTTCACAATTTATACCAAGATAAAAGATGACTTACGATATCTGTGTTTTATCTTCACCTCAGAGAAACTAATGCTGAAGTGCTCTCACACCTTGCTCAAATGTCCATGGACATGCTTCTCCATAAGTATCCACGGATGCCTCCATCAATGCTCTCCATAAGTACCTGTGGATGTCTCTATAAGTGCTCGTGGATATCTCAATCAATGTGCTCATGGATATCTTGATCAATGTGCTCATGTATATCTATATCAGTGCTCATTTATATCTCTATCAGTGCTTGTGTATATCTCTATCAGTGCTCATGGATATCTCTATAGTGCTCACGGATATCTCTATGAGTGCTCATGGATATCTCTATCAGTGTTTGTGGATTTCTCTAAAAGTGCGCATGGATATCTCTATAAGTGTTCATATATCTCTATAAGTGCTCATGGATCTCTATGAGTGCTAATGGATATCTCTATAGGTGCTCGTGGATATATCTATCAGTGCTCATGGATATCTCTATCAGTGCTCGTGGATATCTCTATCAGTGCTCATGGATCTCTCTATAAGTGCTCATGGATCTCTACAAGTGTTCATGGATATCTCTATCAATATGTTCATGCATATCTCTATACATGCTTGTGGATATCCTCATATGTGCTCATGTATTTCTCCATAAGTGCTCACAGATATCTCCATAAGTGCTCACAGATATCTCCATAAGTGCTCACAGATATTTCCATATGTGCTCAATGATATTTCCATACGTCCACATGTTATTTCCATAAACAATCATGGATATTTCCATACATATTGTTGGATCTCTCTATAAGTGCTCCAGCCTGCTCCCCAAGAAGAATCTCAAGACCTCACACTTGACAGTGCAGAAAACAGACTTGTAAATTTAAATCACACTCAAAATCAAATGCACACACATCACACGTGTTTAATTATTTTTTTTTTCAATTGAGTCATTCCACCACATGCTATATAATAAGCTTGATCATGCATTTTATGCAGAGAAAACAAAACAGCATCCCCCCTCCCTCCATTTCTTCTTCCTCTTCATTTTTCATCTCCTCGCCCATCCCTAATTTTACATTTTCATAACAGCTTAAGAGAAACCATTTGGATGAGAGAGAGAGAGAGAGAGAGAGAGAGAGAGAGAGAGAGAGAGAGAGAGAGAGAGAGAGAGAGAGAGAGAGAGAGAGAGAGAGAGAGAGAGAGAGAGAGAGAGAGAGACCTGATGTGAGCTTCATAAATGGTGTGTGTTACCTGTGCAAATGCTGTCTGATAATGTTCTCTCCAACATACAATTACATTATACTATGGCAGTTTATATGTGATTACCTCCACCGCGCACACCTCCACAAACTTAACAATAATCTTATTAGTTTTCTCAGTTTCGAGTTGAAAATATTGAAATGCTTCTCACTTTCTGTTCAGTTTCTTCAGCCAGTTTTCAGACCTTGAGATTCTAAATGGCTTCTCAAAGGCTTTGTCGATGTATAAATGAGCCAACCAACCATCTTACCTCCACACACAAATAAATTACAACTTCACGACCCTGACCTCTTCAGGCAGCAGGGGTCCTTCAACATGTGACCTGTGCTGAGAAAAACCCAAGAGACTTCAGTTTATTCAGAAGCTTCACAACAAGACTCACCCAGGGCCAAGCAGGTTGTGATGACAGCGGGCAGACCCTCGGGGATGGCAGCCACAGCCAGGGCCACAGCAATCTTGAAATAATAGATGGCTCCCTGCAGAGACACAGAGCGAGTTTATCTCAATTAACAAATTATCTCACAAATGTTACTGAAAATTACTTACATGGTAATTAAGTTTCTAGAAGTTTAAAATTCCACGACTCTGGTGATCATGTGAGATGGCAAAATATGACCGCCCACACTTACCGGCATGGCACGTGATGATGATGAAGTTTGAAATGTTTCCATCATCATCATCAAGTGCCTTACTGACTGGCTTGGGTGAATATGTTTCTCCACATCTTGCAATTTCCAACAGCAGTTATCCATCCATCCGCTGACACCCATCCATCACAAAAGTGAGTTGCTCTTATAAATATGTGACAACTCAACAAGCTATTCATCAATTCAGTTCTATGACTTTCCTTGTGTTTATAAATGGATTATCTACAAACATAAAGCAGTAAAATTATTTCAAAATAGGCCTTGAGTAAGCGGAAAACATATATCTAAATTTAAATATTGAGCACAACCCACTACTGGCACCGCCGATCGCATTCCGGTATGAACCTAAGGCCTATCCACGTCAATATGGAAGCACTATACTCGAGTTTCGCCCTCATTTGAGCTCGTCAGTAGTGCATATCCCTGACCGGATCCGGAAACAGTCCCGGATCACGCGTGTGAAGCGGGTGTGTAACCACGCGGCACACACTGGACACACCAAATTATCACAACAGAACATCACAACGCTACCCATCGTAGGCCATGCTCAAGAATGCGATCGGCGTTGCCAGTAGTGGGTTGTGCTCAATATTTAAATTTCAAATCCCGAAACAACCACATAATCAATTGATTATTGCTCACTGGATTTATGAGGCCTGGTGTTCCTTGCCAGTGAGAAGTCCTGATCGTTCGGGTCCCATCGATTGACGGACGTCGGTCGCGGCGATTGGGCAATCTTGAGCATGGCCTACGATGGGTAGCGTTGTGATGTTCTGTTGTGATAATTTGGTGTGTCCAGTGTGTGCCGCGTAGTTACACACCCGCTTCACACGCGTGATCCGGGACTGTTTCCGGATCCGGTCAGGGATATGCACTACTGACGAGCTCAAATGAGGGCGAAACTCGAGTATAGTGCTTCCATATTGACGTGGATAGGCCTTAGGTTCATACCGGAATGCGATCGGCGTTGCCAGTAGTGGGTTGTGCTCAATATTTAAATTTCAAATCCCGAAACAACCACATAATCAATTGATTATTGCTCACTGGATTTAGGAGGCCTGGTGTTCCTTGCCAGTGAGAAGTCCTGATCGTTCGGGTCCCATCGATTGACGGACGTCGGTCGCGGCGATTGGGCAATCTTGAGCATGGCCTACGATGGGTAGCGTTGTGATGTTCTGTTGTGATAATTTGGTGTGTCCAGTGTGTGCCGCGTGGTTACACACCCGCTTCACACTCGTGATCCGGGACTGTTTCCGGATCCGGTCAGGGATATGCACTACTGACGAGCTCAAATGAGGGCGAAACTCGAGTATAGTGCTTCCATATTGACGTGGATAGGCCTTAGGTTCATACCGGAATGCGATCGGCGTTGCCAGTAGTGGGTTGTGCTCAATATTTAAATTTCAAATCCCGAAACAACCACATAATCAATATATCTAAATTTCCAATTATTTTTTACGCACGTTTCTAAATTTCCAAATTGTTTTTTGTTTTTTTTTGTTGCATGCAAAATCTCTTAAAGTAACAATGAGTGCAGTTTCACAATCCTGTATACCAGATTCTCAATTGCCTGCGGCTGATCTGGAAGCAGACCACTGCACATTGGTTTACACAATGGTATGGGCGCCAGTTGTTCAGAAAGCAATGGCAAACTACTGAACGTAAATTTGAGTCGATAAAAATGCTAAGTTGATTGTGATATCCTGTAAAGGACATGCAACTAACACCAACTAAACGTAATATATTCCAAAAACAGCAAACAGATCTGATCTTTAGCCTCCTTCCATTTCCGTTAATTTAATATATAATACATGACACTGCACTACTAACACTGCAAGATATTACAGCAAGTGTAAATTATGTGTGCACAGATATTTCTGGTTTGATCAATAAGGACAGCCTCAGGGTAAAATATGTTTATGCAAAATTGTGAAAATAAATGACAGAGAACGAATGAACGAATGAACGAACGAACGAACGGACTTTATTTTCAAAGGGTAACAAATTGGGCACACAGGCCCGTCTTACATTCGACCCTTCCAATCACTCATCTTTCGTTCATCACTAGTGCATAGCAACAAACATTGTCAAATGAATTTTGTAAACATAAACAATGCATATTACCATGTTATGAGACACATCCACCACCCATCCACACATCCCCCATTCACCCCACATCCCCCACACACATACATGCCCCCACCCATCCCCACACCTACACATCTCCCCACACACACCTCCCGCCCACCACGCATCCCATCCACCCACATCCTAAGCACACATACATTCCCCAACCCACACACATCTCCCCACCCGTCCCATTACCCACCAACAATCACCCACCCACATATCCTCCTCCACCCACACACCCAAACACACATCCCTCAACCACACATCCCCTATGCACACACACACATCTCCCCGCCAACTCACATATCCCGCACCTACCCACACACAAATTCCACACCCACCCACATAGTCTCCCATCTCCCCCAGCCCACTCACAGATCTTGAGCTTATACAAACATCCCCCTCCATCTCCTAACCTACACACACTCATCGACCCACCCACACATCCTCCACCCACCCATCCCTTAACCACACACCCTTACCCATATACAATCACCCATCCACATATCCTATACCCAACCACACATCCTCCACCCACCCATTCACCAAGCCACACATCCCTTAACCACACACCCCTACCCATATACACACACATCCCCGCCCACACACACATCTCCCCACCCATATACACATCCCTAACTCACATCCCCACCCACCAACACATCCCCCATTCACAAACACACACCTCCCATCCACGCACACAAACACACATCCCCCACCCATACATACATCCCCTCACACATCCCTCCACACACATACTTATCCCTCAACCACTAACACCCACACATCCCTCACCCACTCATCAACACATACATCTCCCACCTACACTCATACACCCCAACCACCAATCTAAACACATGTCGCCCACCCTCGCACACATCCTTTATCCACCCGCACACCCACCTACCCACACATCCTTTATCCACACCCATCTCCCCTCCCACACAACACCACACCCAACACATCCCCAAGACACATCCCTCTCCCCACACATCTCCCACAGAGAGGAGTGGACAGTCATGGTCAACCAATGTCTGATCTATACCAGGGACCTGAAGGAGGAGGAGGAGGAGGAGGAGGAGGAGGAGGAGGAGGAGGAGGAGGAGGAGGAGGAGGAGGAGGAGAAGAAGAAGAATAGGAGGAGGGCGGAGGATGTGGGGGGAACATGATAAGGAGAAGAAGAAGAAGAAGAAGAAGAAGAAGAAGAAGAAGAAGAAGAAGAAGAAGAAGAAGAAGAAGAAGAAGAAGAAGAAGAAGAAGAAGAAGAAGAAGAAGAAGAAACAGATGACACTAGTGGTCATGCTGGACTGACCTTCAGCCAGGATCCTCCATGGGCAGGGTCATTGAAGTGACCGATGTTGATGGCCCAGACAGCCACACAGATGACCGTGATAACCTGTAACACAAGCCAACAGTCTCAGACAATGACACATGACAACATTTACAACCATAAATGCCCCTGAACATCTTTATACTTGAAATTTTGCCTAGGCTACTCTTTTTCAATTTCCAACTGCCAAGGGATTTTTACGTGTGGAACAATACACACAGGCACCCGATTTCACTACCCAGAAACCAGGGGAAATTTTATTACTAGAAGTCCACGTGAAAAAATCCTGGTCCTCACCGGGGCTTGAATCTGGGACCTCCAGCTCTCGAGGCGGACACCATACCTCGCAGCCCCCTTCAAGTTAAAAATCTACCCAAAGTATTTCAGGATCCTCGCCGGTGCTATGGAGTTTGTGCACTGAGCTGAGTTTCTCCAGACTCAAGTTTGAGTTAGGAGGAGAACGAAGCACTTATGGGTTACACCCGTGTGCCGTGATGTTGATCCAACGACTAAAACTCAAAACTAAAAAAAAAAAAACTGAACATCTTTATACTCATGGAACAATGTGAAGTATTTAATTCTGTAGATGAGAATGGTGAAGACAGGCTTGCTTTGAGCAGAGTGGCAGGCTTCAATTCAATAATCAAAAATAGACAGCATCTTTTGGATTTGTTCCCCACAGGACATACTGGAGTGCTGCTGTACCACTAGTATTGTGACTCTTTGCTGGCTGTTGAAGATAAGGATGGAACCTGGGTGGGAATGTCCTTGAGTGCTATGGTGTCAGTTCTGGACTCAAATCATTCTGGTGCACTCAACTCCAACAAGTAGCTCAGTGTTCAGATTCAGCAACTGCAGTATTACCTTTGTACATGCCATGAGGCATTTGGAACTAGGCTCGTATTGTTTAGATTAATCTGTACTCAGGGATGATGTGGGCAACATCACAACAGCTGCTTTTATTTCCCAAAACATGTTCTGGTACATATGACAGGCTGGGCCAACCTGGGTAATTAAGTAAAAGTAAAGAAGCCTTGTACAAGTCTTAACGAGCACTGAGCATCTGGTGTCTGGACTAGATTTGTACAGACCAATTAGAACTCGGTGGGCGATGAGATCAATTGAATTGAACTTTATTTAAAAAGGGTTACAAATTGGGCATGTAGGCCCGCCTTACATTCGGCCCTTCCAATCATTCATCTTTCGTTCATCAACAGTGCATGATACATTCACATAGGAAAAAAAACATAGTCAAATAAATCAACATCAGCGCAGCCTCCTTTGCTTCTCCAGACATGTCCTGGTACCTACAGCTGACAGAATCTGGGAGTACAGGAACATTTTACAAATCTGCCCTGATGCAAACTGAAACCCATGACCAGTGCCCGCAGGTACAGTGCTAGCTGCTGAACCACCAAGCTAGGGTTTGTTCAGATTAGGTGGTACTCCACGGGTGATCAAGCTAACCTCCCTAAACTTGACACAATTGTTTCTGATAAAGCAGTTGGTACTCAATCGAAGAAACTTTACACAACTGTTTCTAATACAGCAGTTAATCAAAGAAACTTCACAATTGTTTCTGGTAGATAATAGGCGGCACCTGATGGATGAACCTTCACAATTGTTTCTGGTTGATAAGTTGGCACTAGTCAGGGTTTCCACAACCCATGCACTGTGTAGACAATCCAGCTCATAACATGGGTACCACATAATTTTCAGAATTGGCAAGCAAAAGTACTGGCAAACCCTTCCTCTTTAAGCTGTGGACTAGAATATGCCAAGGCCAAAGACTTGGTGCGGCTGGAGTGGCTAGAACGCCGAACTCTCCTTCGGGAGACCCGGGTTTGATCCCTCTGTAAGGTGTGGGGTTTTTTTTTTCTGTCGGGGGCAAAAAGAAAATTCTAACCTGCACAGTTCGCAGCGGCTGCACTAGCCAGGCGGCCTTAATTCCTCAGGCTCAAAGACCCCTCTGCCACACACCGCAAGGTACTTACTATATTGGCAGTAAATGACAGTTAAAGACTTGACGCCTCAACTACAGTAACTGTCTTAAAACTACTCAAACTCTGCATGGGCATCAACAATGACTGTATAAAGCGATCAGCGCCGACCTTCTTCACATGCCATGCCATCTGTTGTTGGTGACAATCTCTTCCCTCCAGCCCTGTTTGGGTTAATAAGTGCAATTATTTCTATCTCATATATCGTTACCTTGTGCCTTTATCTGATGACATTATCTACTTCCTCTGTTAACTGACTCCACCTCTGTTAACTAACTCTGCCTCTATTAACTGACTCCCCCTCTATTAACTGACTCTGCCACTATTAGGTGACTCTTCCTCTATTAACTGACTCCCCCTCTATTAACTTAGTAACTAACTGCTATAACAATGACTACAATTCTAGGAAACTGGATCTAACCTTAGACAGCTGGTTACTGAACTCATCCAGTTTCTGTTGGAGAGGAGTCTTCTCTGTTTCTGTGTCCATCATCTCGTTGCGGATTTTGCCTGTCAACAGGAGAGCAAACACAATCAGAATACATTCATCCACTTAAACATCCATAAAACTATATATACACATATCCTTAACTCACCATGTTCATTCTACTCCTGTTCTCTTTCAAGACGAATGCATCACACCTAATTATGCAACACTTCAGCTCAGAGATCAGTGAGTCTGACTTTTGCAAACATGCCTACGGTTGACTTCCTCTAGGCAGATTCTACCCAATACTTTAGGCTCTATTTGCCTGGAGCTAAGTCATTTTTCCAAACAATTTCCCTAGGGCAGCTCCATGGACTAATGCTTCTGATCCCCAATTATCATGAAAATCAGGTGCAGAGCATGCACTTTGGGTTCTCTCCTCCCCCCCCCCTCCCTGTTAATCAAGAAGATCACATACCTGTCTCTCCTGTTCTTCCCCTCCCCCCAAACAAAGAAGACTGTAGACTTATCTCTCCTGTGTTTTCCCCCTTACCCAAGAAGGCCATATATTCTAATTCTCCTGTGATTTCCCCCCTTACCCAAGAAGGCAATATACCTATCTCTCCTGTGTTTTCCCCCATGCCCAAGAAGGCAATATATCTAGCTCTTCTGAGTTTTGCCCCTGACCAAGAAGGCCGTGTACCTATCTTTTATTGCTCGTGAGATCAGGGGATGTGTGAATGGTATCATGAAAACCAGAAATGATGCTTGTAAAATTTCCCAGCCTCATGCTGGGTTTCAAACCCCGTAACTTGTTAGTCTCAGGTTGTGTAACCTCTCAGCCACAATGTTCCCAACAACGTGTATAAGAGTTAATTCAATCAGCTGCTGCTGAATGTTGTAACTTGTCTTCCACACAACTGCTCTACAAGAACACACACATCTGTAGCTACAGTAGGCAAGAGAGTAAATCAGTGCTGACACTGATATGAATGTCAAGATCTGGTGTGCCCTGGCTGTTTAACAACATGCAGTAAACTTAACTGTCTGCGGTCACTGGTTCTGCCAGCAACTGTGAGGAGTATCCCTACAATTTCTGTTTACAATTGTTGATGTCTGCCAGGAAGATGTGACAGGCTAGGGTTTAGACAAGCTGTCCACTTTGCCTGGCATGTGCCGTATTAAAGATTTTTACCTATCTGACCTATATATTAGGAGCCGTGGTATTATAGTGGCTAGGGCACTCTGCTGGTTCCGTAATCCAGGGTTTGAGTCCTTCTCACAATGGGCTTTCCTTTTTGTGTTCACATTACTTTAGGCGAGTCTTAACAGAGGAGTCAGAAAATCTGTTTGAGGTTAGGGAGGGAGGGTTGTTTGAGATAGGGAGAGAAGGTTGTTTGAGATAGGGAGGGTTTTTGAGATAGGGAGGAAGCATGTTTGAGAAAGGGAGGGAGGGTTGTTTGAAATAGGGAGGGAGGGTGGTTTTGAAGATGAGTTCAAGAATCAACACCACTGCACTCAGTACATTCCCACATGTGTTCCGGTCTTCTCCTTCAGTAGAAAGTCCAGAGTTCCCAGGCCGATGGTACCAGTAACAGCCTGAATAAACTTCCACTTGCGCTTTCCCCTGTGTAATCAGTGTCAACCATCCCCAGGGCACCATCATCATGTCGAACTTTTCATAAAGTAGCTACTCAACCAAAATAGCGGCAGCACCCATTCATATGAACCAAGAATAATACAAAGTTTCCTACAAGTGTTGCCACAGCAATGACTTTACAGCCTACATTTTCTGATGATCAACTGTCATGAGATTTTTTTAACTTGTGCAATTTGCACATAGACCTATTTTAGCCCTAATCTGAAAAGGCTAGATATGTATCTCACTAGACAAGAAACTAGAGGGCCTATGCCATGCTATAAAACACTGTTTTTCTGAAAATGCACAGCCCTATCTTGGGAACATAGGCTGTAGGCAATTTGGAAGCAGACTGCCATGCGTTGATTTTGATGGTATGGGTTTCAGAAGGCAATGTCAAACTACTGAACATAAAAAATGGCTAGTAAATATAAACGGCCAGAAATGCTGGCGTGGATTGCAAACATCCTGTAATGGACATGCAACTAGCTGTGTGTACTGCTGAACATTTCAGTCATGCTGAACCAGTCTGCTCATTTAACAGCATGAGGTACAACAGGAAGGGGGCGGTGGAAGAGAGAGAGATTGAAGATAACAAAATCAAACTGACTCAATGAGAACCACACAAAAAACCCACCCGACATCAAGTGCCAGCTTAATGAAGGAGAAAAAAACAGGAAAAACTGCAGGAAATGCTAAACAACAGGAGAGAAATGAATGTGAAGTGGGCGTCAGAAGGTGCACACTCAGTCATTCTTCTCTAAACCTGGGTTA
>OY992890.1:12228046-12320546 GCA_963921405.1 Cepaea hortensis
GAGGGATGGAGTGCGCTCCAACGCCGTAGGACAAAGAATTGAAGATTCTCCTCCGAAAATAGCCAGCGACTTGAAGGACGATTTCTAGCAGCAAACTCACGCTGCACGTGCGGCGTGCATGACAGCACAAAGAAAAGGACGTGAGCCAGGTAAGTGGAGGGCACGAGGAGATCACAGGTCTCAAAGGTCACCAACAGACAGGCTCCGTGGGCACGTACTTGGGGTATCTAACGCCGTACACAACTTATCCCGATGGCGAACACATGTCGCAACATTACAAGGAGGATCGCGGAATGCAGGGGGCTGCAGCCTCTGAAACAAGGGCCTCAGGGCACGTCAAAGGGTCCTGTTCTTTACGCTACATGGGATGCCAGTCATTGCAGCCAGCAACTTTCATCATCTCTGGGTTTCGTATCCTTCTAGTGACTCGTTAAATGTTTCCTTTCTAACAAAGTGTTACACTAGTATCATCATCATCACGCGCCCAGACAACTGGCGTAGGCGCTCATGTTTCTACACAGATCTAGACCAATGGTACTCTGGATCAAATATATTGATGGTGATCCACCATGCCACAGTCACAGCGCCCCCCACCCCCACCCCGCAAGTATCTTTCTCTCTCAGTATCGTAATGTACAACACGTGGCTTCTCATGACGCGAGCAACGAACATTTCCTATCCTCCTCTATATGTGTATATAACGTTCCACTCTATCCTTTTTCCTGGCAACCGTTAGTTGCTCGGCAAGGCAATAAATAGCGTGTTTGTATGTGGTCTCTTAAGTTATCTGCATTAACATTTAGCAACTGCCAGGCCATTTCATTTAGCCACACTTAAGGGGTCGAATACTATGGCTTAAAAGTAAGTAACAGCCCTTTGACACGCACGGAAGCAGCTACCTATGTGCATAAACCAATCAGCACTCCTTGAGTGGCGTGGTCAATATTATGCAGGCCGCCTTTGCTTCCCAAGACGTCTCCTGGCGCCTGTCTTAGTGGAATAGATCTGGGGTAAACATCCACCAGACGCTCCCTGTCTTTGATTGTCGGATTTAAGCCTTCCACTCTGCACGGAGCATGCCTGTCTTCACATGTCTCAGCATGTTCTGTGAGTCCGTTATAATCTGCTCTGATGTGACTGTGTTTACGAATGAAGAGGGAGTGGGGGTGAGAGAGTGAGAGTGTGAGAGAGAGAGTGTGTGAGTGAGTGAGAGAGAGAGAGAGAGAGAGAGAGAGAGAGAGAGAGAGAGAGAGAGAGAGAGAGAGAGAGAGAGAGAGAGCCAGAGCCCACCCATAATACATTCACTAGACAGGAAGTTAACCATATTAACCCAGACCTACCAGTGCACGTGCAAACCAGGAGGAGCACAAAAAGAAACGCTTCCGCAATCCCTCACAATATATTCCGTGTGTGTGGGTATCATACGGGTGTGTATATCATGTGATCGTGTATCATGTGGGCGTGTATCCTGTGGATGTTAGGGCCCCTCCCCTGAGAACTGCCCAGACAAAGGTAGTCTCGGCAGAAGACCACCGTGGAGGGATGCAGTGTCAGGCTGTCACACAGTCGTGACCACGACACCATGGGGTGCCATGAAGGTCACCGCCCAATCCCGTACCCTCTTGATGAGGTTGGGTCGACCCCAGAGACGTGCTGATCAGGACAGCCAATCCTGCAACTAATGGAGTTTGAACCTGGATCGTTGTGCTGATAAGCAAGCACACTAACTACTATGCTACCACAACCCATTGTGAATTGTACTACCACAACCCTTTGGGAACGGTACCACAACCCAATGGGAATGGTCTACCACAACCCATTGTGAATTGTAATAATACACCCCACTGTGAATTATGCTAACACAGCCCGTTGTGAATTGTACCAATCCCATTACTATGTGTGCGTCTGCAAACCAATTTGTATTGTATTAAGAAAATTATATAAAAGTGTGAGCTACACACATGTCGAGCAGACAACAAGACAGTTATTCACTACAGACGAGCAAGCGCAATATTCACGCATTTCATTTCTACAGCTGTACTGCAGTTTCGTCAATTCCACTTCTGAACTGCACTAAATCCATCAATACGCGTATTACTGCACACCTACAAGATAGTTCCGTCGCCTTGCTACTGAGTTGAGTGCATGGAGCGACACAGTGAGCTGTGAATTTCGTGTGTAGTGCTTTTACATCTTCCGCGGTTGTTTGTAGCGTGAACTGCATGTTCAGGAAAATGGCAGCCGGCCGGTCGCTAAACTAACTGGGCTGCCTTATGCAGTAATGTATGGCTGCTGGTTTTCTAGTGACTGCCGCTTCCATCAACGATGAACTATATTTTTCGTGGCGGACTTATGTGTTGGCATTCTAGCAGCGGCATTAGTATAACTGTGCGGACTGTTGATTTGTGGAGACTCCTGTCTGTTCCACTTTTCACACGGGGCAGTGAGGAGCATTTAGTGTGATATTCACTGGCACATGAACGGAGCATAATGGGGCGACCATTTGTCATGAAGTTGGAACAGCGACTATCTAACAAGATTTGTAGACAAGAGTATCGGGGAGTTTGCATGAAGTGAAATGGCTACAGTAGCCCAATGTAATACTATGAACATCAATAAGCTACGTATTATATTACACATCAACCATAAAAACACCACCAATAACAAGGTTATGATGACTACAAGAAGGAAACCAAGGTGGGCATAACAACAGTCACGCACAGAATGCCACATCGAGATTCTCGTGAAAAATAGAAAACCTAAAATGTTCAGCTGAGTGAGAAAACGTGATTGGTGGGTTAATATTTGATAGACCAATAGGGAGTGGTATTTATCAACTACACGCTTTCATGCACTGTACAAATGCCACCAAACTCAGAAAAGCGAAGCTACCATTCCAAAACCCGATGATAACTGCACGTATTGAAATATTCAAATGCTTGATTATCGTTTTGCCCATCTATATTTTTGAGCCAACAAATTGGTCAAATACTAATTGTATCCCTGCAAATGTTCACGGCAACAATCGCCATCAACATCTAGTGAATACCAGATCAACATTCAGTTGTCTGTACCTCAGAAGTTACTCCAGTCGCCACGTGGCAAATCACCACTTGACACTTTTTCCCACACAAAAAAACACGAAAGGACATTTTACAACAGTGTAAGCGACCATTGGGCATGTGTGTTAGACATTTTATACATACAGGCGAGGCGTTACAAGAAGTATTCCCACATTGAAACAATTTCCAGCCATACAACCGTTGACGGGCCCCGTCCCAAGCGACCCCCCGGCCGTACAACCGTTGACGGGACCCGTCCCAAGCGACCCCCCGGCCGTACAACCGTTGACGGGACCCGTCCCAAGCGACCCCCCAGCCGTACAACCGTTGACGGGCCCCGTCCCAAGAAACCACCTGATAAACGAATGCCAAAACAGCCATGAGTGATCTATAGCCAGCGCTATATTTAGCTCGGCCTATCTCCAATGTGTCACAAATTTGGGCGTACCTGTCCGTGAGCGCATGCACGGGTATTTCTTCATAACAGACGGAACAACGGTTCCTTTCGGTCATGTGATCAGCACATGTCGCCGGCAGAACACAAGTCCTGACTTCACGGTTCGCATTACAGGAAAGCTGACAGGCAAATGTTCCACTGCCACGATACCAATCCTCCTTGTAGGGCGGGGTAGGCAAGGGGTGCGAAAGCGAGGAAAAGAACAGAGAACATGCAGAACTCAAGCCATCATCATCATCATCATCAAATGCCATGCCGACTAGCGTGAACGATCGTGCTTCTCCACATCGCTATCTCCAAATCATCTGCTGACATCCTCCTATGTCATGATGCAAGACAGAAGAATTTCTCTCCAATCTGTTTTCCCCCACAAATCTTTCCCGTTGTCACGTGTTCTCATAATGTGGCCCCAAAATGATGACTGTCTCTTTCTGATTCTTGCGATCAGTTGTCTCTGTGCCCCAGCCTCTTTCACAAAGTTTAGAGTGGTCGTTTGTGGTTGTCCGTGGAATTTACAGCATTTTTCTGTAAAACTACATCTCTGAAGCTTCTAAGGATTTCTTGACTTTTTTAATAACTCACCGATTCACAGCTATTAGTTAGAACTGGTTCTATGTTTCAAGCCAGCATTCTTTCTCTAACTACCAATAAGAAAGATTTATAGCATAAATGTACTGGGAACAAGTGGCGTCTGTTAGATGCGCTAATAACTATTCGTCACCTATCGAGATAAAAACAGGAATACGGCAGGGATGTGTACTGTCCCCAAGCCTCTTCAACTTATACACAGAAAGTATTTTTAAACAAATTGAAATGCCTGGACTCAGCAGAGATGGAAAAATCATGAACAATCTTAGATATGCTGACGATACCGTGTTACTAGCAGAAAGTGAGCAAGAGTTACAAGACTTAGTGGAAGAAATAAACAGGCACAGTGCAGAATGTGGCTTAGATATTAACATCCAAAAAACAAAAACTATGATAATTAGCAATGAAAAGGACAGGTCATCAATGAACATCACAGTAAACGGGGAGATACTAGAACAAGTAACAAGTTTCTCTTATCTTGGACATATAATAACGGATGATGGCAGAAGTGAAATGGAAATCAAAAAGATAATAGGAATGGCCAAAAATGCTTTCAACGGCATGAAATCAGTATTAACATCTAGAGAGATTAATAACGGATTAAAAATGAGAATTGTCAAATGCTACGCATATTCAACGCTACTGTACGACATATACAGACGAATAGGTCGTATTTCGTGGAAACAAAAACAATCAAATGCAGGGGTCCTAGAAAAACTGGGAATGAAGAGAGAGTTGATGAAAGAAATAAAGAGGAGACAAGTTAAATATTTTGGCCACGTTAAAAGACATGATACTCTTATAAAAACCATACTGGAAGGCAAGTTTGAGGGCAAGCGAGCAAGAGGTAGATAACGATACAAATGGGAGGATAACATCAAGAGATGGACGAACATCAGCCTGACAGAATGTACAGTCAAGGCAAGAGACAGACAGTGTTGGAGATCCATTGCAGCCAACCTTCACTGTGGAGACGGCACCTGATTTATAGCATAAAATGTGTATTTATTCGATAGAATGCAGATCTTGCTTGCCCTGTTCCGTTCTGTACCTATGTACTGCATCCGTGTGCGTATTAGCCGTGTGCCTAGATATTTGCCCCAAAATAACATCATTTACTTTAACTGTACATGTAGGCACGATCTGTTTCTTTAACATCACTGTGACATATTATTCAGACTATGTTTTCACTTTCTACAACCACTATATCTATCATTTCCTATAGGTACCTCTGCCACTCAGATAATTACATTAGAACAAAGCTTTCCCAGCCGCCACCCCCCCCCCTCCTTAAAAAATGTCTCACCTCCACCCAGCCCCACATAACTCCTAACAGGCTGAACAGCAAGCTATTTGAATAATGAAGACAAACAATTTATTGCCTGTCATATTTCGCTTCATCCCGTAATCTGTAAACTACATAAACATGCAACGTATATTACAGCAACCTAATACGTCTTTCAGCTAACTACACGCACACTGTCACGTGTTTCACTGTCCGTGTTACCACAGCAGTCTCAAAGAGACTAGCATGTCTTTCTGTGCGACAATGGCCGTTTACGTGCGTGTATCGCAATCGCCTCTGCTAATCTCCACAATCTGTGGTTACTTGTGTGAACAGCACGCCGACAGCTTCTTTTGCCTCACACGTGCCTAGGATAGCAGACTCGCCGAGAGTGAAACATATGACAATGTCTTGTGTGTATTTCAGCTGAATGGATTCATTACGTGGCTTTCCTAATGTTGAATTGTTTTACTGTAGCGTAAGTTAATGAATATACTGTCTGTGTCTCTTCATTATTCAAACTGACAATGCAAAACAGTTTGGGCAACAGGATGTGTGTGTGTGTGAGAGAGAGAGAGAGAGAGAGAGAGAGAGAGAGAGAGAGAGAGAGAGAGAGAGAGAGACGGGGAGGACCATCGCTGACAACATCCGGCATAAACCAACCGAGCACCAATCAAAGCAGATTTTTTTTGGGGTTTGAAAACCAGCTCTTCCTTATCATCAGATCACCATCCCCGAGAGCTTCACCCCAAAAACGGCACACGAGTCGACAAAATGAACTGGATCCTCCGCCCAAGCAGCCAGGTCGTGATGTCATCGTTTCCTCCCAACAATGTTAAACTGAATCACAGAAGCCATCCATGTTAAACATTGCCGTGTCTAGCTACATGCAGCTACCATGTACCTCTGCGCGCTCATCAACATGATTGCGCATTTTTTTATGTTTGCCATTCCTCGGCATGCGGAGTCGCTCCCGTACCTGTCTTCTATTGTTGAGCACATTCTCCAGGCGACTGTTGAAATACTTTGTGAGAAGTCGCAGCTTCGCTTCCCCGCCTTGCTGCACTAGCAACCGCCAGTAGACAGGTAAATGTATAGCAGATGTTGTTGTCCGGGTGTAATAGGTTTATTGTGTGGCCGTCTTTTTCATGTTTTTCTATGATGACGTCAGCGGCTACTGCCCACACTGGTTGCAGCCTAATACCAAACTCTTGGGAGCTAGTGCACGATCCCACTTTACCTATGCCGCCACACGGTGTCTTGCCGGTCACACAGCACGAAGATTAAACTAGATTGTTTAAGTTAATCGGGTGCTCCTTAATGCGAGAAGGCTGCCGTGTGGTTTGTATACAAACTCCCCCCTCCCCCTCCCAGATAACACAATTAAAGCTGCTTCAGCATCCTATTGACGTTGCCACTACCTCTTCTGCTCCATCCTCCCTCTTCTACTACTCATTATTACCCCCCCCCCCCCCTCTATCTCTCCAGGTGTACAGATAAAACAAAACTGACAATGCAACGGTCATCCACAACACACTCAAGATTTTTTTCTTTGTTTTTTTCGTCGGCTTGAAATAAATTTGAGTTGGCATATAACTGCATTGTTGTCTTGTATAAATTTGAGTTGGCATATAACTGCATTGTTGTCTTGTATAAATTTGAGTTGGCATATAACTGCATTGTTGTCTTGTATAAATTTGAGTTGGCATATAACTGCATTGTTGTCTTGTATAAATTTCACTATTTTTAAGTTCACTCGATTTAAGTTGAGTTGAGCTAAGAACCGACATCACTACACTCAGGACATTCCCATACGTGCTCTGTCCCCTCGTTCAACAGCCAGCGAAGAATCACACTACTAATAAGTTCACGTGGTGGTCCATAAAGTTTAGCTTCCACTGTTGCTTCTTTAGGCCAGAAGGTATGCCTTCACGTGTCATATTCGGGGCTGTCTTGATCTGCTGTCAGGGGTGCCAAGGCACATGTGTCCATGATTAAGCAGTCTTAAACTGTGTACACGTGGTTGTGTAATCCATTGTGTCCGGTCACCGTGTCAGTCGCAGTGTTGGCCTCAAGGCCTATTGGTGCTACTAAAACTATGCAAGTGTGGATGATAAACACGCGACATATTCTTGAAGTGATATGACATACCGTTTGATGAATGCAATCTCAGTAACCCTTGACCTCGCCGAGAACCCACCCTCCAGCTAACACATCGCTGTGTGAACACCTCCCCATATCCGGCTCCTGTTAGCCGTTACCTTGTCCCCAAGTTTTTCTCTTTCCCTTTTTCTACAGTTGAGGAAGCGCGCCAAATCCTGGAACAACTTCCGCCAAAATCAAATCCCAGAAGAACTTCAATCAATCAGTTCAGTGCCGTCTCAGCCACAATGAACGCTGGCTGTGGCAGATCAACAGCTTCTGCCTCTCGCTGTGGGCTGTACCGTCCAAATGCACTGCTGCCCCTCGCTTTGGGTTGTACCGTCCAAATGCACTGCTGCCCCTCGCTTTGGGTTGTACCATCACTTGTACCGCTGCCTACCCCTTCCTCAGCTACTAATGTATGCGTTTGGGTGCCAAGACAGTTCCATCGCAAGTAGAGCAGAATGATTAATGTCCACCAGTACGGCTTCGGGGCCGACCCCAGAATTGTTTGGGGAGGACGGCGACGAGAAAGGTAACTGACAACCCCGCACCATATGTCGCTGCCTGGAATATGTGAACACGTCACACCCCAATGTCAATATCTGCTACATGACCAGCCTGACCTTTCATGGATCTTCCACAGATCCACAGTCTTTTAACCCTTGTGAATGCGCTGAGCGACACCAGCTTCTTATCAACCCTAGCTTTGGGAGTATAACACATAAGTTAAGTCGAATTTTATCGCGGTTGAAATAATGGCGTATGAAATCATACAAGCTGACATTCTGCAAACGCTCGCTAACGTGCGCTATCTCACTTTCGGGAACGTTTCATATTTCTATTTATCCTTCCTAGTCTGGATGCTCATACTTAATCATCGCTTCTCTAAATTGAAAAACTAGCTCACTGCAGTGTGTTCCGGGCTTGGCTGAATCACGGCGAAATAGAGAATAGGAGAAGGAACGTAGTGTAGTAAGAAAATACACAAGGTTAGCTAACAAAGGGAGATCTAAAATCACAGGAGAGGAGAAGCAGAGACAGATTAATAATATGGGGTGGACGTGGAAGAGTTCCTGTAGATAGCAAGACAAAGGACACGGAGACAGCTGCAGTACAAAGCTTCTCGAAATTACTGTTTCCTTCACCGCTAGCATTTCATGTGGTTGTCAGTAGCACAGGAAGGGAGCAGGTATAGGGCTACGAAGTTGGAACCCTACGACTACTACAACTGGATAACAAGAGACAGGATGTTATGGCCAGTGTTGGCTTAGGGCCCTGCTCCAAGGAGGCATATCAGGAAGGAGTAAACATCCACACAAATTGATTTGCACTCACAGCCAATCAGGACAAAGACTGGCATTTACTGCAACAACGGTCACAATGTTACAACCACTCATCAGACTTTCCTCTTGTTTTGGTGTCACCTTCAGACAAACTAGACAACAGGTAAGACTGCCATAGCCATACAGATTCAATGACATTTATTGCAAACACAGTGACAATTGTGACAACTGTACTCACCAATCTCTGTAGCAAGACCAGTTCCAATAACGATACCACGACATTTTCCGGTTGCAATGTTGGTTCCCTGGTTTCAAGAAAACAAATGCAATCAACAACAGAAAAGGAAGAAAACAATACGGTAGTGAAGAGAAGAATATGAAGAAACAAAAGAAAGTCAGGAGAAATAAAAGAGGGTGATTAAGAGAGGGCAAAGAGGAAGAAGGAGAACATGGCAGAAGTAGGCATTGCTACAGGCATGTGAAAGCAGCTGGACACCTGCTGTAACAGTGTCCAGGATAAGTTGACCATATCTAAACTCAACAACATCTCTCCTACCACACCTACCAATACATGCCACACATCCTCGCTATAATGGAGTAGAACCTGTGCTATAACAGTAGAACCTGTGCTAACAGAGTAGAGCCTATGCTATAATACAGTATAACAGAGTACAGCCTGCACTATAACAGTAGAACCTGCACTATAACAGAGTAGAACCTGCACTAACAGAGAAGAGCCTATGCTATAATACAGTAGAACAGAGTACAGCCTGCACTATAACAGTAGAACCTGCACTATAACAGAGTACAGCCTGCACTATAACAGCAGAACATGCACTCTAACAGAGCCGAACATGTGCTATAACAGAGCAGAACATGCACTCTAACAAAGTAGAACCTGCGCTATAACAGAGCCGAACATGCACAATAACAAAGTAGAACTTGCGCAGTTCTCAGCTCAGGCTAAAGGGCTCATGTCATCATCAACACCACAATCCTCTCACAGACAACATAATCTCGGGACCTGACAGTTAGCCTGATCACTTTACACTGGCAGACACTGCACAGTGCTCCAGGTGTTCCTCCCGAATAAGCACTAACCTGGGATGTCTAAACAAGTTTAACTGCGGCACACCTCAATACATCTTCTGTGGCCTTCTCCGTGCTGCAAACGCCCAATTCCATCAATATCAATCTTCACATGAGATTTGTATTCACAGTTTATCTGTTCACAAGTGGCTTTTATACTCACTCTGTGTTCTTGTTTAGCTACTGGATTTTACAGTGTAAAGCAATGAATACAAGGGAAAAAAAGACATGAAAATGGTCAGCTTTACAAGAACATGATCACAAATGATTAAGCATGTTGTGGTGACAAGCCTTCATCAGCAAACACAAAATGAAATACAAACAAGGCAATACAAATGCTGTTTAGGCATAGTAATACATAAACAGAACAATACAGGATATTTAAAAGAAACAGATATACACAAATTGTATCCACCCTATACATTATTGTGAGTCACCAACCATTCCACAATCACTAAAGAATATCGAGGCTTTAGAGCTTAAATGTTACACAAATGTTCTTAGAATTCAGTCCAGCACTACTAAAAGTAGTGTTTTTGGACTACACTCAATTCTTTAAAGTTGTTCATGATACTATCATTCTATCTTTGATGTGCTCTTCCTCTGTATCACTTATATTTATTCAATGTGGCTCTTTGTAGCAGATGGTACCAGGGCATTGTTGTCAGGTTGCCAAACCATTTAATCCCTTATTTTTTTTTATAAGTGCACGGTTGGTTTCAGACCTAGTCGTCTTATAATTTTCTCATTCCTAATTTGCTGTCTACATCTTGCTGGTCTTCCTTCAACTCTTCCTTCCAGTATGGTTGCTACAAGAGAGCTGTCTATTAATCTAACCAAAATATTTAATTTTCTGTTTTACTTCACTCATAAACTCACATTTGAATCCCAGTCTCTCCTCTCGAGAACTTCAGTGTTTGTTTGGTTTCCATGCAAATATGACCTATTCTTCTGTAACTGATGTTTATCAATAGCCTACCTACACCATGACCACTACAACTAGCCTAGGGTCAGCACAACAGACTGCCCATATCATAACCACATTGTGCAGATACTTACAGAAAACAAGAGGTTCTTCTTGTCCTGGTTCACAGCACGTGGATCAGGGATGGCGTCAGTGTGCTTCAGAACACTGACACTCTCACCTGTAAAACAAGAAAGAGTTCAGAAATCATATAGCTTACATGAAACGCACATCAATAAATGCACTTTACTTCCCTGGAAGGTACACTGGTGGCCAGCCACCTACTTTCACTGAGGTCCAAGGTTCCACCTCTAATGTTGTGTCACATGGTCTTGTACCATTTAACTTGTGTTGTTTCAGTGAATCAAGTGTCTCCCACTCTCTCTTTCTTTCTCTCTCCACACACAAACACTGCCAGCCTCACTGTCTGTCTTGTCTATCTCTTTCTATCCACAAACACTGCCTGTCTCTATATTTGTTTTATCTCTCTAGGTCTCTCTCTTTCTCCATACACACTGCCTGACTGTCAGTGTTATATTGTCAGTGCAATGTTCTGTAAAGGACTTGTTACAGGTTGATATTGTATCACTTTTTTTTCATTGTGTCCACAGTAACCCATCAGAGCATCGTGACTGAGAAAGGCTGGTCTTGTGATTTCATGAACTGATGCCTTCGATGGCCGCACTATTCTAGGAACTTCCCCTCAAAACATATTTTGATGGAATCCTACTTCCAGTTACCATGACAACCGCTGTCTACACACAAAACCTATTCTTTTGGAATCTGTCTACACTGTTACCATATGATGACCACTGTCAACACACAAAACTTATTTTGTTGGAATCTGTCTATATTCTATAACCATATGATGACCACTGTCAACACACAAAACTTATTTTATGTCTATATTCCGTTACCATATGACCACCACTGTCAACACACAAAACTTATTTTGTTGGAATGTCTATATTCCGTTACCATATGACGACCACTGTCAACACACAAAACCTATTTTGTTGGAATCTGTCTATATTCCATAACCATATGATGACCACTGTCAACACACAAAACTTATTTTATGTCTATATTCCGTTACCATATGACCACCACTGTCAACACACAAAACTTTTATTTTGTTGGAATCTGTCTATATTCCGTTACCATATGACGACCACTGTCAACACACAAAACCTATTTTGTTGGAATCTGTCTATATTCCATAACCATATGATGACCACTGTCAACACACAAAAAACTTATTTTATGTCTATATTCTGTTTCCATATGACGACCACTGTCAACACACAAAACCTATTTTGTTGGAATCTGTCTATATTCCATAACCATATGATGACCACTGTCAACACACAAAACTTATTTTATGTCTATATTCCGTTACCATATGACCACCACTGTCAACACACAAAACCTATTTTGTTGGAATCTGTCTATATTCCATAACCATATGATGACCACTGTCAACACACAAAACTTATTTTATGTCTATATTACGTTACCATATGACCACCACTGTCAACACACAAAACTTATTTTGTTGGAATGTCTATATTCCGTTACCATATGACGACCACTGTCAACACACAAAACCTATTTTGTTGGAATCTGTCTATATTCCATAACCATATGATGACCACTGTCAACACACAAAACTTATTTTATGTCTATATTCCGTTACCATATGACCACCACTGTCAACACACAAAACCTATTTTGTTGGAATCTGTCTATATTCCATAACCATATGATGACCACTGTCAACACACAAAACTTATTTTATGTCTATATTACGTTACCATATGACCACCACTGTCAACACACAAAACTTATTTTGTTGGAATGTCTATATTCCGTTACCATATGACGACCACTGTCAACACACAAAACCTATTTTGTTGGAATCTGTCTATATTCCATAACCATATGATGACCACTGTCAACACACAAAACTTATTTTATGTCTATATTCCGTTACCATATGACCACCACTGTCAACACACAAAACCTATTTTGTTGGAATCTGTCTATATTCCATAACCATATGATGACCACTGTCAACACACAAAACTTATTTTATGTCTATATTACGTTACCATATGACCACCACTGTCAACACACAAAACTTATTTTGTTGGAATGTCTATATTCCGTTACCATATGACGACCACTGTCAACACACAAAACCTATTTTGTTGGAATCTGTCTATATTCCATAACCATATGATGACCACTGTCAACACACAAAACTTATTTTATGTCTATATTCCGTTACCATATGACCACCACTGTCAACACACAAAACCTATTTTGTTGGAATCTGTCTATATTCCATAACCATATGATGACCACTGTCAACACACAAAACTTATTTTATGTCTATATTACGTTACCATATGACCACCACTGTCAACACACAAAACTTATTTTGTTGGAATGTCTATATTCCGTTACCATATGACGACCACTGTCAACACACAAAACCTATTTTGTTGGAATCTGTCTATATTCCATAACCATATGATGACCACTGTCAACACACAAAACTTATTTTATGTCTATATTCCGTTACCATATGACCACCACTGTCAACACACAAAACCTATTTTGTTGCAATCTGTCTATATTCCATTACTATATGACGACCACTGTCAACACACAAAACCTATTTTGTTGGAATCTGCCTACAGGTGCCATGCAACGACCGCTGTCTACACACAAAACCTATTTTGTTGCAATCTGTCTACATCCCGTTACCATGACGACCGCTGTCTACACACAAACCACAAAGCTACTCACCGGTAAGAATGGCCTGGTCTACTCTCAATGTAGTGGAATGGATCTTGAGAATTCGAATATCTGCAGGAACCTTGTCACCAACTGTCAGAAGATGACAGAGTTTACAATCTTATTTAAAGTTGGACATAACGTAAGTCGACGAGTTCTTTTCCCTCACTTATAATTTAATAATATACTTATACCAGTGGGCTTCAAATGAAAACCTTAAAAATGTGATAAAAATTATAATAACCAAGCCATTGTCTTGTAGCCTGCTAATATTGTTGTTAAGGATGTCAACAGTGTTCAGCATGTGACATCATGGTACAAACAAACTCAGTGACGTCATAGGACAGTTTAAATTTGGCCACCCCACTTATCACATACACCGAAAAGGAGCACCATTCTATTATGTTGTTTATTTTAATCAGGGAAGGGGCGAAACCTATAGAAAGTCATCAGCGAATGAAGGTCCGGTGTGTCAATGCATGCCTGTCAGTCAAGTTTTTGCGTGGAGTAGGAAGCTTCAAAACAGCGTGACTTCTGTCAGGCACACCGAACTTAGAGTGGTTACACGCTTGACCAAGATAATTTTTTTCAACAGAAATCCAAGGATTTTATCAGCGCTGGAGGACTTTCAGAACATATTCACCACACACACAAACATTTAAGGTTTTCACCACATCTCCCCCTTGACCACAGTTCCACATCTCCCCATTGACCAAACATCCACATCTTCCCATTGACCAGACATCCACATCTCCCCATTGACCAGACATCCACATCTCCCCCTTGACCACAGTTCCACATCCACCCATTAACCAGACATCCACATCTCCCCCATTGACCAGACATCCACATCTCCCCATTGACCAGACATCCACATCTCCCCATTGACCAGACAACCACATCTCCCCATTGACCAGACATCCACATCTCCCCCTTGACCACAGTTCCACATCTCCCCCAGTGACCAGACATCCACATCTCCCCATTGACCAGACATCCACATCTCCCCATTGACCAAACAATCACATCTCCCCATTGACCAGACATCTACATTTCCACTTTAACCAGAGTTCCACCCCCCCCCCCCACTCCCCATGACCACAGTTCCCCATCTCCCCCTGATGTGGGGGGCTAAAGCCTGACCACTGTGCTGATGTGTGCAGTGCACTATCAATCAAGCCAAAGCAGCTGGCTACATAAATACACCTGACACTATCTCCTCGCATGTGAGGATCCCTGCCTTGATCTGCCGCTATAAATGTCACCATATCCCATTTAGCCACACAACAGAGATGCATCAATGGTGAAGACTTCTACTTTCAGTAAAGCTGTCTAAACACTGTCTGTGATATTACACTCACTCAAGACCCACCTTAATATCTTAGATTAATGTGTGAAGACAACTCTAAATAATTCCCCCCCAACCCCTCTTGCCCCAACCTCATGTCTCTCAGACTGGGAACCCCTGCTACAAAATAGTCATTCACTTGAACCCCTGACCGGGTATAGTTATAACCTGGTCAACAAATGCCTGAAGAAGTTGAATGTGTCCGCCCAAAGGCACAAATAGCACGCAATTACGCAATTACGTCCAAAACAAACATTCCTGGAATGAAGAAAAAGAAACCCTGCTACAATATATTCATTCACTGGAACCCCTGCTACAATATATTCATAGATATGCACCCAGGACACACTGACAGAGGAATTTAAAACTCTGAAGAATGCCTTAAACCTGAATGGGTACTCCACAGGATTTATAAAGCGCCACTGCCAACAGCCCAAACCGAAATCAGAAGTAACTACAGTCCCTAAACTCAAAGTATTCATCCAGCTAACCTTCCGAGGAGATGACGTAATGCAACGTCTTCGGGACCGGCTCACCACAGCAGTCAAGCGAACATTCTGTGCTGCAGCTCTAGTCATCAGGTACAGAAACACACCGATCCCCGTCCCAGCAGTAAAAGAACCTGTAGCTTTGTACGCCAAATCAAAGTGTATTTACCAATTTACATGCAGATGCGAGGCCATCTACATAGGCAGAACTGAGCGACAGTTACATTGCAGGGTTTCGGAACATATTCCGAATTGGTTGGACAAGATACTACACACAGAAGATGGTAGCCTAGGCAGGCCGACACACCGGAAAAATCTGGCTTCTTCGGTCGGGAGACATGTGCTCGAGAGTGGCCACGTGGTTGAAAGAGACAGTGCCTTCCGTGTGTTGTTCAACACACAAAGTAGTCGATTGTTAAAGTTTGCTGAAGCTATACTAATCAACCTTTGTAAGCTGTCCTTGTGTAAGCAGAAAGACATGTTAGTCAGTTTAAAATTACCGTGGTAGACAATCGACATTACTGTGCGAACATGTGTATATTTCAGTTTGAAGGATTTATCTAATTAATTCACGTAAGTTGTGTGATTTCTGCAGTATGTACCTGACGAGATGCAGCGAAATATGCCAGGCAATAAATTGTGCAATCTATTGTTTGTGTCTTCGTTATTCAAATATATTCATTCACGTAAGTGCTGCTTTAGTCAGCCAGATTATGTTTAGCAGTGAACCGCGCCGTTTACTCTGATAACAACGGGCAGATAAATGCATCACACTAAGTCAAGTACAGGAGCAGCCAAGCATGGCTGTATTTATGAGACAGCGAACAGACTGGCAAGAAATCTACATGGCTATTAAGTGAGGCAGACCAGGGCCCAGGTGTGACATCCATACTCGAGACTAACACATGCGTGTCATCCAGCCAGTGGGTCACACCTCACGCGTCTGTTCAAAGGAGAACACAGCTGGTCACACTGGTGCCCGTTTAACAATCTGCTTATCCGAAGTGCTGAAACCTCGCTAGGGGGAAGATTGTTACAACTTACTACAGCTTACACCTTGCTAGGAGAAGGGATGTTACAACTGCTACAGCTGACATCTCGCTAGGAGAAGGCACGTTACAACTTACTACAGCTTACACCTCGCTAGGAGAAGGGATGTTACAACTGCTACAGCTCACATCTCGCTAGGAGAAGGCATGTTACAACTTACTACAAATTACACCTCGCTAGGAGAAGGGATGTTACAACTTCTACAGCTCACACCTCGCTAGAAGGGATGTTACAACTGCTACAGCTCACACCTCGCTAGAAGGGATGTTACAACTTACTACAGCTTACACCTCGCTAGGAGAAGGGATGTTACAACTGCTACAGCTCACATCTCGCTAGGAGAAGGCATGTTACAACTTACTACAGCTTACACCTCGCTAGGAGAAGGGGTGTTACAACTGCTACAGCTCACATCTCGCTAGGAGAAGGAATGTTACAACTTCTACAGCTCACACCTCGCTAGAAGGGATGTTACAACTGCTACAGCTCACACCTCGCTAGAAGGGATGTTACAACTTACTACAGCTTACACCTCGCTAGGAGAAGGGATGTTACAACTGCTACAGCTCACATCTCGCTAGGAGAAGGCATGTTACAACTTACTACAGCTTACACCTCGCTAGGAGAAGGGATGTTACAACTGCTACAGCTCACATCTCGCTAGGAGAAGGGATGTTACAACTTCTACAGCTCACACCTCGCTAGAAGGGGTTACAACTGCTACAGCTCACATCTCGCTAGGAGAAGGGATGTTACACTTGCTCCCGCTGACACCTCGCTAGGAGAAGGGATGTTACAACTGCTACAGCTCACATCTCGCTAGGAGAAGGGATGTTACAACTGCTACAGCTCACATCTCGCTAGGAGACGAGATGTTACACTTGCTCCAGCTGACACCTCGCTAGGAGAGTGCATGTTACAACTGCTACAGCTCTGCGCCCAGCCCGACCCGGCCGTGTTACATGTGAGGAGATTATTTCCCTGGGGAACTAAAGGCAGTATGCATGGCTATTACACCGTGTGGTGACAGGAAGCTGTCAGACTCTGTTATTCCCTGCATCCATCTTTGGGGGAGCTGTGTGGTCTCCAGGTATGGTGTCCACCTCGAGTGCTGGAGGTCCCGGGTTCAGGCCCCGGTGAGGGCCGGGATTTTTTCTCGTGTACCTCTAGTAATAAAATTTCCCCTGGTCTCTGGGTAGTGAGATCGGACGCCCGTGTAACTTACTGCCTTCTAATAAAATCTAGCGCAGCCATAACCTCCACTTTAGTCCCGATTTCTTCATTTCTGATCTTATCTCTTTTTGGTTGCATTATACCGCACCAACATTGTCCGTGCGTGACTTATTGTTACCTACTCACGTGTTGTTATGTCATATGTTAGTCAGTCGGGCTAGAGCCTCGGCAAGAGGCAGTTATTGTGGAGGAACAGGCTGGTCTGGCCTAGCATAATGAAGTCCAGCCAAAGCGTCTGAAGAGAAAGGCGGCGGTTCACCATAGGGACCGACCAGCCTAGAATATTTTCTCGGGTAGCCACTTGATATCCGCTATATGCGGGGTTGTGTTACGCAGGCACTACAGCGTGTGATTCAGAGGAATCCTACTCCAGAAACGAGGTAACTGCAAGTTTGTGGCTGAGAGATTACAAAGACATCCGTCAACGTTCAATGGCTAATTGAGGATTATCGCATGTTTTGAATGGCTGCAAAAGATATGTACGGCGGGAATAATCATCATCATGAGGCGCTTGAATATTAATGAACTGCTACGGCGGGATAATTGAATGACAGACGGACTTCATCACTCATCTGATAGCTCATCTACTCTCATATTGTTCCTCTTGTACCTTGTGGTGTCCAGGTGAAGCATAAACAGCAGGAAAGTGCCCGTTTATGGGCTTCATGTATTGAGGTTCCCATGGACTCTGTTATTCCCTCTCGATCGTTTACATGGTCGGCCGCTCCCTCTGCTTCCATTTGGTAGGTCCATACTTCCATACTGCTAGTTGGTAATCTAGTTATATGGCCAAACCATTTAACTTGCTATATTCTGGTGACATCTAGCGCTGCTATAACCATAATTTTACTCCTGATTTCTAATTTTCTCTCTTATTGATACATTGAGTATTTTTCTCAGGAATCACACCTTATTGCATCTATCTTTCGATCTTGTCTTCTAATTTGCCATTTGATGGTATTATACTTCCTAAGTACTTGAATCTCTTTATTTGTTTCAGGGGTGTTCATTTAGATTCTTTGTTGTTTTTTCTTCTTTAGTTTTGGCTCATCAAGCATGTCCAATAAATGTCCTTGCCAGTGGATTGTTCCGCGACCGCTGTGTTGAACATTATCTTTGGACAGTTTCAGTTGGAGATCATTCATGTCTGATAACTGGGGGCACGTGTTTGCCATAAACACTAAGACACGTGGTTCTGACAGGCACGTCAGTTACCACAACAGAGTCCTGGGGTCAATCACGGCTATTGGGACTCTCTATCCGGGCTATTGAGGTCGGTCTAGTCCCATAAGATGGGTCCTGGGTCATTTTCAGAATTGCCTTGGAAAAACAGGCAATGAGGAAAGGAATTGGCCGCCCACCTCGTAATGTTGTGGGTTAGAATTGAGAATAAGCTATTTACGGTGTTACACGCTAAGACAAAGAAACAAACTCTATATTGCTGTTTTTATTTAAAGGTTTTCAATAAGTGGATTAGCACTACCAAAATATTTTAGGGGAATAAGGGGTCTGGGTTGAGGGTGGCTAGTGGACATTACAATAGCCTGCTCAGCTCAGCTGTTGTATAATTTGGGTACAGAATACCTACAATTGTTTCAGATAATGGATTTTCTACTTGTTTGTTAATGTCTTTTGAACCATTCTGATTTCCATATAACGCTTTCCTTTTTTCTTCATTATGAAGTCTGGTGTTGTACTCCTTATATTGTATACTGTGTAGGTATTCCTGCTATTGATCTTAAACTTTTCAGTAACTTCAAAGTAATTGTGCACTGCTTTGTATGCAGTCCTCTATACATGGCCTTTATTCCTGCCTTGAAGCTCTTATTTTGTTATCCTCTATACAGTATCGTGTGTTCAAGCAATATATTGTTCATTTCAAATGTGTCTATTATGTTAACAATAGGTGTGGATGTAGGGTAGCGACTAGACACCTGCATGCCGGCCCTGTTGTCAGGGGTTCAAACCACATCCAGGTATATTTCAACACTGACCTGGACGACCCTACCAACATAGAGGCTACCAGGAAATGTCACGAAAGGTAGAGCGGGCCGGCGTGACACTGACCGCATCCCCCGTCACTGCCCGCTGGTCTATAAATAGATACAAATAATTTCTGGCATCAACCCGTCACTACCCGCTGGTCTATAAATATATACAAATAATTTCTGGCATCAACCCGTCACTACCCGCTGGTCTATAAATATATACAAATAATTTCTGGCATCACCCCGTCACTGCCCACTGGTCTATAAATATATACAAATAATTTCTGGCATCACCCCGTCACTGCCCACTGGTCCATAAATAAATACAAATAAGGTCTGGCATCACCCCGTCATTGCCCGCTGGTCTAGAAATATATACAAATAAGGTCTGGCATCACATTCAGTTGTGTAAATGGGACCTTATTTATATTTTAAACCAATCTGTAGTCAGTTTCCCGCTGTGTTATATTCACTGCATGGATTCATACACATATGCTTTCTTGTTCATATTTTATTTTTTATTTTTTTGTGGCGCTTGCTAGCTTTGAACTCAAGCGTAGTCCACACACACTACTAGCCTGGACTGGATTTTGCGTGTGGATTAGCTTTCCCTATTACCGGTGTCCCTCGCCATCAGGCGAGCCCACTCCGACTTCAGGGGTACTTGGAATTTATGGCTCCAAGTCAAGGACGGGAAGTCAACATGCATAACCAGGATGCTTCCTTGTTCATATTTTATAACAGCGAAATGTCCCACCGTACAACCCCAGAGATGTGTCAGGTCTGTATGAATCACGGAAGGCAAAGACGCATCACCAACCTGGCCTGTCGGTGTGACTTAAACGATAAAATAAACAGTTCGCCCCGCCTTTATTTGCCACGCTACAATACCAAAATATTGCAAAGGTAAAAATGTCTGCAGGCCAAAGGTCGGCCAGAAATCACCACTTCTTCCTTTTGCTTCCAAGCAATATTCGCTCACTTATCTAGACGCGCCTTCTGAAATTACTTCCAGGAGACACCAGCCTGAAAATAACGACCTAAAATCGCTTTAACAGCCGTTGGCCAAACTGCAGAAGCCAGCATTGCCGCCTGCAGTAGGCGGTGATAAAGGTCGGATCGGTTAACGTGAGCAAGCATTCTATAAACAAATCATGACTATCCTATCCCGCCATTTCAGTTTATTTCCCGGGATTAAAACATTACTGCCGGGGATCACGGCGCTGTTAAGAGCGCGGTTACCTGTTGTATTCAATGAGTGTGGTGGTGGGGGGGGGGGGGTGTTGTTGATGCAGAGAAGGGGCGGGGAACGCCGGACTGTCGGCCCTATAAGGCCAGTGAAATCGTTTCGTCTTGAATACCACCATCCTTGCGAACAACAAAGTCAGACTACCACACTTTCACACAACAAAAGTCAGACTACCACACTTTCACACAACAAAGTCAGACCACACTTTCACACAACAAAGTCAGAATACCACACTTTCACACAACACAGACTACCACACTTTCACACAACAAAGTCAGACCACACTTTCACACAACAAAGTCAGCATACCACACTTTCACACAATAAAGCCAGACTACCACACTTTCACACACCAAAGTCAGACTACCACACTTCCGGCCAACACATACCACCACACTCTCAAACATCAACGTCTGATCACCACTTTCAAACAACACTGTCTAAGCACAAAAGAAGAACTCACCAGAAACCTCCACGATGTCGCCAGGAACCACTAGGCTGGCTCGAATCTTCTGGACGCTTTTGCTACTGCTGCGGATAACCTTGGCTATCTCCGGCTCGTACTCTTTCAGTGCCTCGATAGCGCTTTCAGCATTGCGTTCCTGGAATGAGGAGAACAAGCGATGGGCTAATAACTGGGCCAGGGGTAGCAGACGACACACACCAGCTTCATGCCATTTGACCAGTGGTTCTCAACCGGTGGGGGAATTCCCCCCTCCCCCTTTCCTTTCCGGGTGGGGGAGGTGGGAGATTAAAGATTATGTCAATATCGCGTTAATACAAGAACCGATTACTTGATATTATTTTTCCCTCCATACTTGACGGTTCTGTACTTCTCGCTCTTCTGAAATTCGTTTTATAATGTAAGTAGACCTGCAATTCACGTTTTATGTAGACGTCTAGACGTGTTATAGTATGTGTTATTAAATTTAGCTTCCATGTTTACGCATGCTGTGTAGCGGCGGGGGGGGGGGGGGATTTATAGGGAGAAAATACGAAGGGGGAGGGGGGTGACATTCTGAACATATGGTGAAGGGGTGCATGGGTCAAAAACGGTTGAGAACTAATGTATAAGACCATGCGAGAATATGGCTGCAGTATGATTAATGTTCTCGTCTGCGTGGGTATACAATCATAACGCGGTTCAGTGACCGGTTACTTTAGTATTCATACTTGAACCACTCACGTCACTACGCGCCATGCAGATAAGCGTGGGCGGTGATGGTTCGCCCCCTCACGCAACCACCAGTCTTGTATCAGCTCTGTCGTCAGGTCACGATTATGTAAATGTGGCAGGTCATCCATGTGGAAGTACCAAGATTCCACATCTAAAGTATGCTTACATGTATAGAATGTTTATGTCGTCTAGTATGTTCCCTAACTGTACCTCCTTCCACTACCATCTATAATTGCACTCAATGCATTGTGTCTTTGGGGCAATATACGACGGTAGTCCACCAATCTGACCGTTTATTGCGCTCTGTATGATATGTCTATATATTACCCCCCTCCCCGACTCCACCAACCTAGGACAGTGTTAGGGCACCAACCTAGGACAGTGTTACGGCATAACCTAGGACAGTGTTAGGGCATTAACCTAGGACAGTGTTAGGGCACTAACCTAGGACAGTGTTGGGGCATCGGCACCAACCTAGGACAGTGTCAGGGCACCAAACTAGGACAGTGTCAGGGCATTAACCTAGGACAGTGTTAGGGCACCAACCTAGGACAGTGTTAGGGCACCAACCTAAGACAGTGTCAAGGCATCAATCTAGGACAGTGTTAGGGCATTAACCCAGGACAGTGCTAGGGCACCAGCCGCTGAGGTTGTGTTACATCGTGGGCACTTTCACAATATGGCCCAGCCAAATCCTCCCCCACACATGTACTGTAAATGTTCTAATGTAGGTTGGTCGTGGACTCTCCCCCCCCCCCCCGGAAGACTTTAACTCCTTAACCCAGTGCATCGGTGTCCAGGCCGTCTATGGGAGTAAGACTGCGACAGAGACCCCCGCTCTCAACCCGGTACCATAGATCCTGTCCACGGGGACTGCACTGCCGCAATCTTCATGTCTCCAAGCTCTGAATGCAGTGGGGTATACATACACAAGAACCGGTGCTGGGATTTCATCTCAGGAGAGGCATATTCGAATGTCATGTCAGAGATAAGGACCCCGGGCAAATGGTGTTAGCCATTATTGTTACGGAACATCGGTACTTGACGAGTCATGTTGTCAACATCACGCAGTCCGACTTCACTTGCCAAAGACATTTCCTGGTAAGCATTTTAGGCGGCGTCGACCTGGGAGCAAATATCAATTGTCACATTCGCCTCGGTGTGAATCCAAACCCACATACACAGGGCCGACACGCAAGTCTAATTCAGGACTTCATTTCTCTCACAGACTTGAGGTACTCCACTGCCAACAGACAGCACATACAGACAGGCTGGCTCTAGCCCTGGGTCAGTAGTGCTTCTCTCACAGACTTGAGGTACTCCACTGTCAACAGACCGCATATACAGACAGGCTGGCTCTAGCCCTGGGTCAGTAGTGCTTCTCTCACAGACTTGAGGTACTCTACTGTCAACAGACAGCACATACAGACAGGCTGGCTCTAGTCCTGGGTCAATAGTGCTTCTCTCACAGACTTGAGGCACTCCACTGTCAACAGACAGCACATACAGACAGGCTGGCTTTAGGCCTGGACCAGTAGTGCTTCTCTCACAGACTTGAAGCACCCCACTGTCAACAGACAGCACACCTCTGACAGGCTGGCACTAGGCCTGGGCCAGTAGTGCTTCTCTCACAGACTTGAGGCACTCCACTGTCAACAGACCGCACATACAGACAGGCTGGCTTTAGGCCTGGGCCAGTAGTGCTTCTCTCACAGACTTGAGGCACTCCACTGTCAACAGACCGCACATACAGACAGGCTGGCTCTAGCCCTGGGTCAGTAGTGCTTCTCTCAGACTTGAGGCACTCCACTGTCAAGACTGACAGGCTGGCTCTAGCCCTGGGTCAGTAGTGCTTCTCTCACAGACTTGAGGCACTCCACTGTCAACAGACAGCGACCACAAGCCCAGAGGCAGGTATCCTGTGTGTAACTGTTTCACTTCTATAATCATCTGCCAATGTAGCGACCATTAAGGTAACAACACGAACAATCAACCCCTCACACCTATAAAACACCAGTATAGCTACCTTCACTGACACCTGTACATTTATTTCACAACCGTCCCAAAACAAAAGCCTAGAATAATCTAACTGTTTAAAACGTCATCATTCCGCCTGACCAGTTTCAAGTGCCTCGTCATTGCACGCTGTATCGACCACTGGAACAACACGGAAGGGCACAGTTAAAAGCTGGGGGGTATAAATAACCCCTGGCTGCTATGTAAACTAGACCCAACTAACAGGTTTATATATGCCGCTTGTTTCTGGTGATGAATGTGTAAGTAGAGGTTCGTGAATGGATATTTTAAAACAGTGATAGCAAGTTTCCAGCGCCGAGCTAAGTCATAAAGCCACCGTTACACGTTTGAATGATAATGGGTGTATTTTTGAAGTGTATCTGCCTTCCGTTGTCTAGCGAGTATTGAATGGGTAGCGGCTGGTAATGTGTCGCCTGTATTGTAAAACACAGAAGCAAGCATATCATGCCACAAGCGTGATGACGTATCTAGTTGCAGTGCTTGAGGAACGAACGAACAAAATTTATTTTCAATGGGTTAAGAATTGGGCACGCAGGCCCGTCTAACATCAATCAATCAATGAGGTGCCGTCTCCACAATTAAGGTTGGCTGCAACGGATCTCCAAAACTGTCTGTTCTCGTCTTGACAGTACATTCTGAGAGACTGATGTTCGTCCATCTCTTGATGTTATCTTTCCACTTGTATCGTTGTCTACCTCTTGCTCGCTTGCCATCAACCCTGCCCTCCAGTATGGTCTTTTAACGTGGCCGAAATATTTAACTTGCCTCTTTTTTTGTTCTTTACATCAACTCTCTTTTCATTCCCAGTTTTTCTAGAACCTCTGTATTGGATTGTTTTTGTTTCTGTCTAACATACTGTCTTCTACAACACTCTAGCAAGAGATCAGAGGCAGGTCTAACCCTAGTGGCGCCTGTATTGTAAACACAGAAGCCTACCAGGGCAGTGCAGTCCCTTCTTGATTTTCCAACAATGCACTTGCCTACCTCCGAGACAATGACAGCACACAACAGCCACCGACTGCATAGTCAGGTTTTAAAAAGGCCAAAGATTAAAATGAGGAATGCGTAATTTTACTGAGAAATAAACCCAGCAATGTGAGAACTTGACAAGTGGTTTTAAATGAAGTCCATGGCTGCAACAGATGACAAACTTTCACCCAGGCATGCTTCCTCGCTGAACCCAATCTTTGTGGTCTGGTAGATCGAGATGATCTCGGTTCTAAAACAGTAGGTGGAGCCTCTGAGGAAGTAAAGGCTGAAAAATATCAGCTTCTTGTGTGTGTCAGGCCATGCGGGTGTACCAGGAAATGAACAAGCTAACAGGCTTGTGGGCCTTATGAGATGCCCTCAGAGAGACAGGGCGACTAAACGAATGAAATAACTGTACATCTGCTAGACTTGACGAACTGCGAGAACATCCAAGTCAAAAACCTCCAGCATAAGAATGGTGGAAGCAGCATTATGTGGGTTAGAGAAGTGTAAAGTAAAGTGGAGAAAGGAATATTTTGTGTGGAATGGCTCAACTCGCTTCAGAGGTCACAGAGTGTGAGAATTGTATGGATGTTTTGCCCTGGCCGTGTGGAAGTGCGGGCGAATGAACAGGCTGATAGGCCAGCAGGGAATGCACCTCTTGGTGGTCGATTGCCTATAGACAAGGGAGAAGTAGTCGTGTGCCTGTGGGACCAGGTCAGAAAGTGTGAGAACATTGAGAACCCATGTGTGGACAGAATGAGATTGTGGGAGATAGGCAGGGATTCTGGAAGAATCTCAAAAACTAAGAGGAAAGACCAGGAGAATTTTCAATCAGATAGCAGTGGGAACGATTAGTAGTCTCTTTGCTGGCTGTTAAACGAGGGGAGGGGTGGGTGGAGTGCGTATGACTAAGTGCAGTGATGTCGGTTCTTAGCCCAAGTCAACCAAGTCAAAAGTCATGCACTATGCTAGAGTCAAAGAAGAATGGTAAACCAATACCTGTCCGCCGCTACCCGCTAAGGCAGATGATAAAGAGAGCGTCAAAGCACTTACGGACTGATTAGTCCAATATGCAATCAGGATAATCTGGCTACCTAGTTAACATACAAGTATATAATTATTATAAAGATGCATCGCATTAAACCGTCTACATGTGGCTAAACTGTAGCAACTTTAATGATTTCCCAAACTCCTGCATTGTTGATGACCAGTCTATCAAGGTGGCTTTACAAACTTTTCTATTTTGTGCAGATACATCAACAGAAGTCAACAATAATGTCAACATTTCATGATAACACACAAAAACGTACAGCCCAATAAAAACAGGTTCAACCAACATGCCGGTATGGAGGGCAGCTCAGGTCACCCTTAGGGCAGCTCAGGTCACCCTTAGAGCAGCTCAGGTCACCCTTAGAGCAGCTCAGGTCACCCTTAGAGCAGCCTGACCAAAGAACACACTGTAACATGCCCCAGGCTGAAGATAAACTGTGTTAACAGCTCGTATACACACAGGAGACAGGCCACTTCACAGACTTGGTAAACAATGGCTCTTTGACCAAGAAAGCGGTTCAGTTTCTGGACAACTTTTATGTGAATGTGTGTATTTGTGATTCAGTTTCTGGACAAGTTTTATGTGAATACATGCATTTGTGATTCAGTTTCTGAACAAGTTTTATGTGAATGTGTGCATTTGTGATTCAGTTTCTGAACAAGTTTTATGTGAATACGTGCATCTGTGATTCAGTTTCTGGACAAGTTTTATGTGAATGTGTGCATTTGTGATTTAGTTTCTAAACAAGTTTTATGTGAATGTGTGTATTTGTGATTTAGTTTCTAAACAAGTTTTATGTGAATACAAGCATTTGTGATTCAGTTTCTGGACAAGTTTTATGTGAATGTGTGCATCTGTGATTTAGTTTCTGGACAAGTTTTATGTGAATGTGTGCATCTGTGATTTAGTTTCTGGACAAGTTTTATGTGAATGCATGCATTTGTGATTTCGGCATGGTGAAGAACATGCTGACCAATAAAAAGCTGCCAGTTGCTGTGAGAAAAAGAGTGCTATTGCCATATAGAACTGATACTATTATATGCATGTGAAACATCGACAATTAGCAGAAAGGCAGAGAAACATCTAATGGCAGTGGAAATGTGGTTTCTGAGGAAAATGCAAAGAATACAATGAACGGACAGAAAAACTAAGAAGTAAGCCCTGTACAAAAGAAAAGAAACAAAAATATTACAGAAATTAGACACTGACATCCAAGATTGTTTATGCACCCTAGGATGAGAATTAAACTACACATCTTAGTGACAACTGGCAAGCTTGAGGGGGAAAGAACCAGGGGAGGACAAATAAATACCTAGATAGTGGTCACATGCATAATGGGGATAAGAACTGGGACCTGATACACTCTGATTGCGTCAGATGGCGAACCATGCCCGCCCATGTTTAATGGCACAGCAAATTACGGTGATATAAGTGTCAAATCAATACTGAGCTCATTTCGCTGTAAAACTGCACAACACAGGTTTAAGTTCTTAAGTACTGGGCAAATACCAGCCCAGGTGGTTTTAAAACAGCTTCCTACCTGCCAGACTCCCACGACAGCGTTCAATACCAGGATAGTTAAAATGACAAAAGGCTCGACAAATGCCGTCACTTGTTCGGCGCTCTCCTCAAACCAGGCTAAAACCTGCAAAGAGAAAGACAAGCAACATTCTGTCAGAGACAAGCAACATTCTGTCAGAGACGAGCAACATTCAGTCAGAGACGAGCAACATTCAGTCAGAGACGAGCAACATTCAGTCAGAGACAAGCAACATTCAGTCAGAGACAATCAACATTCAGTCAGAGACAAGCAACATTCAGTCAGAGACAAGCAACATTCAGTCAGAGAGCAAGTGCTGACCAAACTGCAATCTCAACACTTCACAAGCTGAGGACTACAAACATGAGATTGTGTTAAACATCCATTAACATTCCTACCTTGGCGCCACAAGTCTTTTGGGCGTGTATATTTTTATGTAGATATTTAAGCACGTGAGGTGTATTTTCCCATCATGCCAGGCATTTCCTCTGTCAAAGATCTAAACGGTTATTTTCTCATCACACCTGGCACTTCCCCTGTCAAAACTCTAAATGGAGTATTAGGGTTTGGCTTGCGTGACCAGATGCAATGAGGCTATGAGAAAGTTTGAGAATCGCTGACTCAACAACCGGGTCACTGTGGTGGCAAATACAGAACTAGGTCTGGCACTGGCCAAGCCAAGGCCCTGGAGCACAGAGCACCAAGTCTGGCTAAAGTTCCACGGATAACCATGTTTAAAGAAAAAGTTCGCTGCATATCCATTACAGGACGTTGTAGTCACACCAGCGTTTTTTTTTTTTTTTTTTGCTATTGTGATCTCTTGGCATGTTTACGTTTAGTTGTTTGCCAGTGATTTCTGAACAACCGGCACCCATACCATTTTCGTTTTTAAAAAAACAACAACGGAACGCGGTCTGCTGGATAACGAACTGCGTCCGTAACTACTTCACCACAGAACCGGTGGATCACCATGACTCAGATGTAAAGTCTCAGTACCGGTCCTGCACACCCAGCTGGTTTCTCAGCTTAAAGAGGGGCAGGAGGGCTCCTAAACACGGCTTCCGTGGTGATGATACTGCAGTACCGGGTCGGGAAGTGTCTATACCAAACTTACTCGATATCCGGAAAGTATCAGCCTCGGACAGAGAGCTATAATCCTTGCCCCCCCCCCCTCTCTCTCTCTCTCTCTCTCAATAATCGTACATCTAACACACACTGCCAGGTAGAGGTGTGAACCGGGAGATGCACAGCGAGACAAACGTCTACAGGAGAAAGATCAAAGAATTGTTGATACCCCAGAGGCTGGATTCATTCCACATGGGCTGTGTGTTGAAATAAGCAGCAAATTGAAACAAGGCTTTTCTTTGAATAACGAAGACACAAACAATAGATTGCATAATTTATTGCCTGGCATATTTCGCCGCATCTCGTCAGGTACATGGTGCAGAAATGACATAACATAAACTAACGTAATTATAAAAATCCTTCAAACTGAGTTAAACGCGTATTCGCACAATAATTTCAATTGTCTATCGCGGTAATTTTAAACTACCATGACTTTCTGTTTGCACAAAACTGGCTATGTAGATTAATTGTGATAGCTTCTGCTACCTTTAACGTGCGACTAATTTGTGTGTTAAACAACACGCGAAACGCATTGTCTCTATAAATCACGTGGCCTGTTTTTAAAATGTGCCGCCTAATCGATGACGTGGGAGGTTTGTGGTTTTTCTTGTCGAAATTGGGCATGGATTCTCCACGTCTGACGTCATGGGTTGCCGAAAGTAGTCCAATCGAGACAAAGGTGGACTTTGTTACGCTGTGTTGTGTCAGGTCGAGCGACGTCACTGTACATTGGGTAACCCCGTGGATTGCGCGGGTTGAATCAGCGAAAGCTACAAACCTGTCGATCACCCAAGCACGTGTGTGCGTGCGTGTCACTGACAAGTTAGCTAACAGTGAGTTTATTTAATAGTGACTATATAGGCAAGAGTGCACGGACTTCTTTTGATGCGAGTAAACAATTCTCTTTGTGTGTTTAAACAGTTCTCTTTGTGTGTTAGCTGTTATTTCAAGAGATCTTCATTTCTCTTTCTATCCATCCATTGTGTTTTCATCATAGAAAACCATATCAACGCACATTTCACATAACTCTCACTAGACTCACTAGTCTCCTAAGTGTCCATGAATCGCTTCCGTACACCAGAAGAGGCTCAATATAGCGCTTACGAACGCTTGCCCTGACCCCGACTGACAAAGATATATAGTGAGAATATTCTCCACCTTGTGAAATATTGGCTTTGTCTAGGCTGTTCTACATTGAACTCCCTTCCCTAATACATCTTCCATCTGCTGTAATTAAAGTACCCACAAGTTTAAATACATTCACTTGAATGTTAAACAGACAAGCTGAGAAACATCTAATGGCAGTTGAAATATGTTTTTTTTGTGTGGAAAATGCAAAGAACACCAAGGAAAGACAGAAAAACTAATGAGCTTGTCCTACCAGAAACAGATGAAAACCGTAAACGAGAAATTAGACACAGATTTTTGGGCATGTTATGAGAAGAAATACTACAAAAATTAGTGAAAACTGGAAAAAGGGTATAATCAAATCCACAGATGTAAAACAGAGGGGGTATAATCAGACCAACAGGTCTCTCTCTATATGTAAAACAGAGGGGGTATAATCAGACCAACAGGTGTCTCTATGTAAAACAGAGGGGGTATAATCAGACCAACAGGTCTCTCTCTATATGTAAAACAGAGTATAATCAGACCAACAGGTCTCTCTCTATATGTAAAACAGTATAATCAGACCAACAGGTCTCTCTCTATATGTAAAACAGAGTATAATCAGACCAACAGGTGTCTCTATATGTAAAACAGAGGGGGTATAATCAGACCAACAGGTGTCTCTATGTAAAACAGAGGGGGTATAATCAGACCAACAGGTCTCTCTCTATATGTAAAACAGGGTATAATCAGACCAACAGGTCTCTCTATATGTAAAACAGAGTATAATCAGACCAACAGGTCTCTCTCTATATGTAAAACAGAGTATAATCAGACCAACAGGTCTCTCTCTATATGTAAAACAGAGTATAATCAGACCAACAGGTCTCTCTCTACATGTAAAACAGGGTATAATCAGACCAACAGGTCTCTCTCTATATGTAAAACAGGGTATAATCAGACCAACAGGTCTCTCTACATGTAAAACAGGGTATAATCAGACCAACAGGTGTCTCTATATGTAAAACAGGGTATAATCAGACCAACAGGTGTCTCTATATGTAAAACAGGGTATAATCAGACCAACAGGTGTCTCTATATGTAAAACAGAGTATAATCAGACCAACAGGTGTCTCTATATGTAAAACAGAGTATAATCAGACCAACAGGTCTCTCTCTATATGTAAAACAGGGTATAATCAGACCAACAGGTGTCTCAATATGTAAAACAGGGTATAATCAGACCAACAGGTGTCTCTATATGTAAAACAGAGTATAATCAGACCAACAGGTGTCTCTATATGTAAAACAGGGTATAATCAGACCAACAGGTCTCTCTCTATATGTAAAACAGGGTATAATCAGACCAACAGGTCTCTCTATATGTAAAACAGGGTATAATCAGACCAACAGGTCTCTCTCTATATGTAAAGCAGGGTATAATCAGACCAACAGGTCTCTCTATATGTAAAACAGGGTAAAATCAGACCAACAGGTCTCTCTCTATATGTAAAACAGAGTATAATCAGACCAACAGGTGTCTCTATGTAAAACAGAGTATAATCAGACCAACAGGTCTCTCTATATGTAAAACAGGGCATAATCAGACCAACAGGTCTCTCTCTATATGTAAAACAGAGTATAATCAGACCAACAGGTCTCTCTCTATATGTAAAACAGAGTATAATCAGACCAACAGGTCTCTCTCTATATGTAAAACAGAGTATAATCAGACCAACAGGTCTCTCTCTATATGTAAAACAGAGTATAATCAGACCAACTGGTCTCTCTCTATATGTAAAACAGAGTATAATCAGACTAACAGGTCTCTCTCTATATGTAAAACAGAGTATAATCAGAACAAAGGTCTCTCTATATGTAAAACAGGGTATAATCAGACCAACAGGTCTCTCTCTATATGTAAAACAGAGTATAATCAGACCAACAGGTGTCTCTATGTAAAACAGAGTATAATCAGACCAACAGGTCTCTCTATATGTAAAACAGGGTATAATCAGACCAACAGGTCTCTCTCTATATGTAAAACAGAGTATAATCAGACCAACAGGTCTCTCTCTATATGTAAAACAGAGTATAATCAGACCAACAGGTCTCTCTCTATAGTAAAACAGAGTATAATCAGACCAACAGGTCTCTCTACATATGTAAAACAGAGTATAATCAGACCAACAGGTCTCTCTCTATATGTAAAACAGAGTATAATCAGACTAACAGGTCTCTCTCTATATGTAAAACAGAGTATAATCAGACCAAAGGTCTCTCTATATGTAAAACAGAGTATAATCAGACCAACAGGTCTCTCTATATGTAAAACAGAGTATAATCAGACCAAAGGTCTCTCTATATGTAAAACAGAGTATAATCAGACCAACAGGTCTCTCTATATGTAAAACAGTATAATCAGACCAACAGGTCTCTCTATATGTAAAACAGAGTATAATCAGACCAAAGGTCTCTCTATATGTAAAACAGAGTATAATCAGACCAACAGGTCTCTCTATATGTAAAACAGTATAATCAGACCAACAGGTCTCTCTATATGTAAAACAGTATAATCAGACCAACAGGTCTCTCTATATGTAAAACAGTATAATCAGACCAACAGGTCTCTCTCTATATGTAAAACAGAGTATAATCAGACTAAATGAACTTTGTGTGGAAGACATGGGAGAGGCTATAATCAGACCAAACGTGGTGGGGGGGGGGGGGGGGTGTTAACCAGACCAAATGGTGTCTGTGTCACGGCAAGACGACTGCATCCAGAATTCTAGTCGGGAAAACTGGTTGGATAAACCAGGCTAAGATATTGCTGAGATGTCATAAATATTCCTCCCAGGATCAATACAGCATGGAAGGCGCATCCGTGACGTTCGGGTTTATGAGACCTGCATCCGTCACTGAATGACCGAACACATCCGTGCGAGAGCGCGACCAACTCTTGTTTGTTGAGCCATTTCCCCGGAGAAAATCAATGTTAAAATACTGGTGAACAACAGCAGGCGGGCAGGTTTTGTCAATAGTGAAACCAGTACACGCCAGATGGGCGGGATGAGGCAAGATCCACGTACCATAACTATCTCACAGATATAAAACTGCGCGCTCGTTGTAGAAACATTTTTTGTTATTGGCATATCCTATTACAGGACATCGCTGTCAACACCAGCAATTTAGCGCTGTTATTGATTTCTTGGCAAGATTACGCTCAGTAGTTTGCCATTGCTTACTGAGCGACCGTCTCATATACCCCCATAAATTACCAGGGCGGCGCGATCCGCTACCGAATCTCGCGCAGCTGCGTTACCCCACGTGGATATACGGGATTACTAAGAAAGTCGTTAACACCTGGGCCAGGGAGACCGGCTGGATATACATACACGTGTAATAAATGCTCACATAGGCACTGGAGCTGCCGAGTTTGTGCCCTGTGCGACGCTGTCTGCACGCCTTTTAGCGAAGAGACCGAGTCATATGAGATAATGCCCCATGCAATGAAGTCGATCCTCTCTCTCGCCTTGAGACCAACAGTGACCAAGAAATCAATCTGTAGAGGTGATTACATTTCTCCGCGGCTCTGGAGGACATCTATAATATTCAGTATCAGGCAGATCTCTTGGAAATTACCCTTCGTCATCTGCGTATTCTGTGCCCTAGAAACCGCTATCATTTGGTTACATAAACCAAAGAGTAGCCCGTTTGTTACCGACACAAGCATCGTAGTTATGGTCATTCATGGTCACACGCCATCTGGTTGCGATCGCCAGTGATAAAACGCCATGTCGCTGCGATCTTTCGTGGGCATATGCGATATCATTGCGATCTTTACTGAAAAATGCGATATCATTGCGATTTGTCCTGGCAATGCGCGATCTTTAAAGGTCAAGGTATCATTCAGACTCATTATGCTTCTATACTTGCAGGAGTTCCACCGCAGCAAACATGAATCGACGGACTACTCTTCGGTTATGTAACCAAATGGAACATCATTATGTGTAAAAGTAGCGTAGCCCGCATGTTGGGCGGCTAGGCCTCTCATTTCACTAGGCGGGAGATCATGGAGTTGTTGTGTATGCAGGCAGCCAACCAATGAGCTTGAGGTTGACACGGTAACCTAGCAGCCCGCTACCTCTTCCTCCATACACGCTACATCATCATCATGTGGCGTACTGATAAACATGGGCGATCAAGCTTCGCAATCTCTCCATCTGGTACACCAATCTCAGATCAGGTCAGTATTCTTGTCCCCATGTATGCCATTTGGTCAAGCCAGCTGTGTATTTATTTCTTTGTTTTCTTCCTGACCCTTTGCCACCAAGTCAGAGTCAGAACTTTTACTAATGAAAACGGCATGCCTTATTGAACCAACCGTTCGCGTTAAAATCAATAGCAAAGAGACAGAATAAGAATTGATTGCTTCATTATTTCCATACATTCAGCCCTGCGGTAGTGTTATTTCCCAATTACGAAAACGACCGCGCTGCGTTATATTTAGAACGACGACCGACATCAACAGCAATGTGCCGTATTTAGAACGGGCATAGCGTTCGTTATCTTCGCATGCTTACTGAGTATTGAGGAGCGCTGGTCACTGTGTGGTAAGGTCTGAAATGAGATGGCCTCACGCATATCTGCCTCGTGTATATCCGATATATACTCGTGGCTTACGTTTAGCCGACTTGTTCAGCTTGAATCAAGACGCCCTGGTCTTGACCTTGTGTGGTTTGTCGTAGTCACTAAACGAAGCGGCCCCTCAGTGAAGTTAACACTGAAATATATTTAGGAAAAGCCTCGCTAGTGGCTACTGACTGACACTCCGGGACGGGAGAAAGGAGAAAAAAGATAGAGAAAGTGGCGAAGAGGCGAGAGAGGGGGTAGGGGACACCAAGAGACATGCCTGATAGCTTTAAGGCATATCCAGCTCAAACATCACAAAGCCGGATGTGTCGGCCGAATGCTCTGTTGTAAATAGGCAAAATGCAATTACGCTAAAAACAACATCAAACAATTGCAAAATTGCGTTGACCACCTCTCTGTCAGTCTTTGTCTAGTCCTGCAGACTTTTCTCCCCTATGAGGTCCACTCCTTTAGGAGGTCCAGTGTGACCCCCTCCATGGGGGAAAGGAGCCTCGGGGCGTCTACGGCTACCTTCCCAAACATGTATACACGCTCTACATCTCCCCCACCTTTGCGTGTGTGGCTCCTTAAAGATCAACACAAGAAGTCAGGTTATGTACGTATAGTGCTGTGATAAGAGCTCTTCCAGACTCCAAACCATTGTGGACCAATGTTCAGTTTGCAGATGTACCTTCAGTCCACGCTTTCACAAGTTGAAAAGCCAGTATCAGTCTGTTGTCTATTCAGTCTGTATGCCAGTTCAATCTGTGCAACTGTCCACTCTGCGTTGTCGGTGTCCTGTACCCGTCCACTCTGCGTGTCGGTGTCCGGTACCCGTTTTACTCGATCTTTATAGAAAAGCTGTCCCGTTGTTGGTCAAGTTTCCTAATCAGTTTTAAACAGGGGTATCGTCACGGAAGGCGATTTTTGTTCCGTTTAGTTCCGTTGTGCCGCTGCAGTGTACGACCTAGCTGGCCTGGGTGATGATAGGCAGCAGCGCTGAATACATAGTTGGACAGATTTTGAAGCAAACGTTACGACCTCAACACTGCTAAGGGTTTTGTAAAGGCAACAGGACTGTAGTTCTATCATGATGGATCAGATAAACTCAACAGGACTGTAGTTCTACTACTGTGGATCAACTTAACTGAACAGGATCGCAGGCTATCATGATGAATCAGATAAACTTAACAGAACTGTAGTTCTATTATGATGGATCAGATGGTCTCAACAGAACTGTAGATAGAACAATATGGATCAGGTGAACGTTGTAGAATAAACAGTAGTATCTCCGTACTGACCGCAGTCGTGGGAAGTGGAGCCGAACAGCTTTTGAAAACCAACTGGGCGCTCTGACACTAAGTGACACTGCTCTTGGCTTACAAGTGGGCAGTGAGAACGGAAAACTGTCACCTCAGCTCATAACTGGCGGTGAACCATTGCATGTGAAATCAATAGAACTTCTGGCCCCTATATTAGAATCTGCTAAGGGATTAGATTTCTGCCAATTCGATGTACTCGGATATGCGGGTAACAGATGTCTCTGGGTAGAATTACTGCATGCAACAATTGCTGGTCTCTACTTATAGCCATATCGAGGATTTCTGAGTTGGACTTGATTTATAACGTCGGAAAGTTGGAAACACAAGTTGAGCTGTTGGGGAAATTACAAACCAGTTTCTAGACTCCCCCCCCCCCCCCTGAGAGAGAGAGAGAGAGAGAGAGAGGGGGGGGGGGAGAGGAGAGAAGGAAGAAGGGAAGGGAGAAATATCTCACACAACCAAAGACCAACGCTTGAAAGATCACAAGGCGACCGACGTCAACACCAGGGAAGGGCTGCCTGTATTTTGCGTCAAAAGCGCCAGGGGGTGACCCAGAAACACAGGACGGCCCAGGTGTGTGCCCACACACAATCAACGTGCGCTGGAGATACCTCTGAATAACCACCGTTCTATGTTATTATATGAAAGAAGACACCATGTGACATATATATATATATATATATATATATATATATATGTGTGTGTGTGTGTGTGTTTATATAGAGAGAGAGAGACAGACAGACTGCAACCTATGAGAAATAACCAGCAGGTGGTGCAAGAAGTATGTTAACTACCCTGCAGTAAAGCATAAATACAGACGCACTACCAAGTAAACCCAGCCTAATATGGGTACCCGGATATCTCCTAGGAAGCAAAGACGGCTGGCGTGATAACCACCGCACCACATATTGCTTGACGCGTGGTCTAAAAACATGGAGCTAAGACAACATGTCTAACAGCGCGAAAGGCGGTTCTTTGTTTTGTTTGTTAAACTTTAGCATAGCGCCTAAATACAGAACTGGTTTCGCTGATTGGCATAAATGGTCAAATTAGGACGAGCTTGGAACCAACGGTGACGTGGTTCCTGTGAAGATTGTTGCGAATACCTTAACTGCCAAAGTAGCTAACGACTGCCTGTATGAGACTAATAACAGTATAAATAACAGTATATATAACTATAAGAAAGACACAAACGGCATTCTTTAGTCATATAATGAGAATAGAGGCAGTGTAAAATATCGTGAGAACTGGAAAGATCGGTGAGAGAAGAGGAAGAACAAGAGAAGAGATGCCGGATGGGCAGACGGTGGCATGGAGGGATATCACGAACAGAGTTATCGTGGACACTAAGAGCCGAGATCTGTGGAGAGACATGGACACCTATGTCAGTTGGCAGAGAACATGATGATGTTAACCCCAATGTCACATGACAACGGGGCCCTTTACATCTCCATAAAGTATGTGTGACGAAACGCATACACGTGTGTCCGGAGTGGACAGCCGTTGACTCGGTTACCACAAATAATCTCCGACACCTATGACGTATTGAGTCGGTCTATCGGAGGATCGGCGACGTGTCACAGCGGCGCCCGGGCTTAGTTTTCCGCCCGGCTTGCGGCTAACGCCTTCGTTGTCACGTGGCGATACAAGAATTCAACAAACACGGGCGGCGGTTCGATAAAACTGGAACAGACAAAGCTGTATCAGCGACCAGCCCCTGTAGAGTGGAGGAAAATCTATACGGCGACCAGAGAAATGGAAATACGTGGCAGGATGACTCCACAGAAAACTAGTCTATTGTTCTGACAATCGGCCACGCCAAGGTATAACAACACTTATCTATACCGCGCCGCTGGAAACAGACAAGAAAACATAATACAACAGACAACGAGCACTTCTAGACAAGACATCGACCGCGGTTATAGCCAGTTCAGATTTCCGCTCTTTTATGAAGCGAGTGCAGGGATGTCTAAAAAGACGTTTCTCTGTTACAGACACGGCAACCATGAACCCCACCCTCAACTAGTACGATACAACAATTTATCCGTCCCCTTCCCGAGGCTAGGTCAGCGTGGCCGAGAGGTTTATCGATCGCACTCGCGCTTAAAACTTCCTGGGATCTGAAGGCGAGGTAGTGGGTTGGTTTCGCACATCGGCCAGTTGCGCTTCAATGGTGACTTCTCGCTCAGAAAGCAATGACAAACTACTGAACGTAAATTCAGATCAGAGAAGTATTGGATGCTGCAGGATATAACAATGCAAAATAAAAACAGGTATTTGTGACTCCTGTGAAACAAAAAATAAGAGCTAATAATCACAGGCACGTGATTTCAGTGTGCCGGATTTCCGTTTGTTGTAGGCCGTGTCTATGTTTCTTATCACTCTCTTTCGCAGTAGTCATACATACCTAACTGTTTTCATTCTGTACTGAGCTAAACTTGTCTATAAGATCCTATTGGGTTTGAGCGCAATGCCCTGCAATGGACGTGCAATTAATTTTACAAAAACAGATGTAGGTAGCAATGTAGAACCGAAGATGGGACCAGACAGAAATATTAAAACAATAATATAAAATGCAATACAAATTGTTATAGCACTAGGACATTAGACATTTCTCCAAGAGACAGGGAAATACAATCAATGCATTTCCTTTATACTACTATTTTTTTCGATTACATATGATAATAAATATTTTTCCTAATACTAAATATTCCGTCCCTGGTTGCCCATACTCTTTAATTATATTATTTCCCCCCCCCCCCCCAACATTACGCATGCCTTTCCTGGTCACTTGATATTTTGTAATAAATCTTTTCCTAGTTCTAACATCTACAAAATGTGCCCCGCGCCCTGTATTTCATGCCCAGTTCTTGAACATGCAGGAAAGAATGGCCTCCCCGAGTCTAGAACATTGTCGGACAATCATAGAACCATCGTCTCCTAATGACGCACCATTGTGTCTTGTAACGCTTGGTCTGGAGTTTCAGTCTCCCCCCCCCCCCCCCCCGCCACACTATTAACTGTCCCAATTGTCGCGGGTGTGACGTCGAGATCTCACCAGGCCAGTGTCATGAGCAGTCACGCAAAGTCGCCACTGGGAATACCCGGTACAATCACAGCGCGTTTCTGCACCGGCATCTTGTGTCATAATTGAATGTGTTAGCTCCTTCGAGAAATCAGGCAGGTGGCCTTAGTTTCACCAATCTACCGCCATATCTAGACATGTTATAACAGAGCAACCAGAGCTGATGTGGCACAGTTGCTAGGGCACTTGCTTGCCACAATGATGTCGCGGTTCAATACCTGGCAGTGTTAACGATTTGTCACCGGCCAGCGAGGCTGTGCAGTCGACTCTGCATGTAGAATGGAAACGGAATACTTTAAAACACGTTGGAAACTATAAGTGAAGGACGGGTGAGAAAGGGTACTGGTCACCTCATTATACGTAGCACACATGAACGTTTAAAACCTTATGATGCCCTTATGGAGACTTTCTCCTAAACCAGTACCACAAGTCCATCTGCAAGAGAAATGTGTTGCAGTGCTCTCATTCCCTTCTACAAGCTTAGAAACCATCGGAGCAAGCAAGAGAATGTTGTTCCAGGGGGAACCAAGTGATTCCCAGTCCCCAATTCTTCAAGTGGTACTAAAGTGAAAAACTCAAATCACCACGAGTCCAACGTCATCGTCATCCTGCATTCGACATTGCGGTCCTTACTCAAACAGCTACATATATCCTCACAACTCCTCAAATGAAGTCAACTTTCAACACCACACGCACCGAACCTCCCCCAAATTAGTCATATATAAGACATTCAAAACGTTTTCCCGTTGTGAATTTGAATAACAAAGATATAAACAACAGATTGCAAGATTTATTGCCTGGCATATTTCGCTGCATTTCGTCAGGTACATACTGCAGAATTCACACACCATATAGTAAATAACTAGATAAATCCTTCAAACTGAAATATACATACATATGTTCGCACTTTAATGTCAATTGTCTACCACGGTAATTTTAAACTGACTAACAGTGGGTGTGCTTCTGTACCCGATAATTGGAGTTGCAGCACAGAATGTTCGGCCGACTGCTGTAATGAGCCGTAATGTAGACGTTGCATTACGTCATTCCCTCGGAAGGCTAGTTAGATGAATACCTCGAGTTTAGGGACTGTGGTTTCGTCTGGCTTTGGTTTGGGCTGTTGGCAGTGGCGCTTTATAAATCCTGTGGAGTACCCATTCAGGTGTAAGACATTCTTCAGAGTTTCAATTTCCTTCGTCAGTGTGTCCTGGGTGCATATCTTTCTAGCACGGTCAAACAGGGTCCGTACTAAGCCCCGTTTGTACTGGACAGGTGCGAAGCTCTGAAAATTTAAGTATTGGCCAGTCCACGTTTCTTTGCGATACACCGATCTTTGAATTTGTGCCGTCTGCTCTACGTCTCATTAGAATATCTAGGAAAGGCAACGCTCCGTTGTGTTCGTGTTCCATAGATAGAGAGATGTTTTTATGCGTCGTGTTCATTGTGGCGTGGAACGATGTTGCTTGTAGCTCGTCTGTGGTGATAATTAGTATATCGTCCACACACCGATGGTAGAAGACCAAGTTTTTAATGTCTGAGGATCACTTTTCTTCTAAATGTGCCGTGAAGATGTCCGCTAGAATAGGACCAAGAGGACTCCCCATATATAAGGCAGCCTGATTACCTCAGAAATACACCACAGACAACTAGACACACTCATCAGAAACCAGTCATAATCACACATAAGCACTCCCCTCCCAAGCCAAACCTCCATCCCCTCCCGAGTGTCAACGCAGCCATTATGCGCAGACGCTGCCAGCAGCCACGCCCATAACATTGCTACCAAATCCCCAGCGACTATAAACAGTGCGAGAAATCGGATTGCATATAATGACGACAGATTGAGCGCTCGCCACTTCAGTAATCACATAGATGTGTGATAATGGGATTATAACGTCTGGCTGGCGGAGATTTCTAGAATGCCCACTACAATTAACGCGAATAGTTGACACTGAGAAGGCTGGATATAATAATGAACAAAAACCAAAAAAAAAAAATCACGTCTGGGCTGCGTGATTACAACGTGGTCTTGCCCGCTTTGAAGTAACAATGTACATTCTGAACATCTTTTCTCAAACATGGTCGTGTCCCGTGAAATGATCCTGTCTCACAAAATATAGGTGTTTTTTTTTTAATGAGATTCTCCCCTCTGTGTTCATGGAGTCCATGATCACCGATGACAACCATCTGCTGCAGAACTACACTTGGAGTTCTGCGTGGCTGAAATATGTAACGCTCTAAAATGTTCTTTTCTGACCACGGTAGTGAGTTCGTTCCAAACGCCGGCCAGTTGGACTAAAATGTTGACATCTCGTTCTTGACTGATGTGCGTCAATTATAAACAGCTCAGAAGTCGGAACGGATTCGCCCGCATGATAGCGAGGGACACTGGTAATAGGAAAAGCTAACCCACACGGCAAACGTGTCTAATGCACTCCCTTGTAGCAGCAACTACTGGCACTAGTAGTAGCGCCTGTGTGTGCATTACGCTCCAGTTCAAAGCCAGTGAACGCAAGATGTCCACACTTCAACAACATCAGCAAGTCTTAAAAGTCGTGAGGATCGACTTCATTGCACTAGGTTTTATCCCATATGGATCGGTCTCTTTCCGCAGGGCGGCCTGCTGAACGCGTCGCATAATGCACGATCTCCGTATTGCCAGCGACGACCCCCGTGAGTCTCCGAGAAAAATGCACCCGTGAACGAAAAGACGTAGTCCGGAATCGAACCCACAACCTTCGGAGCGCGAGGCAAACGACTTGACCACGGAGCTTCCCCTTCAGTAAGTAAGTTTCTTGTATGTGTTGTCATGCGTCAAGGAAAGACCAGTATTAAAGGAAAGATGTCACGTGGTCGACTAACCTATAAACAGAAACCATCCATTGACACGACGAGCATCCATTCACCACGAACAGAACAAGTGCAGCGGGTGGGGAGCACGCTTACATCGGCTGTTTGGTCTAGTTATTTTCTTAACAGGGCAATAGAGCGTCGTAAGTGGCCCGGAATTTGGGGGCCGCTCCTTCCTGGAGTCAACGGCGTGGAACGTTCAAGGAGTAGAGTAAATCAACAAAACAGCGGAAAGTGGCACGGTTAGCTTTACAAGCATACAATCACAGGTGACATAATGGACGTTGCGGTTTTAACAAACTTCGTCGGCACAAACATAGAAAGCCTTCATCAAGAAGGAGACAGTGTTAGCCGTTTGGTTAGCAACGAACTGTAGCGACTCAGATGTCCGGGCAGTTTTATATCATGGCATGGAGTATCATCAATAGCAGACATGATTGGTGCACACGAGGCGTTGGCAGACGTGATCGCCAGCACTACACGACATGGACTATAAGAAGAAGATGAAGCTTAGGTAGATGTGCATAACCTGCCCTTCAAAACTGCATATGCCACCTTACCCCATTTCTTAGTCATTATTTGTACATGAACTACTATACTTGTATAAGGAGAAAATTCATTCTCATTATATCTGGCCTCCCCCTCTGTCGCTTAATCAGACCTCAAGAAAATGACTTTTCGAGAGAGTTGGGTTTTAAACACACATGACACGTTGGTGGACTTAAAGATCTTTCATCATCATCATCAAGTGCCGTGCCGGCTGGCGTAGGCGTTCATGGCTCTCCATAGATCTCGGTCTTTGGTTTTCTGGATCAACTCTGGTGCTGATATTCCTCCATGCCACCGTCTCAATCCATCCAGCATCACTTCTCTTGGTCTACCTCTGCCTCTCTTCCCCTCGATCTTTCCAGTTGTTACGATGTTCTCCAATGCCTCTCTTCTCATCACGTGACCGAAGAAAGATGTTTGTCTCTGTCTTATTGTTGTATATAATGTTCAAGTTTCATTAGCCTGTTTCAGGCAGTCGTCGTTAGTTACTCTGGCAGTCCAAGGAATTCGCAACATTCGTCTCAGGAACCACATCTCTGTTGCTTCTAATTTCTTCTTAATTTGTTCATTTACGTTCCAAGATTCACTGCCATACAGCAAAACTGGTTCTACATAGCATTTCAGCACTCTCTTTCTTACATTCAGTGATAGTGACTTATTGCATAAGATACTCTTCATTTTCTGAAAAGCGGCTTTTGTCTGCCCTATTCTACTCCTAATCTCTGTTGTACATCTTCCATCTGATGTTATAAATGCCCCTAGGTATCTAAAATTATCAACTTGGTTATGGATTTTCCCTTCTATTTCTATGTCACATTTTGGTGTCACCATTTTCTTTGATATTACCATTGTTACTGTTTTCTTGATATTCAATGAGAGTCCTTTCCTTGCACTCTCTGTTACTACAACGTCTAATAATTGTTGTAGGTCTGTTGAATTATCCGCCACCAATACTGTGTCATCTGCATAGCGTATATTATTTATATTATAACCTCCAACTAGTATTCCTGGCATCTCTTTGATCTCTCTCATTATTACTTCGCTATACAGGGAGAAAAGATCTGGTGACAAGACACACCCTTGTCGTACTCCTAGCTTTATCCGTTCGTAACTACCCTCTTTATTTCCCATTTTAATTGCTGCTACTTGGTTCCAGTAAACATTCTTTATTATTCTTAAATCTTTTCCATCAATGTTGATATCTTCCAACATTTTAATCAGTTCATCATGTTTTACTTTATCAAATGCCTTAGTATAATCTATGAAGCACAAATATATGTCTCTCTGTTTCTCTATTGACCTTTCTATTAGTGTCCGTAATGTATAAATTGCATTGTTTGTGCCCTTTCCTTCCACAAATCCATACTGTTCTTCACTAATTTCCATTTTTATTTTCTTTTTGATTCTTCTCATTATGATTCTGAGTAGAAGCTTAGTGATATGGTTTATAAGGTTAATTGTACGAAAATCTTCACAATCAATTGCTCCTGGTCTTTTTGGTATAGCTATAAATAAAGATTTCAGCATATCACTGGGTAAATATCCACTGCTGTAAATATCATTCAACATTTTGGTTAATATATCTACTCCAAATTCTCCCAATACTTCTAATTCTTCTATTGTGATTTCATCTGGCCCAGCTGTTTTTCCTTTCTTCATACGTTTCATAGCGTCAGCGACTTCTTCTTTCAGAATAGGTGGACCTTCTAAGTTACTATCTTCTGTTAATTCTCCCCTTTCTCCTTCATATAATTCTCTTATATACTCATTCCACCTCTTCATTATAGCATCTTCCTCTAATATTATCTTTCCTGTTTTGATTTCAAACACCCTGTATTTATTCTTATTTTTCTTCCTGTAAGCTCACTGATTTTTCTGTGCATATTTTTTGTATCTTTAATGGAATTTAATTCAATTTTTTTGCATTGCTCGTTTAACCAACTTTCTTTAGCCTTCCCACATTTATCTTTTATTTCTTTATTTATCTTAGCGTATTCTTGTTTGTCATTTTTACTCTGTTTTCTTTTGTCCATCAGTTTTAAGATATCTTCATTCATCCATTTTTTCTTAGCTATTTTGCCTCTCTCCGGTAATACTTCTTTGCTAGTTTGATGAATGGAGTCCCTTAACATTTCCCATTGTTCATCTATACTCTGTATTTTAGTTATTGCATTGTACCTATTTTTCACAGTCACTCTGTATTGTTCTTGCATTTCTTTATCTATTTTCAGAACCTCTTTATTAAGTCTCATGTTCTTAACCATTTTTTTCCCTCTCTTTAATCTTACTTTTATTTGTTCACATAGTGGTACATGATCACTATTACAGTCAGCACCAGGCATTGTCTTTACATTAATTAAAGCATTTCTAAATCTTTTATTAATTAGTATGTAGTCAATTTGGTTGCGTATTTTCTTATCAGGGCTTATCCATGTGTACAGTCGTCTTTTATGGTGTTTAAACCATGTGTTTCCAATTATCATCTCATTGATATTTGCCCATTCTATTAGCATTTCCCCTCTTTCATTTCTTGTACCTAAACCATAATTCCCCACTACATCCTCCATTTTTCCCTTTCCTACTTTTGCATTAAAATCACCAAGTATTATTTTTATTTCTTGTGATCCAATTTGAGCCATCGCCATTTCTATTTCGTCGTAAAAGTGTTGTTCTTCTTCATCACTACTGCTTGCTGTTGGTGCATATACTTGTATAATATTTATGTCTATTGGTTTGCCTTTGATTTTTACCATAATAACTCTATCTGAAATACACCAGTATCCATTAATTGACTTGGCTGTTTTTTCGTCTAATATTATTCCTACACCTTTTTCATGTGTTTTCCCTCCAGAATAAATTATTGTGTGATTGTCAGCTATAATTTTGCCCGATCCCTTCCATCTCATCTCACTAACGCCTAGTATATTCATTTTCATGCTATCCATCTCTCTTAGAACATTGGTCAACTTTCCTAGCTCATTTAATGTCCTAACATTCCATGTTCCTACTCTAAATTTATTTATTTTAGTTATGATTTTGCCATCAGTAGCTGGATGACGGTCTGGTGTTAAAGATCTTTGGACAACACAAAATTAAAAAGTCGCTTAAAAGTCGACAGTCGACTTCATTGCACCGGGTTATTTTTTTTTTAAATCCCGCGTGGCTCAGTCTCTTTCTGCAGCGCGGAAAGCGTCACACAAAGCACGGAACTCGTAGCTCCAGCAACGACCCACAGGAGTCTCCGAAAAAAATTCACTCGTGAACCGAAGGACGCGGCCCGGAATCAAACCCACAACCTTCGGAGCCCGGATCAAACGGCTTGACTACTTCGCCACGGAGACTCTCAGACAACACAAAATATAAACAATAAACAGTCTACTGAGCATAATCGTGTCATGAACATCAATAGCAGCTGAAAAATGCTGGTGTCGACTGCAACGTCCTGTAAGGGATATGCAACTTTTTAAAAAGTCGTACAGTGAAATTGTCAGATGAAAAGACAAAGCAGGGGGACATCAATCTAAAAGTATAATTTAATCATATAATATCAACCAAATTCCATGGAACAAAAACAATACCAGAGATGTGATGAACCTGAACTAACTACTGTTTTAGTGTATCACGTGACTCTGCGTGCGAACTAAGAAAGTAAGCAAGGTTTAAATCAACAGATTTAAAGGCATGTCAACTGGCGCCACGCTTACACAATCAACAATTTGCTTCCTACATGAAACCGTGGCCGTAGCATTGCGAAACCTGCCTTCACTTGAAGGACTGGGACAGTAAATTTTACAACCGGAGATGAAGAAATCTAGAAGAGTCTAAAACACGTGCAGGAACAACAAAACGCCGGGCAGAACCTTAAACAGAAATATACAGGCTTTGAACTTTCCTAAACAATTTACTACACACAAACGGAAGCAATAAACCTGGCCTCGCCTCGCTTTGATGTGGCGGAATAACCAGCTCCAGGAAGCAAATAAAACTAACCTGATCGACAATGTTCTTAAGCGAGACATCTGCACATCAAACATCAGATTAAACAATATCGTCAGCTCTTTGACTTCGCATCTGCAATAATCGCATTCTCTTTTGAATAAACCTTACAGCTCTCCTTTTCGGGCCCGCATATTTATTCTAGTCCACGCCACTCACATGATCAGAGCGCTCAAGCTTTTAAACTTCCGGTGCGCTGATGGTGGTTGTTTTTTTTTGGGGGGGGGGGGGGCGAGAGGGTTCAACAATTACACCGGGCAGTTGGACATAAAGGCTAACTTCTGGTTCAGAATGTTTAGTTTAGTTTAGTCGACGGATCAACATCACGGCACATGGGTGTAACCAATAAGTGTCCCGTTCTACTACTAACTCAAGCCTGAGTCCGGAGAATCTCAGCCTTGTGCACGAACTCCGTAGCATCGGTGAGGATCCTGAAATACTTTGAGCAGATTTTTAACTCGTAATTTTGCCCGGGCAAATCCGTTAGGCTAACATTTTTCGATTTCCAACTGCCAAGGGATTTTTTACGTGCGCAATAATACACACGGGTGTCCCCAGAGACCAGAGGAAATTTTGTTACTAGAAGTCCACGTGAAAAAATCCCGGCCTTCGCCGGGGCTTGAACCCGGGACATTCGAGGCGGACACCATACCTCGAGACCACTCAGCCCCCCCCCCCCCCCCCCCCTCGTGGAGACAGCAGCATTCTCGTTCAGAATGCAATAGTAAACTATCGAACGTAAACTTGCCTAGAAGCCCAGCCTAACGCTGACACCAGGAAATGACTCCAGAAGTAAAGGCGGCGGGCGTGATACTGACCTCACCATCAAGCGCCGGTTGGTCAATACTCATACGGATGTAGCACTTATGCCTAAGTCGCCTGAAGTGTGTACAAGCGTACTGTACTAATTTTCTATACCTTATGTAAGCGTCCTGTACTAATTTTCTATACCTTATGTAAGCGTCCTGTACTAATTTTCTATACCTTATGTAAGCGTCCTATACTAATTTTGTACACCTATTGTAAGCGTTCTGTACTTATTTTCTATACCTATTGTAAACGTTCTGTACTGATTTTCTATACCTATTGTTAGCGTAAACAAACATCCAAGATCTACAACAAGTGGCAGCGAACCGCCAGACATGGACAGCTATGACTTCTGCCCCATGTGCCGCTGTGGGCTCCAGAGGAAAGACTAACTAACTAAATTGTTAGTGTCCTGTACTAATGTTCTATACCTATTGTAAGCGTCATGTGCTAATTTTCTATACCTATTGTAAGCGTCCTGTACTTATTTTCTATACCTACTGTTAGCGTTCTGTACTAATTTTTTTTTCACGTAAAACACAACATCCCGTTACACTCGCAGGTGTATTTACCTTCCCCTAACTAAACGATGTAATTTTTGTGTAAATTTAGACAGCAGGTTAATTTATATTCACGGAAATGCCTGTATATATAAAGTCAGGCGGTGAATAAGCGCGCAGGTTTCCTGTACTGACAGCTTCTGTATTCAAATGTAGGTAGAAACATCCACTCTGTTTAGCACTTAGCTACACGTGACTTCACATTCCCGTGACTCTAACGCCTATTTAGCTAGGCGTGTGATGATGTATCTTTTGTGTTAATTATTTGATTACGTTATTATTGCACCAGTATTGTCCGATTCCGACAATTGCTGCATCACATCGTTAAAGCCGTGCATTGTTTGTTTCGGCTAATTGTTTGATTGCGTTTTGACGATGCGGACCATGCAATAAATATCTTAAAATAAAATAAATCACCAGATAAGAATGGAATAACAGATGGTATGCTAGCTGAACTCATTATGGCGTTGTGTTTGGGTGGGGAGAAGAGAGAGAGACAAGGAAGACAGGAGGGGATGGGACAAATTAGCAGTCTTAAATTGCAACTCAATGGTCGGACGCGTGTTTGACGACGCTTGGGCCTATCGCTTGTCAAACTGTTATATAACTGCTCCCATATCTTTGCAGCATACTCTAAAATGAAGTGGCAAAAGATGGAAGACTATAATGAAGCCATTAGGTTTTATCAGAAGCATCTATTAAACCAAGTGAGAATCAAGAGTATCTGGCTACCAAAAAAATGATGCATATTACCTACCACATTGCATCGAGAAGAACAATTAGTAATACAGACTGAGATATCACTTGTTCACTAAGTTAGCGAAATGAGATAATGATGAATGTAACTGTGGAATTGGTTATACGGTGTCTAAACATTTCCTGCAAGAATGTCCAACATATGCAGAATAGAGACCATTTTGACATATATCTAGTTAACAGACTGTCGGCTGAATGGTGTTTGAATCTCATCCGGCTCAGGTGTTTTTTTTTTTCAAATATATCCAGTTCCCCATCAGTAAAATAGATAGCAGGAAATTGCCTGGGAAGTATAGGCAGTCGACGTGATATTAACCATATCATCTATCGTATGTTGATAGGTCTAATATGTGGATTGGTACCATATACGCAAATACACCTCATGGAGTGAAAAGAAATCCGTCCCTACCGGACCACATCCATTCCTCTGGAGGGCAAACACCGGAGACGTCAACCACCTCAAGCTGACTGCCGTCTTCAATGAACATACTCAGGTGAGTGTCTGAAGACATACTGACAATGGAATGAACGCGGTCAGACGGGCTCCATGCCAGCTATGGGCGTTCGCTTAGGGGGGTAAAGACTGGTCATCTATCTCTCTGTGCACTCGAATCTACAGAATGGTATGAACCCACTCAATAACACACAAATACACACTTGCCTAACACCACAATGCCCTCATAGGTTCCTGCTTCTGGACTTGGCTGTGTGTTGTGTCTGTGGCTTTTGAAGATGACTCAGATCGACGACAACTACGAAGAAGAAGAAGAAGAAGAAGAAGAAGAAGAAGAAGAAGAAGAAGAAGAAGAAGAAGAAGAAGAAGAAGAAGAAGAAGAAGAAGAAGAAGAAGAAAGCTATAAACACAGTCATCAGGCCAGCATGAAATCCATGTTGTTTAAATATAATGCTAGACACAGTAAACGTTTAAATATATTACACATTCCGAAGCCTAGGATTGACTTATACAAAACAAGCTTAACGTACTCTGCAGCTCAGCTGTGGAACAATCTTCCACAAGAAATCAAAGACATCACCAATCCCTATTCATATAATCGCAAATTACTCGAACACTATCTCAGTACGGATTACCTTCCCCCATAATAATAGTGATAATAATAATAACAACAAAACCCTAGTATAACAGCCAGTCCCCTTTTGGTAGGCCAGTATATTCCACATGGCTAATAAGTGTCAGACCATTATCTAATGTTACTGTGTCGTGTAGTTTTGATGTTCGCATTTTGCCCATGCCTTTATAATGCATAAGTTTTATATTGTTGCTGATCTCTGTTAGCCTTGAATGATGTGTGAATGAAATAATGTATGGAAGAGAGTGATAGAAGGGCAGAATGTTAGACGGGCCTGCGTGCCCAATTCTTAACCCTTTGAAAAATAAATAAAGTTTGTGTCTTTGGTACGCCCTGGCCAAATAGACTACATGACGGCTGAGAAAAACGGCGAAGAGCTCGCTAAGAATCACGCATGTCCAGAGACTGGAAGAGCTCATGCCCCGCCACAAGCAATGGAAACGTCGACGCTGAAGCAGTACACGACAGGGATTCCGATGTGGCTTGGTCACTGCTTGCAGCTGAGATCAGAAACTTGTTATCGTGTAATTACCCAACCATGGCCAGCTTACTTATCGTTGTAAGGAAACATAACCAACTGAAGCAGAAAGCCAGCCTGTCTATATGCACAGTGTTGGGAGCTACAACACAGTCCTCTACAGAGTTCACAACCAACCGACCAACCAAGCCGTCATTTCTTAGCGTTCCTGCAGTCTGCGAGCCGAGTTGATCAGTGATTAGTGCATTGGCAGGCCAAGAAGGAGGGCCGGGTTCAATACTCGGTAGAGGCAGGATTATCAATATCCAACCAGTAAGGCCGGCGTCGAACACACCTGATACACGATACCAGACACTTTTCTGGGAGCTGTCTGTGAAGGACAAGCGGCGAGGAAGGTAACTGGTTACCTCGCCTGGCCCAATACTTCACACCCCAATGACAGTATCTGCTTTGGGATCATCTTAACTTTTCCTGCAGTATGAGATGATAAATAGCCAGACGCGGGGGAAGGAAGATGCTAATGTGAGACGGTACGGGGAGATTCCCCAGCCCACCCCCGAGGTCCGTTATTGATGACAGCTGGAGTTAATTGTAACGCATGTGCAGGAGAGAAGAAACACACACACACATCAATCAGCAGTGGGACGCTCCACATCCGACTACTTCTGGGAAGCAAGAGCTGTGGTTAAGTGCCAAAGGTAATTACATGGATTATGAAAAATGAGTTCGTTTCAGCTATAACTTTTTTTTTTTAATATGTAAAGTTACTGCAATATAAACATAATTGTATTGTTTAGCGCAATGGGGAATACTTCTCTTCTAAATATGTATCAAACAGATGGAGGAGGAGGGCTATGAAGAAGAGAGCTGCAATGAAGGGACAGGAAGAGCGATTCATATCAGTTTCAGGCTAGAACCCCGTTCAAACAAGCAAAGCTGCACAGTCTTCCAAAATGAAAATCGGTGCAAACCGTAAAAGGCGTTAGGTTGCCACCAAATGAGAAGGTTGTGAGGCTGGCTGGTTATCACCCCTCCGGAAGAGTCTTCTGATGCCGTCCGGGCCCTGACAGGGGACTTAATTTATTGGGGTGAGAATGATGCAGAAACTTGTCTCCCGACCCCGTACCAAAGTATCATCTGCACGGGGACGGTTGTAGAGTTGCCTTTCCCTTCCCCAAGCCCAGAAACTAGCCGGGTGTGCAAGATCGTCAGTGGAGCTTCACATCTTCGGTGAAGCACAGTAGGGTGTACCAGGAGGTCATGGTTCAGCACCACGCACACAGACGGCGTGGGAAAGAGCAACTCGTGCTCCTCGAGTTGCGCATGATGTCACTGTAGCCCACAGCTTAGTTAGTTAGTTAGTCGCGGTTCCAACTTCACAGCAACGGGTCGTCCCCATTATGCTATGTTCCTGTGTCAGTGAATATCACACAAAATGCTCCTCACTGACCAAAGTGAAAAGTGGAAAAGACAGGAATTTCGACAAGCCAACAGCCCGCACAGGTACACTGTGCATAATGCCGCCGCCAGAATTCCAACACAAAAGTCCTCCACGAAAAATACAGTTCATCGTCGATGGAATCGGCAGTCACCAGAAAGACTTCATTGACCCGAGTTTTATCTCATATGGCTCGGTCTCATTCCGCGGGGCGACCCGCCGAAAGCGCCGTACAAAGCACGAACTCCACAGCTTGATTTTTTTTCTTCTTCGCTTCTCTATCGAGGGAAGTCCGTCACACCTAGTCACGAACCTCAAATGTCCGGTGTCCAACCTCGGCGTGCACCTGTGCGAGGTTTGCTTCATCTGGGCGGGATTCCATCGCAGGTAGTGGACACCCGTGGGTTATCTTCCCTAACAGTGGCTTACCGCCTCATCTTTTGCGATTTAAAACTGTCGTGGGGTGTTTAACGTGCATAACTTGTACACGGCACCTCCTGTTTTTCGCCCTTATCCGAGAAGGCTAGTAATCCGACTTCATAATCCAAAAGATCAGGGGGACATAATAGTAGGTGCAAATTTTGGTAACAAGCCCAAGCCCCTGCTGTAACAAACCATCTACCCCACGAGCCTGAGGTAACCTCTCAACCACAGTTTCTCCTTAGCTTGATTCATGGCCGATCCATTTAAAAGCGGAATCCCTACCTCCAAGGAAGACAAACATAATCATAGCAGAGATTGTAAGAGGATCAAAGAAAGATCAAAGAAGGCACGAGTTATTCCAGTTTGTTAATTTCACGTGATCAATGGAACACCTGATACTACCGCACCTCCATCCCCAACTATAAACCCCAACCACAAGGTAAGCTCTGTGCTCAAAGACAATCACATAAAGCCAAAGAAGACAGGAGATGAAAGACGCTAAAGACCAGCTCACATGGTGTCACGTTATGTTCTATTAGTGTAAGTATGTCTACATTTTTGTTCCAGAAATAAGTACGTAGGTCAAGACGTCCCCAAGCTGATCTGACTACAAGAGATATCTGACGCGCGCATCGCGTGCGTGAAGCATTTGCTTTCACAACATCCGTTTAAGTACGTTACATCCGTTTCCGATCGATATTTCTGTATGCGGTAACGTAACGAAAGTCCGAATGCAAGTCGGGTGGACGTTGCACGACCTGGCGTTATTCGGAGCAAACCTGTGCGTGTATGTCAAACATCTGATCACGGATACTAAGTACATATGAGCTTATCTCTGCAGTGATGTTGGCCCGAAGCGACACACGCTCCGCTTGCTCCAAATTCTGGTGAAGCTTTCAGGAAACACCACACATCAAGAAGGGAACAGTAAACCATCCTTACATAACCAACAATCTTGAAGGGTCGTGATAAAGCCAGTTACGTTACACTGTGTTGTGAAGCTTATGGAAAACCACCCTTATATATCCGAGAATTCTGAAGGGTCGTGATAAAGCGAGTTACGCTGCACTGTGTCGTCAAGCTTATGGCTCAGCACATCAATTACAACAATCACTTATAAGCAAATCAAGCTATTTCCACGTGTGCGGATTGGCGCCGCAGACAGCAGTAGGATGCATACTCCAAAACTGCCCTGAAAACGACATCTCTAGGCAAAGCTTCTGGTCTAGAGAAATAGTGAGAGACAAACGCTATTAAAACAGGCAGTGGGGTTTACTTTTGTTGCGTATCCCTTACGGGACGTTGCAGTCAACACCAGCATTTTTCAGCTGCTGTTGATGTACTAGGCAAGTGTTACGTTCACTAGTTTGCTATTGCTTTCTGAATGACCGGCTCCCATACCAGCACGTTATAACACAACGCGACACGGTCTGCTGCACAAATCGGTCGCAGCTGAGCTTCGAACGCCTGGTATCCGGCTCACGAACCGCGTTCGCAAGCCTTTAATGGGTTTTATGTTAAATGTTTTGCATATCCTTTGCAGGACATTGCTGTCAACATCAGCATCTTTCAGCTGATTGTTGATTTCTTGGCAAGATTACGCTCAGTAGTTTGCCATTGCTTTCTGAGCGGCCGATTCACATACCGCGTAAGTTATCGACGTGATTCGAACCACTGCTGATTCTCACCGTCGTCACGTTACTTACGATAGTATACGAGAAATGTCGCTAACCCTCTAGGCCAGGAAGCCGGCAGTGGGGTTTATACAAGATATTAAATTCCAAGCGAACGGGAAAAGAAGACAAACATGTAATCCGGGTTTGCTTACACTTGCCTTTACCCCAATCTATCAACAAGGGAAGGTTTCCTTTTTCTAGCCTTTGCCAATCCTGAATCTACATACAAGGGAAGGTTTGCTATCCCAAGTCTACCTACAAAGGACGGTTTGCTCTCCATATCTCTGGACTGACATTGGAATGGGGAGCATTTTGTGTGGTATTCACTGGCACAGGAACGGGGCATAATGGGGACGACCCGTTGCCGTGAAGCTGGAACCTCTATTAACTAACTAACTAACTATCTCTGGACCTGTCCGACATGGACAAATTATAATTACCTAGGCCAAAGTGAGCATATCTCGAGGTCAATGCAGCACGCTAGCCCCTCAACCACTTCAATAAGACAACAGAGGGGTCAAGGCTGGGCTAAAGGCTGGACAGTTTAGATTCACCGCGGTAGAGAAGTGGCTAACATACTTGCCCGCCAATCTTGTAGTCATGTGCTGGAATGTCCATCGAGTCGAGGAATTTGTGTTTTGTTGTCCCCATTGAAGGAGTTACGGACGTCATTTGTTATACCGCTTACCACGTTCGAAACACAGCTGCGGGCTTTGATTTGGCAGCAGGCCGCCTTGCGTTGGTTTTAATAAAATGGTATGAGTACCGGTATTTCAGACAGCAATGGCAAACTAATGATCATAAACTTGTCAAGTAATCACAAACAGCCAAAAATCCATGGGTTGACTACGACATCCTGTAAAATATATGCAACCAACTAACTAACCAGGATGAAGTAGTCTAAAATGGGTAGCAGGACATGTGGGGGTAACGGCGACCGACCAACTGACCTCATCACCCACCGCATGCGGACTGGTCTACACAAGCATGGGTCTATGGCCAGCGGGTGTAGTCTATAGACAATGGCACGCCTACAATCTACATGGTGTAGTAGTGTCAAATGAAGTAATAAGACTTGATCTGTACTAAAACTTTATACTTTATTCTCAAGATGACAAGCCGTGTCTTCTCAGCTGGACTATCGGATGTTGACTGCCCTTCACAACAACAATACGTCACGATTGAGCATCTCTCTCCGCTTTCACTCATAATGCTCAATCGTGCTGTATCTCTAATTCCCCACTAGATCCTAATTATAACCCAAACTACACATACTGTTACACCTCCCCATGTTTATTAAAGAATTTTCCTTATAAAGGAAAAATCTTTACTCCTAATCCCCTTACTCTATTCCCTCTTTTTCCTCTAATCTTCCATAGTTCTTCTAATCCTCCCCAAACCAACTCCAATTTAATTAAACATTCTATTTCTTTAACTCTTTCCCCAGCTATATAATCAACCCACTTCTTCTTCCATTTTACCTCTATACCTCGTACCATGTACTGTAACCCTTTTTTTTAACTTACCATTTCTACTCTTCTTTCATTTCCCCAAACTATATAGCAATCCACTATATATTCCTTGGCTCCTCAAGTTCCTATATAAAATATGCATATTATAAACAAAATGGCTCGTAAAATCGTATTTGTACAACTGGCATTAGGAAATCACTCGCATTTCTCAATACAAGACAACCCGAACAACGAGAACAACGTATTTAGAAGAAGTAAAGAAGGGGTGCACCAAGTAAAAGGAATAAATAGTCAAGATAAGCACAAAGAAACGCATATTCCACACAACCACATTTACCTCCTTTGCCAATAAAAAAATTTGTACAATCAAATTTTTTCTTATAAATACGTCATACAAAAATAGATCTTTGTTTATATATACAACCCTATATGAAATAGAACTTTTTACGTAAGTTTCAAGCCTTATATCTTCAACATTTAAAATTTCCAACCACAATCTTGTCCAAATTGCGTTATCTCACCTTTTAGCATGAGATCCTGTTCAATTTTTATGAACACCTTTAATATAATTAAAGCTGGTTTTTCACAGCACCTATTTCTTGCCCCCTTCATGTCCCATGATCTGCCCTTTATCCCCCTATGTATTTCTTCTATATGCTGCTATTCACAGTTTTTCCCTTAAACTTCTATCTAGTTATACTCTACTTATATATTCGAAGCTTTTCAAGCAACCTAACCTTCCCAACAGCCTATGTCTCCATACCCTCCCTCAATAATTTTATAATTCCTTTCTGAACGAAAGGGCTTTTTTTTTTTATAAAGCCCCCTGTATTTGAAAAGTTAACTAATATTCTAACCAAACTTAAAACCAATTCATTAACCACATCACTTAATCTATCAATCCAACTGTTTACGCAAAACTAAATCAAAACAAGGCGTCACAATTATCCAATTAAAACACATTTTCAAAATTAATATGGCATGCATTTTATCAACCCAAAAGCAAATATTATATCATTATTAGACACTTTTACGGTCCAATAGTGTTTTACTCAAAGCACTATAAACTCAACGATCCTAACTTACTTAAACTAACTTTTTATAAAACCAAACCAAGCATGAAATAAAACATAATACATATACATATAGCATTGAAACATAGTCTCAATAAAATAATCAATTAACAACCATCATTGCCCAGTTACACGAAAATAAAACTCCAAGTGAATAAACAAAGATTTTCCAAGTAAACTTTCTTAAAATTATTACGTATAGTGGCCCCAACAACCATACTAATAATGTACCAGATCTCTATTTATTCAGGCCATTCCATTTATATATTTCCTAACTCCATTCTCATTTTCCTACCTCATCATAGCCAATTGCTAACCAGAGACATACTTCCCAGTATATCAATAATACCAAAAACTCCCCACCAAATTCTCTATAAAACTTCCTACAACTCTCTGTAAGCGAACCGCTTTTAAATTTAAATTGTTCATTAAAATTATGATTGACAAAACTGAAGATATTTCCCTTATCCCCTATTTCACATTCTCACAGAAAAGATATGTTAGATTGAGTTAGTGCGCACTTAGGAAAATAAGAAAAAGAAAGGAAAAAGTAAGAAGCAATCACACTTCTCTTTCCATACATACTTTATGAATAAAGTTTCAAAATTTATCTTCAGTTTCCGTCAATAATAATTGTTATTATCAAAAAAAATATTGATTCAACACTACTAGCTTTTCTTTTTTTTTTTTTCTTCATTCCTCTCGTCAATTTCAAGTTTACCATTCCAAGTAAACCCATAAATTCAATGCTACATATGTGTATCTGTTACTTACAGACCAATATCCAAATCTTATAAGCATATCTGCCGATATCAATGATAACAAATAGTACAAACATCAATTCCTCCTTTTTCTAGCCTAACTCCAAACACATCATACTACCCGGAAAATCCTCTTAATTAATCACTGTAAACTACAGTACAAGTCCTCTTATCTATACTAATGTAGTATTCACCATCCACTCACCTATTTACTTGTGGCCCTACCTGCCAATTATTTCCCTTCAATTTGTCCAAGCTACTAAAAAATCAACCATCAATTCCACCCCATAGAGAAATAACCAAATATATACATATACTTCATTCAAAACTACCTCCATATTGATTATAAAAATACCAAGAGTCATCTTCTTCATTTTCGAATTCTAACACTTATAAATTGCTATCTGCAATATTCTCTACTTATCTACTTCCTACGGTTCCACTTCTTCAATAACTCCAAATTTCTTTGAACCAATGCTAATTCTACATCAATGTCTTCTTCTTCGTACAATCCATTTGTTTCCTCCATACTACTACTACTTGACTCTGACTTTTCATCCATTTCTTCTTCTTCGTCTGTATGTCTCTCTTTAGCTGCCGCTAATCTCTTTTGTTCAATATCCCATCTAATTTGTCGATCACTATTCCTCAAGGATCTTTCTAGTAACGGCATATCCTCCCCGCTCGTTGAATAATCCCTAATTCTCCTCTGTCTTTTCACTTCTCTATCTCTTTGTCTATCCATTCTCCTTTTCGTTGCCTGTCTAGTGTTCCTAAACGGAGCACTTATTTCCTCTTCCATACTATCATAATGAGTCTCATTCAACTTTTCTTCTTCTATTGTTTTCGGTATCGTCTGTTCTTGAGTATCATCAAAGCCTGGAGTTGCTAATAAGCGATTTTGTGCTGGATCTCTTCTAACGCCTGGGGTTACTGTAGCACCTCTAACGAGTTGTTCATCTAAAAACCTTGTGTCTGAATAATAATTATTATTATTATTATATTCTATCTCTTCTTCATCTCTCCTTAAGTGTTCCACGTGTGCCCTTGCTACATGTCCCGTGACCTGGTTCTTAATTTTATACGATACTTTACCTAGTTTTTCCAAAATATAATACCCTGGAATCCAACGATTATCAAACTTAGAGTTTCTCCTATGCTTCTTGTAATAGACCCTATCACCAACCTTAAATTCCTGCAAGTTTGTATTTATATTCTTGTACTTTTTCTGCCTTTCCCTAGCTTTAATTATATTATTCCTTAATCCTACGTGTGCTTTATGCATTTCCTGTATTATAACCTCTTGAAAGTCTTCACCCATATATTTCCGTCTAGGTTTTAATAGATTGTCTATAGGTAGTATCGGTTCTCTCCCGTATATTAAATAATATGGTGAAAAACCCGTGCTTTCATTTTGATTAGTACGAATGGCGTTAAGGGCAGGTCCTAAAAACAAATCCCAATCCCTTTCATGTTCATCTACAATCTTTGATATAATGCTATATAACGTCTGATGTTGACGCTCGTTTCTAGCATTGGAAGTAGGTCTATAATATGATGTCTTTATATGTTTTATATTTAAATCATTTAACAACTTTTCAAATTTCTTATTTATAAATTCTTTACCATTGTCTGTAAGTATACTTTGTGGACAACTAAATCTTGGGACAAACTCTTGTAAAAAAATATTGACTACTGTATCTGCACTCTTATCCGGAATTGCATAAACCTCCGGCCAAAGACTGTAAACATCTACTATATGAATCAAATACACGTTTCCTGACAATGTTCTGGGGTGTGGACCCGATATATCTAAACTAATCTTTTGCATTGGGAACTGAGGAATGTCAGTATCCTGCAAGGGACACTTTATTGTTTTCATGTTCCTCAATCTGCACTTCTCACAGGTATCCACATATTTATATGCAGATTTAAATAAATTTGGCCAGTAATATTTACTTGTAAGCGCCTTCACCAATTTGTCTCTACCTAAATGTCCATTTTCATCATGATATGCCTTTAAAAGTTCATTTTCTAAATGTTTTGGAATGTATTTCCTCAGTTGTTCGTTCCTTTCAGACATGTAGTATAAATGTCCATCCTCTTGTAAAACCAAATAATTCCTTTTATATTTGTTATCTTCTGTTTCTCTTAATTTTTCTTTTATTTGTATCACTTTTGGGTCTAGGTCCTGCTCCTCTTTCATGTTAAATTTTTCTAAGTGTAGATCATCTTCCCTATGTTCAGACTCTTGTTCCGATGGTAGACTATCAAATTCTTCTCTATTTATTATAGCAGAATCTAAAATATTTACTTGCCAATTTCGATCGTCAATCTCTGGTTCTCCTTCATCTTCTGTGTCACCTGACGACTGTGGATAGGGAATCCTAGACAGTAAATCAGCGCATGTGTTAATCTTACCTGGAATGTACTCAATTTTCGTATTATATCCCTGTAAGTTCAATGCCCAGGTTTGTATTTTCCTGTTCTGCACTGGGGCTTCTAAAAAAGACTTTAAAGGCATATGGTCAGTTCTAATAACAAAATTTGCGTTATGTAAGTAGTAATTTAGTTTTTGAAGAGCGTAATGTATTGCGTAAGCCTCCTTCTCAATAGTCGTCCACTTTCTTTGTGATCTGCTAAGTTTATGCGACAAGAAGTATATAGGCCTTTCATTTTTAACCCCTGGTATTCCAGACTCTTTCCCTTCATATGGTTGCACCAAACACGCTCCTACTGCATTGTCTGAAGCATCTGTGTACAGTATCAACTGTTTGTTTAAGTCTGGATGCGTCAACAGTGGTACCAGTGTTAAACTGTTTTTTAAATACTCGAACGCTTTTTGACACTCATCATCCCACTTAAACCTAGCGTACTTGCCTGTTAAGTTTGTAATAGGTTCAGCTATTTTTGAAAACGCTGGGACAAACCGCCTATAATACGCGCATGTTCCTATAAAGGCGCGTACCTCCTTAACGTTAGTTGGAGCAGGTAACTCTTTAATAACCTTTACTTTGTCCTGGTCTGGTTTTATACCTTCTCTATTTATAATATACCCCAAATATTTTGTTTCTGTCTTTAAAAATTGGCATTTACTGAGCTTTAACTTCACATCATGTTTTCTTAACCTGTCAAACACTAACTTTATATGTTTCAAATGATCCTCCACATTTCCAGAAGTAAAGATCAGAATATCATCAATATAAGCAAGAGCGAACCTTTGCATACCTTCTAAAACTTCATTTATTAAGAGCATGTAGTGAGATGGCGCAGTTTTGACTCCAAAAGGCATACGTAAAAATTCATAAGAACCCATATGAGTACAGAAAGCACTTTTTCTCTGCGCGTCTGCCGACATCGGAATGCACCAAAATCCTGCTCTTGCGTCTAACGTCGTAAAAAATGTAGCGCCATTTAGCAACCCCAAAATATCATCTATCACTGGTAGTGGATATGCAACATTTTTAGTAATTTTGTTCAACGCCCGATAGTCGCAACAGAATCGACTCGAACCATCAGGTTTGGCCACAATTACCACCGGAGATGACCACTCTGATTTTGATCTTTTGATTATCCCTGCTTTCAACATTTCTTCTATTGCCTTTTCTACAATTTCTCTATTTCTTAAGGGAGTTCTATATGGTTTTAAGCTAATCGGCGGATGGTCTCCCGTATCTATCTCCATTGTTACCGTTTTTGTCTTACCCAACTCTAAATCACTAATTGCAAACACATCCTGATTCTCCTTTATAAACTGTTCCAATACTTCTTTATTTTCTGGTGAAGTCTTTAACTGTGCCAACAATTCCTGTTCTCTTGTCTGTTTATCTAGTGAATGTATTTGTGCTGTATTTCTTTTGAATGGATGGATCAATTCATTCATTCGTGTGTTTCCTCTACTTCCGCGTCCGCGTCTGTTATTACTTCTTTCACTAGAAGACTGTGAATAATTAGTTCCCGGCATTTCTACTCTATCCGTTGCCAATATTTCACTAACGTTCTGTTCAATTTTTGCTACTACACACCCTCTGTATAATTTAATTTCTCTACCTGTGTTGTTAATCACCATAACTGGAAAGGTTAAGTGTTTATCTAACGCTATTATTCCATCCGGAACTTCCAAACCAGGCTCATCAATTATTTCCTCTTGTAATTCAGTGATTCTGACTGTGTTTCCTTCTACATAATATGGGTTTTTCTTCAGCTTCACTTGTATCAAATTAACCGACTGTGGTTTTAACGTCGTTGTCATTTTAACTCTAACTAGTGCTGATATATGCATGTCTTCTTGCATATCTATATAGACGTCCCTGAATTTTAATTTGTGTAAATCATAGAAAAGTCTTACTCCATTTTTTATTAAAAAATCTCTTCCTATTAACATGTTTCTATTTAAACCCTTCACTACATGAAAAAGGTGTCTTATGTTGATCCCTCCTAACTTAAAATTTATTATTGTTTGTCCAACTACTTGTAAATTCTGTCCCGTAACAGAGTGTAAATTATTATGACTCTTAAATACTCTACAATTTCTTACTATTTTGTATAGAAAACTTTCTTTTACTACACTAACCTGAGCTCCCGAATCAATTAACGTACGAACTCTATACTTTCCTATTTCTAATATACAAGAACTATAATCTGTTTTATCTTCTATAAATTTCTTGACTTCATCTAGTTGAAAATATTCTCTGTTCGACCTATTATACCTGTTATTAACATATTCTCTAACCCTTGGGACCTTATTATTTACCCTCCTATCATAGGTCCTGTCTAATAGGTAGGGCGCCGATTTTCCTGTGTTCTTGTACCTGTAAAATTCCTGTGTCCATCTACAACATTCCTACTCACCCTATTATTGTCATGTCTACCCTGTGTATTCGACTGGACATGCCTGTTATTACAAAACCGAAAAACATGTCCCCGTTGACCACAATTCCAACAGACAATATTTGTACTATTTGTGTTACCTACTGTTTCTCTTGTAGGGTATCTCATATTTCTTCTTTCCTCATTATCATACCTATTTCTACCTTGTAACGTCTGTATACCTCCTCTCCTATTCCATCCGAATCTTGTTTGTCCTATTTCCATAGGTTCCTCAACTCTGTCATCTCGACTACTTCCCACTTCTCGTCCTGTTCTTAATCTAAACCTACGTCTCAAATTTTCTTCTTGTACCGCGATATCCACCGCTTGTGATAACCTCTCAGGGTTTTCCCTCATTAATTTAAGTTTCAAACCATCAGACTTTATGCCATCCACAAAGATCCCTACCAACATCCTTTCCACCTCCTCTCCTCGTACATTCTGTCCTAAGAATGCCTCTTCAGCCAGATTAATTAATCTATCGCTAAACAATTGTACCGTCTCTCCGTTATTTTGTTTAGCCTGCCTCAACACCGAAAATGCATGTTGTGGATCCGTTATTTCTGCATATTTCCTTGCTAGGTCTTCCTTGAATTGTTCCCATGTCTCATCTACTCTAGCTTCTAGCTTTCTTCTTATATGATCCGAGACCGGTTCCGTTGCCGTCTGATAAGCCAGTCTCATTTTTTCTTCATCTGTTGCTGAGATCAAATAGGCATATTTTTCTATAGAGGTGACCCATTTCTTATAGTCTCTGGCCTGTCCACTAAACTTTACAATTTCTGTTGCCATGCCTTGTTGTTTAATCACCATATTAAGTCGGCCTACTGCTGTACCCACGCCTGTCAAAACCTGGGCCAAGTTATCCGGTTCCGCCATGCTGAAAAATACTGAAACAAAGCAAGCAACCAATCACACAATTACAATTTCCCAAATCCCAAACAGCACAATTCAGTTGGTTATAATATTGTAAGATATTACATTAATCAGAGGAAGCATCAACAATATCCTGTCTGAGCATAGGAAGAATGAACCCTGTCCTCAATAAAAAACTCAAATTTGTGGCAATCAGAAGGTTCCTTGTAGATATTTGTTTCTTAAACCACAATAATGTCCTGTACTCCACTCTAATTAATAAATTCGGAAGCTCACGGGAGACCTCGAAATACACAACTTTTACTCCGAGTCTATTTCCTTAATTAATCCGTCATCTTCTTTTACCAACTTACGGATTCAGTTCAACCAACCAGAGCCCGCATCAAGTGAAAGTCTCGGAATTCAGGTGGTGGAGTTCAGATATCACTTCTCTTCCCTCAGGTAATTTCGTCCTTCTCGTGGGCTGCCAGAAAATTTTCAACCCCTGGTTGGGTCACATCTCATGGGCTGCCAGACAATCTTCGACCCCCTGGTTGGGTCCCTTCCTTGATCTCAAGTGGGTACTTCATCGTCGTATGGAATGGGTCATAGGAATATAACGAGGCCCAAAAATGGATTAGGTGTGTTTGGGTCATAGGAATGACAAGGCCCAAAAATGGATTAGGTGTGTTTGGGTCATAGGAATGACAAGGCCCAAAAATGGATTAGTATCAATCAGCCAACGGCTAGTGATGAGCTGACCTTGAACGAGTTCTGACTTCCGATAAAATCTTGAAAGTGGCAAGGTTCAGGCAACGGCCAGGTTAGGCCCCTTATAAATGATACGATTCAAATGTTCAGCCACGGCTCCAGGAAACCCTTCTTGTCCTGGCAGTTTTGTCTGGATTCTTTAGTACTTCGCGTGGTAGGCCATTATCTTCATAATTTGTCTTACAGCATGCCGCCAGTGGATAGTTGTTGTTGGCCGGCCTAGATCAACCTCAGATCCTGGTCACGGCACCATTTATTACTTCTGTAGTAGTGTCAAATGAAGTAATAAGACTTGATCTGTACTAAAACTTTATACTTTATTCTCAAGATGACAAGCCGTGTCTTCTCAGCTGGACTATCGGATGTTGACTGCCCTTCACAACAACAATACGTCACGATTGAGCATCTCTCTCCGCTTTCACTCATAATGCTCAATCGTGCTGTATCTCTAATTCCCCACTAGATCCTAATTATAACCCAAACTACACATACTGTTACAATGGGACACATGACCAACCTAGGGTGTGCTGTGCTGAATGATGACCTAGTCACATCTTAACGCCCTTTATGTAGATGAGAAGTCCCAGCATACACTGGTTTAAGAGCTAGGAGGGTGGAAAGAGAGCAGTCCCCGAGGATGCGGTGCCTTGATAACGGAATGGAGTAAAATTTCCGAGCCAACCCTTTTCTGGACTCAACAAACCTCATCGCCATACATCGCAACTTCACAATTAAAGCCGTCTTCCAGAGGATTAACCAACCAACCCAGCCATTGTTGGCTCTGACAAGAGCGCCTTGGTACTGTGCCCATACACAACACTGTGTCAGCGAACAACGTGGTGTCCGTTCACGCGGAACCTGCAACATCCCTACGTCCAACGCCACCGCAGCATAGTTTGTCACGACGCTTCCCTGTCATATTCCCACCGGCTATAAATAATCCACTGCACACCATACAATTTCACGTCAACGCCTGGATGCGGTCTACTCTGGTATGTGCTGAGCAAAACCAACAGCCCATTACATGTTTACGTGCATTGTTCAGAGTGTCTGGCCCATCACCAACCCCAGCCCGGTTATGAAATTGTGTTTCACAACCATCCTTGTAAGTTACAAGTTACAGGTAAGAAGAGACTTCGATGTGCCATGTTCCAACCAACATGGTCAGGTCTTCTTTCCCTAAAGAGGCGGGCAGAAAGCGTAGCACAAAACACCAACTCCGAAGCCCCAGTGACGATTCCCGGGGGTCTCCGAAAAGACTGCACCTATGAATCAAACGACGGGAAGGAGTCTACAATCGAAACCACGGCCTTCATAACTCGACCACTCAGCCGTGGAGACCACCGCGCTCTCGCTACCGAGAAAGAGCTTGACAACATTGCTCTACAACAATGTACGTACAGCAATAATCTAGTCGAAATACCATCTTCCAAAAACAAAACAACAACAAAAACACACACATGTATATATATCTATATATACACACACACACACACCTCCCAGAGAAACGGCAAATTTAAAAAAAAAAACGACACAATAAGATCTGACAACTGACAACCACAATTAACACAAACAAACAGCATAACACATCAATGAGACAGAGCAGCATTATTCACAAACACAAGAATACTTACAAAGGAAATAATAGCGGCAAGTAGTAAAATTTTTACTAGAAGATCATCAAACTGTTCCAGTATAAGTTCCCACAAAGGTTTACCTGAGGACAGAATACATAATTATTACACTGCTCTAATATATGTGAGGTTTTGTACTACAAAGCCAGCTGTTTCAATAAAAATGCTGATAAAAAGTCGCTTTAAAAAAATGTACCCACATGAGGTAGAAGTGGAGATAGCGATAGAGGTGGAGATTTGGAGTACCCAAATGATGAAGGCATCAATAGATGTACCAAAAACGCCGATGTGCATACACATGCATTTTCCTTCAGCACATCAACTCAAGAGGTCGGAGCGTCAGGTCTGAATACACATTCGTGTGAGGTCTACTTCCTCTGTATATACTACACCCAAGGCAATCAATGACTGTGCCCATCCTTAGGTTGGTTTTAAGTTAAAGCTGTTATACCAACGAGGATCATAGCCCTGTCTTTGAGATTCCCATTTGCCGTATGAATATGTTTTTAATGTGTCCAGTTTGGAATTGTTGCGTACAGCTTGGATTGCCACGGTAACCTAACAATGACTGCGTGTAAGAGGCTAATAAAACTAGAACATTATATAGTACATTATAAGAAAGTGACAAAATGTTTTTGATCATGTAATGACGAGAGAGAGAGAGAGAGAGAGATAGAGAGAGAGAGAGATAGAGAGAGAGAGAGAGAGAGAGAGAGAGAGAGAGAGAGAGAGAGAGAGAGAGAGAGAGAGGAGCGTTAGAGATCATCGTGACAACTGGAAAGATCAAAGGGAAAAGAGGCAAACAGATCAAGAGAAATGATTCTGGATGTACTGAGATTAGCATGGAGGAGTAGCATCAGCAGAGTTGATTCAGAAAACCAAGGACCGAGATTTGTCAAAAGATATGAACGCTCAAAAAACTGTCATCTACTGCCTATGGTACCTTGCAGTGTAGGGCAGGGTGGTCTTGAGCCTGGGGAATTAAGGCCGCCTGGCTAGTGCAGTCGCCGCGAACTGTGCAGGTTAGGATTTTCTTTTTGCCCCCGACAGAAAAAAATCCACACCTGCTGAGGATTCGAACCCGGGTCTCCCGAAGGAGAACCGGCGCTCTTAACCACTCGGTCAACCTCTCCTCAAAAGACATGAACGCCTACGCCAAATGGTTAGAAACATAACAGCGATGATGAGTGTGGGACACGGGACCTCCTGGCTTTTGTTCTGCCGGTATTCAAGAAGATATCACGTGCCCTGCCAGATGGCGGAGTCGCTCATGTCTCTTCGCAGATCTTGGTCCTGTGTGTTCTGCATCAATACTACTGCCGGCGTTCGCCCGTGCCACCGTCTGAGATCACCCAGTAGCATTTATCTCGGTCTTCCACTGCCTCTTCTACCACTGGTCTTTCCAGTGGTCACAATGTTCTCCAATGCTTCTATTTCTATTATATGACCACAGAAGACTATTTTAATTCTTTTGTTTTTAAAGTTCCGTAGCAGAAACTCGTAGGCAAGTGTAGTACAGTATTAGGACCACGACACTTTGTAGGTCGGAGTTCAAGGTCATCAGCAGTCCAAAACGTCCTAATCGGCAAAAAGTTCTAACCATTACACCAACACATCCTCCTCATAGCTGTGCATAATATTCTTCTCCCATCAGCCTCTTCCAGACAATCGTTCCTAGTGACTACAGCCGCCCAAGTTAATCCCAACATTCATCCCAGAAACGACATCTCCGCTGCCCGCAAGCTTTTCTAGTTGGTTCACGTTCCAATATTCACTACCACACAGAAGTGCGGGTCCGTATAACATTTCAGTGCTCTATTTTCTGGCTTTCAATTAAAGTGATTTACTACATAAGATAGTTTTCATCTTCCGAAAAGTAGTTTATGCTCGGCATATTCAAAACGAATAGGTATCTGGTTTCACAGCCCAGAGATCAAGTAGACATACGCAAGGACGTCCTTGTCTAGCGCTGAAAGAGAACCCAACCTGTGAGATATGAACAAATTTCAGCCACGCAGATTTCAGTTGTTATATCACAACACTATTCCAGACAAATCACAAATCTTCACGTGCGTTTAACATATTATTATATCCATCATCAGTATGTCAGCCTATCTCCTATCTGAAGACTAGTGCTGAAAGTTGTCTTATTACGTCCCTCCACTGTCTTCTGAATTGAGCAATTCTCTTCACCTTATCACAAGTTAGTTTCCCGACGTGCATGCGTGCTTATGTGATATACCTGTTTCTTGGGTGTCCCCCTTTTTTCTTTCTTTGCAGTATTTTCAGTTAATAGATCTATCTCCATGCAGACTGCCTTCATTTTTACACATTGTTCAATAGTTACATATTTTCTCCAACTTCTTCATGATTTGCCCATTGTTCATTTGATCTCATGTTTTTCTGACTTATTGTTGCATTCTGTGACGACACCACATCTCAAACGTTCCCAAATTATTTTCACCTCCCTTGCTTAGTTTCAGCGCCGTACGGTGCTATGGGCCAGATGCAGTGTTGTAATTATTCGTTTCCGCAATTCAAAGTGTGTTGACACTTTGTACTAGGGTGACGACGAGGAAGGAAACGGTTTGAAATGGCTTTAACAATACAGTTAAGTAAATCGACACACACGGAAAGTGGTTGACAGGTGATCCAAGAAGCTCGTGATCCGCTGAGATTTGTGTGCCCGGGATTGAGTGTAATTCCTACTGCTTCAGGATTCCAACAACTCCAGCACCTCAGTCAAGTGTTTTTTAAACGTTATTGGTGTTTCGTCTTGTGTGTGCTGGCGAAGGCTTTCTAGCAGCAACGTCAATTCTGTCGCTTGTGACCTAATCCTCGGTAATATTACAGGATTTTTTTTTGTGGGTCGATGACAAAAAAGATAGCGCTAACCTGCACGGTTCGTTCGAGGCGACTGCACTAGCCAGACGGTCTTAATTTCACAGTCTCAAGACCCAACTTTCCTACACGGCAAAGCACTATAGCAGTGGTTCTCAATCTTTTTTGGCCCATGCCCCCCTTCACCATATTTTTCAGAACGTCATTCCCCTTTCGTATTTCCTACCTAAACAACCCCCCCCCCCCCCCGCTCCTACACAGTATGCGTAATAATGGAAACACATACTAAAACAAGTCTAGACGTCCACATAAATGTGATCTGTGGGTCTACTGACTTTATAAAATGAATTTTAGAAGGGTGAGACATACAGAACCGTAAACTATGAAGGGAAAAACAATATCAAGTAATCGGTTCTTGTATTAATACGATCTTGAAATAATCTTCATTTCCCCCCCCCCCCTGGAAACCCTAAAATTCCCCCCTGAGGGGGAATTCCTCACCGGTTGAGAACCACTGCACTATAGGCAATAATGACAGTTTGTATGACTCATGATACTTTATGTCAGGAATGTTTGTTTCTCTCAGAATAATTGGCATTGTGTTTAAGACTTGTTTATAGACAGCACAGATCATTCATTGCGTGCTCTTTATGGTCGCAGAATGGAATCTTCTCTACGGGAAGTTTCAACAATATCACATGATGTGAAATACTATCCCAAATTAGGCGCCTCGCGGGCTTCATCGGGCTAATCAGGCGGTGAATCTATTTATAACCACATGACTTTAGTAAACCACCCCTATGCACTAAAAGTATTGCTCAGAGTACTGTGGTCTAATTATAGACCAACTGGATGCCCCCGTAACAAAAGTCGGTCAACGACAAAGACATACAACAAGTAATAGAATATGGAAAGTAATTCCTCACACCCACACCCCAGCCATTTTGTCTTGTGTCATGTCACCAAGAGTTGAGTTGAGTGGAACGGATAACTAAAAATCACAGCACTCGGACCATTCTCAAACGCGTTTTAACATGCTGTTTTCGCAGCCGGACAATGGTTGTAGATTCCCAGTCATCACTTGGTTCTCGCGAATGACTTACTTCTCGTAGAGCATTCAGAATGTCAGACTGGTCCATGGCTCGTCCGCCCTCCACAGTAGCCCTACCTGCAAGCTTGTCAGCCCGCTCATTCCCTTGTACACCCGCATGCCCTGGCACGTCTCCCTTATCCTGCACCACTACACCACCCAAGGTTCAGACCTTGCCAATGTGTCCGCCTGCTCTCTTCTCACCACACCAGCGTGTCCTGGGGTAAAGATCCAACAGATGCTCCCAATCTTTCACTTTTGAATTGCAGCATGCCACTCTGCCCAAAGCATGCCTGTCTTCACCTTTCTCAGCATGGGAAGCCTCGTGGGTTATCAGAACACAAACAACAACATTCTGAGGGAGCCTAAGTCACAAAGACCACTTACCACAAACATCAGAAACAGGCAGTCATCATTTTTGGCCACATTATGAGATGACACAAGTTGACAACATGTTGTGTCAACCAGAAAGATTTATTTGTAGAAAGAATTTCTGAAGAAGCATGATCGCCCATGTCAGCCGGCAAGGCACATGATGATGATCTCTCAGATACCTTCTCCCACGCCGAGGCCAATCATATAGCAACATTTTGGTGTTACAAGGCAAACAAAATGAAGCAAACCCAACCACCAGAAGACCTGTAGATCTGTGTCACAGTGCAATGTTACTGTTAATGCAAAGAGAAAACTATAGTCCTCAAGACACATCATCAACGTGAGACAATTCTGAAGCAGGTTCAAATAGCTAGGCATTTTGATAACAGCAAGTTAAGAATGTATTAAATAGGTGAAATGTAGTATTCTCCTTCCATCATGTGCCATGCCGATAAGTGTGGGCGGTCATGATTCGCCATTTCACTCGATCATCAGAGTCGTGGATAAGCTCCGTGTTCTTGTCTCGACCATATCATGTGGTCAAGCCATCCATGTATTTAATTCTCTGCCTTCCCCTCGATCTTGCCAGTTATCAAGTTCTCCAATTTATTTCTTTTCATAAAGTCACAAAACCATTTTGACTGCCTACGTCTAATTTATCTAATCAGTGTATGATTTTTCATTTATTTCTTGTAGGACTTGGCCACTGGTTTTTCTGTCTGTCCATGGTATTCTTTGCATTTTCCTCAGAAACCACATTTCCACAGCCATCAGATGTTTTTCTGCTTGTCTACCCATTGTCCATGCTTCACATCCGTACAAAAGTACAGGTTCTATGTAGCACCTCAACACTCTTTTTCTCGTTGCAATTGATATCTTTTTATTGGTCAGTACGTGTTTCATCTTGCAAAAGGCTACCTTCGCCATGGCGATTCTTGTTTTAATCTCTTCAAGGCATCTCCCATCAGATGTTATGACTGTTCTGAGATAATTGTAGCAGTTGTAGTCTCGAGGTATGGTGTATGCCTCGAGTGCTGGAGGTCCCGGGTTCAGGCCCTGGATTTTTTCACGCGGACTTCAAGTAATAAAAATGTCCCCTGGTCTCTGGGTAGTGAGATCGGATGCCCATGTGTATTGGTGCGCAGGTAAAAAATCCCTTGGCAGTTAGAAATAGAAAAAGAGTAGCTTAATGGCGCTGCCCTGGCAAAACTTTTAGTTAAACATTTACCCAAAGTATTTCAGGATCCTCACCGGTGCTACGGAGTTCGTGCACTGAGCTGAGTTTCTCAGGACTCAGGCTTAAATTAGGAGTAGAACGGAGCACTTATGGGTTACACCCGTGTGTCGTGATGTTGATCCGTCGACTAAACTAATCTAAACTAATTGTACCGGTTCACTTGTTTAAGAATATCCCCATTTACTTGTATATTACATTGTGGTATTTCCTCTGTTCTAGTGATGAATGTATCACAGACACACACAAAAATAAAGAGTACAGGAGTATGTCCTAAATAGGAATAATTTATAAAGGAGACCTGATTACTCACATCAGTGTTATGAGAAGGGGTAAAGTGAATATTATGACAATATAAAAGTTTGAGGGGAAGAGAGAGTAAGAACTAGAGGGAAGACAGCTCGACATGGTTATATTTACATCAAAAAATGACTGACAATAATCAAGACAAGATTTGTCCCACAGAACATTTAGTAATTGATAAATCACCCAACATCATCCAGTGCCTTGCCAGCTGGCATGGGCTATCATGCCTCTCCACAAATTACGATTTCCGACGTCACGGATCAATTTGTGTGTTGACTCCCTGCCGTGCCATGACACAAGGCTGTCAAGAATCTTCTCACGCTGTTTTCCTCAATCTCTCTTTCCGCAAATCTTTCCAGTTGTCACAACATGTTCCAGTTTGATTCTTCCCATAACTTAGCCAAAAAACACAATGATTGCCTCTTTCTGATGTTTGTGATAAGTTTTCTTTGCGACTGAGCTTCCCTTAAAATTGCTCATTTTGGCTGCCCAATTAATTTTCAGCATTCTTATATAAAACCACATCTCCAAGGCTTCTAGGGAATTTTTCACCTGTTTACTAATTGTCCAGGAATCGCAGCCGTATGTTATAACTGGTTCTATGTAACATATAAGAACTCTTTTTCTAACTTTCAAGGACAGTGACTTATCGCACAAAATGTTCATTCAATAGAATGCAGTTTTTGCTTGTCCTATTCTATTCTTTATTCATGTGCCTAGATTTCTGACTTTCTGCACTTGCCCCAAAATAACATCCAGTACTTTAACTGCATATTTAGGCACAATCTGTTTCTTTGATATCACCATAACTTGTCTTTCTATTATTCAAACTAAAGCCCATTTCTTCACTTTCTACAACCACTGTATCTATCATTTCCTGTAGATCCTTCTGACTTTTTGCTATCAAGATGGTGTCATCAGCGTAACGTAAGTTATTTATATTATGCTCATCAACCAGGATCCCTTATTCAGCCATACATTCAGTAACTCAATGCTAAACTTCATTAGCAATGACAACTTGGAGATATTTTAGAGTAGCATACTGCATCTCCATGCTAAACTTCATTACCAGTAACATCTTGAATTGTATCTTTCTTTCATTCACAGATAAACTAAAAACGTTCAACTTTCAAACTTGTGTCTATCTTTAATAAATGAAATAAAGGAATTAATGGTACATACCTTCTTCTGCTGGGAGTTCTGAAAACAAACAAGAGAGAAACAGTGTTAATACACATAAAGAAGTAGTTTTTTTGTTTATATCATATACGACGACTTGTCTAGTAAGAGTTTTTTTTAAATGATATACGACACCTTGTCTAATAAGAGTTGTATAATGTACAGCAACTTGTCTAGTAAGAGTTGTATGATGTACAGTCACTTGTCTAGTAAGAGTTGTACGATATAGGGACACTAGTCTAGTAAGAGTTGTATGATGTACAGTCACTTGTCTAGTAAGAGTTGTATGATATAGGGACACTAGTCTAGTAAGAGTTGTATGATGTACAGTCACTTGTCTAGTAAGAGTTGTATCATGTACAGCAACTTGTCTAGTAAGAGTTGTATGATGTACAGTCACTTGTCTAGTAAGAGCTGTATGATGTACAGCAACTTGTCTAGTAAGAGCTGTATGATGAACAGCAACTTGTCTAGTAAGAGTTGTATGATGAACAGCAACTTGTCTAGTAAGAGTTGTATGATGAACAGCAACTTGTCTAGTAAGAGTTGTATGATGAACAGCAACTTGTCTAGTAAGAGCTGTATGATGAACAGCAACTTGTCTAGTAAGAGTTGTATGATGAACAGAAACTTGTCTAGTCAGCAACTACTTAATCTGTATACCCTGTTTTCAATGGAAAACAAACATATAAGCAGGGCTCAATGGGCTTATAGACAGCTGGGCTCAATGGGCTTATAGACAGCTGGGCTCAATGGGCTTATAGACAGCCATGCTCAATGGGCTTATAGACAGCCGGGCTCAATGGGCTTATAGACAGCCAGGCTCAATGGGCTTATGGACAGCCAGGCTCAGTAGGCTTAAAGACAGCAGTAGTCAGTGGGTTTATTAACAGCAATGCCTGAGCTTAATCACCAGTAGTGAACACAATTTTGCGATTCTGCTATTGGCTGCCTTATCTGTTCAACTGCATTGAGTCAGCCAATATTATCTGTTACCTTGTCCTGGCTTGTTTTAATATAAAGTCTTAGGTCCCCACCTTCTGTTATTTCATCCACTCTCTCCAAGCCACTGTGACATTTAATACTGCCGAAGTATTTCAGCCTGGGAGGTGTGTTGTTTATGAGCCATTGTGTTTGATGTTCAGATCTTGTACAATTTAAGAATGTTTCTTCCTCTTGATCTATGGTATTCTAAGAATTGTACTGAAACTATATTCAAAAGCTAGGATTATCTGTAATGATTGTGAAATTATCCACGATTCACATTTGTATATTGCCATATGAAAGATGTATGTTCTTGTATTTGCTTGTAAGTAAGTGATTATGCAACCATGTATATACAAATTTCAAGATGGCAAATCAGCCGTGTGCACACGTGGATTAGCGCCGCAGACAGCAGCATACCACGCAGACAGCAGCATATCACGTACTCCAAGACTGCCCAAAATACAACATATCTAGACAAACCCAACAGTGGGAGATCAACTCTATGGACCACTGAGTGAACCAAGTAACACAGTGAAGATATACAAGAGACAAGATTGCAAATATGGATATATTTCAAGCCAAAGAAAAAGGAATTATTTGCCTGCTGATGTTGTCAAAGACTCTTTTGATGCTATTTACCATTTACACTATGCCCTGATCTTTTTTGTTTTGACCCACATCCTTTGTTGTGTGTGGAACCGAGGTACTCAAAGCCTGTTGATTTCTTTGTTGTTTGAAACTTTTGAATGACATGTATGCACACTGAAGTATCAAAGCATACCAAACCACCACCAACCATGACAAGTTAGTTGCATATCCTTTACAGGACATTGCAGTTAACCACAACCTGTCTTGGGCTGCTTGTGATTTCTTGGCAAGTTTATATCAGTTGTTTGTCAATGCTTTCTGAACGATCACCACTCATACCATTTTTATTTTTAATAAAACAACGCAAGGCGGTCTGCTGCCAAATCGCCCACAGCTGTTTTTTTTTTTTACCACGCTATACGGGATTACGAATTGTGTTCGTAACCCCTTCACCACAGAACTATGGCAAAACTCAGCCTCAAAAGACGTGAGAGGGACAGAGAAGTAGGATACTCGTGTTCCCAAATTTTTGTGTCTAGCTTTCAGTAGAGGAAGGAAGATCAAGAGGTAGACAGGCACTGAGAGTTAAAGATTAGAGCAGGGGTGGCCAACCTTTTCAGCAGGCGGGCCAAATTTCAGAAATAATATTTCCTGCCGGGCCACGCACCTAATTTTTTTTTGTTAAATTAAAGTAAACAAGCAAGCGTGCTACTGCTTAGACCACATCGTCGTTTCCAACTCTGTGGGCCGCAACATGACTACCGACGGGCCGCATGCGGCCCGCGGGCCTCATGCGGCCCGCGTTGGCCACCCCTGGTCTAGACAGTATGAAACCAATTCACTTACAGAAGCCTCAGTCTAGACAGTATGAAACCAATTCACTTACAGAAGCCTCAGTCTAGACAGTATGAAACCAGTTCACTTACAGAAGTCTCAGTCTAGACAGTATGAAACCAATTCACTTACAGAAGCCTCAGTCTGGACAGTATGAAACCAATTTACTTACAGAAGCCTCAGTCTCGACCGTATGAAACCAATTCACTTACAGAAGCCTCAGTCTGGACAGTATGAAACCAATTCACTTACAGAAGCCTCAGTCTAGACCAGTGTTTCCCAACGTGGGGCCCACGCCCCACAGGGGGGCAATTTGACTGTTAAGGGGGGCAATTCGAAAATGGAAGAAATCGGCTGAATATAACAAAACGGGGAGACTTGAGATTGAAGTTAACTAAATTGGAACCTGACATAAGATCTCTTTGCAGCAAGCATCAAGCGCAAGGATCTCACTAAATTTAAATAATAAATAATTACTAATAATTAAAATAATATAGAAAAATCTTTCATTAAAATTATTTTGTACTTGAATTTCAGTTCTCCATTATATGTTTTGAAAATTTACTTACTGTGTTTGCTCAATAATTACCTAGTGATTTCTTCCTAAAACCTATCATTCAAGTTTCTTTAGTGAACATTTCAATTTTTTAATATTAAAAATAATGTATATGTTGAGGAGGTGGTGGGGGGGGGGGGGGGGTGTGGCGTGGGGCCGGGGGCAATATGAATTTTAGAAAGGCTTAAGTGGGGCATGGCACAAAAAAGGTTGGGAAACACTGGTCTAGACAGTATGAAACCAATTCACTTACAGAAGCCTCAGTCTGGACAGTATGAAACCAATTCACTTACAGAAGCCTCAGTCTGGACCGTATGAAATCAATTCACTTACAGAAGCCTCAGTCTAGACAGTATGAAACCAATTCACTTACAGAAGCCTCAGTCTGGACAGTATGAAACCAATTTACTTACAGAAGCCTCAGTCTCGACCGTATGAAACCAATTCACTTACAGAAGCCTCAGTCTGGACAGTATGAAACCAATTCACTTTCAGAAGCCTCAGTCTAGACAGTATGAAACCAATTCACTTACAGAAGCCTCAGTCTGGACCGTATGAAACCAATTCACTTACAGAAGCCTCAGTCTGGACCGTATGAAACCAATTCACTTACAGAAGCCTCAGTCTAGACAGTATGAAACCAATTCACTTACAGAAGCCTCAGTCTGGACCGTATGAAACCAATTCACTTAGAAGCCTCAGTCTGGACCGTATGAAACCAATTCACTTACAGAAGCCTCAGTCTGGACAGTATGAAACCAATTCACTTACAGAAGCCTCAGTCTGGACCGTATGAAATCAATTCACTTACAGAAGCCTCAGTCTGGACAGTATGAAACCAATTCACTTACAGAAGCCTCAGTCTGGACCGTATGAAATCAATTCACTTACAGAAGCCTCAGTCTGGACAGTATGAAACCAATTCACTTACAGAAGCCTCAGTCTGGACAGTATGAAATCAATTCACTTACAGAAGCCTCAGTCTAGACCAGTGGTTCTCAACCTTTTTTGGCCCATACCCCCCCTTTACCATATGTTCAGAACGTCATTTCCCCCCCCCCCCCTTTCGAATTTCCTCCCTATAAATCCCCCCTACCCTTACACAGTATACATAAAAATGGAAGCTAAATTTAATAACACATAATAGAACAAGTCTAGACATCGACATAAAACATGATTTGCGGGTCTACTTACGTTATTAAACGAATTTCATTAGTGCAAGAAGTACAGAACCGTAAAATTTAGAGGGAAAAATATCAAGTAACTGGTTCTTGTATTAATGTGATCTTGAAATAATCTTAATTCCACCCCCCCTTGAAACCCTAAAATTCCCCCCTGGGGGGAAATTCCCCACCGGTTCAGAACCACTGGTCTAGACAGTATGAAAACAATCTAGAATAGTAAAAGTGCACCCTCTAACCAGTCTCTGACAACGGAGAAATGCCAGCCTAACAATTAATCATAATTATTGCCTATACAGCTGCAATGGAATGTTAGCTATGCCTCCAGCAAGTTCACATCCTTTGTCATTTAGCCCACACAAAACATCATCATGAGCTCTGCAAAGAAATTTAAGAGTTCCATGTCTCTCCACATTATTTTGGTCCTTGATGATCTGTGTCAGTTCTACCGATATTTTCCATGCTATCTCATCTAAGACCATCAAGAATCAATTCTCTCGATCCACCTCTGCTACCTTTGATCTCTCCAGTCATCAATCTTCTTTTGTATGTTTACCGTTCAACTTTCATTAGCCTCTTCAGGCAAGCAAAGTATATAACAACAAAATTATTTCACAGTTGGCGCCAAGTTAATTAAAACAACAACGCCTGTTTCCACTTAACACTTCCAATGACCCATGAGGCCATGCCTGGAAACTCTTACATTAAACAAGATACCTGGCATTTGGTTTAAACGACTTTTTACAAATCTACTTTTTCCTTTCCTTGCCAACTATCCTCTTGAGAAAAATTATTTACTACCTGTTTTAAGAAGTTAGGTCACAGTGAAGTTGTATTTGTAAGAGACACGACGTTAGGTTACAGTGAAGCTTTTACAAGAGAGAGGTTAAGTCACAGGGAAGTTATACAGACAATACATTTCAAACAAACAAAAGAAGAAGAGGTAAGATCAACCCCACAGCTGTGCTTGTCTGAATGTACATTGATATTCATCATCATCATACTATGCTATTTCCACAGCAAAGACTGGAAACAACTGACTTCCAACTGATTCCTCACTTTTTATTCTATTCAGCTGTTTCCTAACCATCCATTGTTGCCCGTCCATGTTTATCGTTGACACCCCCCTAGATCTTTTGCCCTACCTTCCCTGTATACCTCCCCCCTACTGTGGTTTTCAGTACATCCTTATGTTGCTAGATATGCCCAAAGTAACTCTTTTCTCAACTGAATTTCTTCATTAGCGCCCTTTTCATATTGAGTCCCTCTATAACTTCCATGTCTTTGTTTCCCATACAAAACACTCGTGATTGAAGACCCACATTTCAAATGGCTCCATCCATTTAGTCAATGTCTGTGTTTGCATTCCACACGTGATATGGCTGGGGACTGAATGACCCACAAATCACTGTGTTCTAATTAACCAATAAATGACCCACAAATCACTGTGTTCTAATTGACCATTAAATGACCAAAACATCACTGTGTTCTAATTGACCAATAAATGACCAACAAATCATTCATTCATTCAGTAGTATGTCCTTTACATCTTCACTTCCATAACAACCGCCCGGAAAACTTGGTCCTTAGCAAGCAAGATCCCCGCATCCGATTCACCCTCTGAAGATCATCTTCCACAGCCTTCACCCATCTTCTCTTTGGCCATCCTCTTCCTCTCTTCCCGGCATATCTCTCAAAGCCACTGTGACAGTATGTTTCAAGTGACCAAAATAGTTCAATTTGCTTTGTTTTATCGCCTTCAGTAGCCAACCTAATTCACTATTAAGTTTTTGTCATATAAATTCATTTGTTTTTTTCTGTATCCAAGATATTCTCAGAAACCATCTATAACATGTATATTAAAAGGCATTTATTTATGCACTGTTCAGCTTGTTTAGTAAGTGTCCAGGTCTCACAGGCATATGCTGCAATGGGAAAGATTCATGCTCTGAAAAAATCTAATTTTTGTAGTTCTGTCTGTCCCTCTCCACAATTTATTCATTTGTTTTAGTTTCTGAAGAGCAATAGATATTTGTTATTTAATTTCCTTCATTCACTGTGTCACAATTGTTGGTAATTAATGACCCAAGATATTAGAAATTTTACTCCACCTCTAATTTTTCCTCATTAACATATTTCTTTATTCATATTATTTTTATTTGTATACATTATCTTTGTTTTTGCTATGTTAAGATATAAATTGTTATTTTCACTATTCTTTTGGGTTGAGTTTAATAGTTTTTCTTTACCATTCTGTAATGTGGATAGTAATACCGTACCATCAGCATATCGAACCTCTGGTATTTCATGACCACCAACTGATATTTAGGGCATCATATTGCTCTTGGATTATATCATCGTATCTCACATTTCTCATTATATTTTCGGCAACAAATAAGGGGACAGCACACAGCCTTGACGGACTCCTTGCTTGATGTCAAACCAATTTGGTGTCTCACCATCTATTCTAACCGCTGCTTGTTGGTCTAGATAGAGCATTTTTATGAGTTTACCACATGTGATGGAAAGCCAATTCTCCTCATGATTTCCCAGTTTCTGATGTTGTAAAGTCAAATGCCTTTGAATAATCCACATGAGAATAGATTTACATTAAATTCGCTGCACTTCTCTATTTAACGCATGGTGGGTATGTGATCTCTTGCTCTTCTTCCTTGTCTAAATCCAGCTTGAACAACATTAATCACTTATTCAATTGTCTTTCGAAGTCTTCCTATCATGATTTTAGTAGAATTTTACTTGGATGACTGATCAGGACAACTGTTCTATAGTTGGTGCATAATTTCAGGTTGCCCTTTTTTGGTATTGGAATGAAGATAGTTCTCTTCCAATCTTTTGGTTATATACCATATCTTTTCACATGTGTAATAGATTTATATGCTTTATTCTCCTCCTGCTTTAATTAGTTCAGCTTGTATCACATCCAGGTGATTTACCATTCTTCAGGTTCTTTATAGCCCAAGCAATTTCATCTAATGAGGGTTCAGGTTCTGTCTCTGCTGTACCAACAAATCACTGTGTTCTAACTGACCAATAAATGACCAACAAATCACATGTTCTAACTTACCAATAAATCATTGTGCTAACTGACCAACAAATCACTGTTATAATTCACCTACAAATCTCTGCATTCTATCAGACCTTTCTAGTGTGCTGAGATCTCTAGTATAAATATCACAAAATGTTTCCTTAATGTCAGATCCTGGCCTATACATTTTTCCTTTTGACCTTTCTTGGAGATAGCTGCCTGCCAGGCCAATTTCTACCAGCATAATCTATTCTCTATGATATTATCCCAGCCTCCATTTGAGTCCAGCCATTTTATCATCATCATCATCATCAAGTGCTGTCTCTGCACTGAAGTTCAGCTGCAATGAGTCAATACCCTGTCATACTTGGCAAGTTTACATTCAATAGTTTTCCATTGCTTTCTGAATGACCGGCACACATACCATTGAATGAAAACCAACGCAAGGTGATCTGCGACCAAATTGTCCACAGCTGTTGTTTCAAACATGACAATCAGTATTACGAAATGCATCCATAACCCCTTCATTACGACGCCGGCTGTCCCTAGGTATGTACGTATAATCATCCAGTGCCTTGCTAACTGGAGTGAGCAATTATCACGCTTCTCCACAATTAATTTGTGTACTGCTATTATCCACTGTCATATTGACAAGCTGCACAGAATCTTCATTTGTTTCCTTCATCTATTTTTTCTCCATTAACCTTTCAAGTTGAGAATCAAGCGGCAGAGAGTGAAGAAAATCTAATAGAGACTCAGTTCTCAGAGGAAAGGTCAGACAGATACATAACCTGACTGCAGCCGATACCACAATACTCAGACACTTCGCTGGTTGTTGAATACAGGAACGAAACACGTATGGGAATATCCCGAGTGCTGGGGAGTCGGTTCTTGACTCAACTCAAGAATTATGTTCCCAGTTTTTCTCTTCTCATAACAAGGTCTACAAAATGTTGACCGACTCCTTATGAGTGAGTAAACCAGGTTACAACATTAGACCAGACCAGGCTCATGTCACTGTGTTTACAGTTTGGATTTTCTCTAGCAAAAACTATAAACACTGCAAGTGTGTCCACAGTCCCCCAATTACTTTTACTCAACACTATTAGAAGGTCATGACCCCTGCACTCATTTATCATAAAAATCCCCCAAACTTATAAATCATCAACAGTGAGTATACTGCCAGGGGTACACTTTTAGACTTGTACACTAACCTAAAACTCGGAACTGTTCAAATTTAACAAGTTCCCAGGTGAAATGAATTCATGATTTCAAGACAACACTGTTGACACTCAGTGCGGTTTCTTAAAAATTATACTTGTTCATTGTTCTTATACCTCCCCTATATGTCCTCTGGGCATTTAGTTCAAGTTTACTGACAACGAAAAAGCTCCATGCATGAAACCACAACCCAGGACTAACCCTAGCCAATCTGTGCTGCCTTAATAATGACCTGGATTTTTTTTCTGCATATCCTATTACAAGACATCGTTGTCAACATCAGCATTTTACCGCTGTTGTTGATTTCTTGGCAAGATTACGCTCAGTAGTTTGCCACTGCTTTCTGAGCGGCCAGTTCACATATCCCATAAGTAATGGGCCCGGCGAGAACCGCTACCGATTCTCGCGCAGCTGCGTTTGCTCACGTGGATAAAAGGGATTATGGAGAAAGTCGCTAACTCCTAGGCCAGGGAGGACATCCTAATAATTAATATGCCTTCAGATGTCAATTTGGAAAGGGGGAGGACAGCTGTTTGTGGAGAAGGTACTTTGGTACCGGTCTAGAGAAATGTTCACACCAACATCACTCAGGCAAAAGCACTGGTCTGGGCTTGAAGTCAAACAATCTGACGTTGCATCAGAATTAAGTCCTAAAACTCAGTCTACTAGAGGACACACCAACCAATACATCACCTATAGCACACTAAATTCTGAGATTACCCCGGTTACCCGATGGGTTACAATGTAGATATTATATTAAGACATGAAGGTACTTATGAATTACAAAAATGCAATACTTTTGGCATTTACTTCATTGTCCAAGCTATTTCACAAGATGAATATTCTGTGCAATATATCTTTGTCAATAGATAGATATCCTGCCAATCTGAATTATGGAAGCCAATCATGGACACTTAGCAGACAAATGAATTAAGAGGAAGCTGAGTGGATGTGTTTTTGTAAAAGAATGATGAGACAACACAGGAGGGATAGAAAGAGTAACGAAGATATGTTAAAACTAAACAAAGAGCCGGCTACCTGCATCGGAAGAAGACAGTCCAGTGTCCACATTCACTGGACATACGCGGAAACCTGGAGTAGGTCGTGGCGACTTGAAAGCTGCAGGAGAGGAGAGGAAGGAGGGCCAGGGGAAGACGTGAGGAAAGGAGAGATCATGCTGGACAATATGACGACATTGCTTGGAGGAGCATTGGCATCAGAAACGATTAGCATTACTCAGTACAAGAGATAAGGCTGTGGACAGACACGATCATCGAGGCCACACGGTGTAACCACTTTAAGAAGATGTGAAAGATTCTTTTTGAATCAAAACGTTACCGTTAATTAAGACTTCAACAAAACTTAGCGAACAGTACTAACACTAACAGTAACAAGTACGGGCTAACGTCCGTCGCGCAAATATTGAAATATGTTTAATTATGAAAGCATACAGAAAATATGACACAGCAACAGAATATTCAAATAATTAACTGGAATTCTGACTCCATTACTAAATTACTAATTATATTCTGCAGGGAAGTGGCACAACAAAGCAAAAATCGACATCTTGCTCTGCTCTTCCAATCTAATGCGAAACATCAATGGCAGCCATCACTGTCAAACGACATTGTCATTCATGTCTTCACCAACGAACATTGTCGAACCAGCAACAAATTACACACTTTACACTCATTACAACTGACTACACCTACCGTTTGGTCCATATTTTTCTGTATTTCTTTTAACTTGATCATCTGTTAATCCTATATTATCGTCAACACCGAAAATTTCACATACTTCCTCTGTGGTTTTCGACCATGCGTTATCCATTGTGAACTGGTGTGTTGGTGGTGCGCACGCTGTTTCGTGTCACCAGTACTGTCAATTCAAAATATTTTCGCCAGTCTTGTTAAATCCCTGAAGATGTTCAATTTCCACACACTAAAATCCGAAAATGAAAAATATGGGCTCCCTTTCCCCCAGTTCACGAATTCCTAGTCATCCAGCAGAAGAGAAATGAAGACGGCTTCTCAAATCTGCCTCAGCTACAGTGATAAAGGCCGAATTCGGGGGGCGTCAGCCTCTTCTCTACAGTTTCACCTTTAAAACGCCTAATATTTAACCAATATTAAATATATAATTAAAATATATTTTAATATTATTATATATCCACCAATAACTAAATCTGTGTATTGAATCTATAACAAACGAAAGCTCATTAAAGTACTAGACCTAGGGCTGATGTAGCTACTTTAATATGGTATAGTCTGTGACCTCTACGCCATTGCTGGTAACCCCGATGTGGTCTAAGCTGATTGGCTGAAAACTCGGGACCCCAGTAAAGTAACGTTGCCATATCGCTTCGCTTCTGACGTCAAAAGGCAATATCGCTCGCTGTATGGAGTTCAATGCTAATTTTAACAAATGTCTCTCTCTCTCTCTCTCTCTCTCTCTCTCTCTCTCTCTCTCTCTCTCTCTCTCTCTCTCTCTCTCTCTCTCTCTCTCCAATACTTCTTTAATTTGCGCAAAGGTGTACAGTAATGTTTGACATGTATAAATGACTGCATAATTAGCGGCAGCCCCTAAGAGGAATTCTCGATTGTTCTGTTGATCTATATAGGGTCGCTGCCTCTTAAGTACCGAAAGATCAATCCTTTATGAATTGGTATCACAGGAAAACATATATAAGAGAGTGCCTTCAGGGTATGACATCCAGCGTAACTACTGGTGGGTGTGTCCGATGTGAGCAGATCAAAGAATAGGGGACCAGACGATGTGAGGCACAAACCTGTACTTGGAATGGAGTCAAACAAAGGCTAAGGAAAGCACGCATGAAACAAATGCTCGCCGAAATCAGATGTACTGAGCTACAGATTTGAGGAATCAGTGCAACGTAAATAGCCGTTTGATGATGATTTTAGTGGTGTCTACAATACGAAAAGCATCCCTGTGTTTTTAACTGCCTTTAACCCACAGAGCCGGCCCTGTTGCGATTATTCTATATAAGAAACCAGTTACCTGTTTGATAGGTGCACTGCTAGTATGTAGGCTATTGTGGTAACAGCTAGAAACCCCGACTCAATCGCGTTATTTAGGCCAGCTCTGATAACAATGACCCATTACCGGTTATGATTGTTCATTTAACCCAAATCAACATCTTCACTTATCATCACAAGTGTCAGCTGGCGTGGGCGTTCACGTCTCTCCGCAGATCTCGGTCCTTGGTGTTCAGTATCAACTCTGCTGATGATATTCCTCCATGCCACCGTCTCAATCCATCCAACATAATTTCTCTTGGTCTGCCTTTGCCTCTCTTCCCCTCGATCTTTCCAGTTGTCACGATGTTCCCCAATGCCTCTCTTCTCATCGCATGACCGAAAAATGCTGTTTGTCTCTTTCTTATTGTTGTACACAATGTTCTAGTTTCATTAGCCTCTTACGGGCAATCGTCGTTAGTTACTCTGGCAGTCCAAGACATTCGCAACATTCGTCTCAGGAACCACATCGCTGTCCCTTACATTTTAACTAGACAGAAACTATTTGGGCGTCTGTGCAGCGAAGTGGTCAAGTCGCCTGTTTCGCGTTTCGAAGGGTCTGGGTTCGTTTTATGTCTCCGCCATTTGTTTCATGAGTGCAGCGTTATAGTAGACCCGTGGAGTCCGTCGCTGGAGCTAAGGAGGACTGGGCGACGCTTTCTGCAGGCTGCCCTACAGAAAGAAGACCGAGCCTTATGGGATAGAACCCGATGCAATGAAGTCGATACTCCAGCCATTGTTCCATTCTGCGGTAGGAACAGTATTGTATTTAGGCCGGAGGGAAATGATGAAGTTTAAACAAGAGACAACATTGCAGATATAGACAACATTGCAGATATAGACAACATTGCAGATATAGACAACATTGGAGATTTAGACAACATTGCAGATTTAGTCAACATAGCAGATGTAGACAAAATTGCGGATATAGACAAAATTGCGGATATAGACAAAATCGCAGATATATACAACATTGCAGATGCAGACAAAATTGCAGATATAGACAAAATCGCAAATATAGACAACATTGCAGCTATAGACAAAACATTTCAATATAACGAAAGAAGAATAGGAGGAAGACCAGAGAAGAGTAAAATGGATGATTTTTTTTTATTACACTGGTATCTCTAATGTATTCTCTGAATATTTCAACTGGCAATATTGAGGGGAGAAAAACAAGGGGAAGGCATAGAAGTAAATATCTGGATGGCCTGACCACATGGCATGGTCGGGACAAGCACATGAAGCTGATCCACGACTCTGGTGATCGTGTGAGATGGCGAAACATGACCGCCCACGCTTATCAGCACGGCACATGATGATGACTTCTCTCCTGTACACACAATGTATAAATATTAACAAACAGTTTCTAATCTAGAGGTGGAGTTGCCAGTTGACAGCTCCAGGGATGATATAACCCTTAACGCCGTCCTTGCTGGTAGATGCCCCTATGTAGAACCATACAGGTCTCTTCGCCAGCCAAGGTGTTGAGCCAGGCTTTCCTTGAAAGAAAGATTCCTGTACCCCGGGTGGCAGCTGAATGCGATAGGTTCTTGATACCCAGTACAATCTCCGGGAACTCGCAAAAAGGTCGGGGGTCGAAGTTTAGCGCTGGTGTAAGACACACACTCCATCGTGGACTATATGAGCAGGAGAGGCAATTTGATCATCCGTACACTGCGTTACCCGAAAAACACATGGGAAGAGAAGTAGAAACAGAAGTGAGTGGGTTGAGGAATTTGCCTGTACGGGGGATAACGGGCGAAAGAAGAAGAAGAAGAAGAAGAAGAAGAAGAAGAAGAAGAAGAAGAAGAAGAAGAAGAAGAAGAAGACACTGTGACTATTGTTTAGACCAGTGGTTCCCAACCGGTGGGGAAATTCTTTCACCCCCCCCCCCACAAGGGGGAATTTTAGGGTTTCCCGTGGGAGGGGGGGGGATTAATAACACAGATTGGCAGACTGAAACTGGCTTCAGGACCACATAAAGCGCGATCGTCCGCCCCCCTTTCTTGAATTATATATAAGTGTGTGTAAAAAGATGGGGGGGGGGGGGGATGACATTTGGAAAAGGGGGAGTGACATTCTGAACATATGGTGAATGGGTGCTAAATGTTTTAAATTGACATGTGTTTCCAGGCCGACCCATTTTAATATAGGTACTAGGAAATGTGTTCGGAAGTACAGGCTTCCGGTATGGTACATACCATATCACCCCTCAAGCGCCGATTCGTCCATACAAATATGAGTCTTGCACCTATGCCCCGAACCCCTTTAGGTGTGCAAAAGGGTTCTTTACTTTCTTTTTTTTTTTTATGTTACGCGCAGCATCTTCGGAGATCCCTGGTGGTGATCGCCTCAGTCATGGAGCAAGTGCTCTCTGCACGCTTTCGGCAGGTCGGTTAGCTACTGTGCAGGGAGCGGCTGAGCTCTATGGGATAGCATTTGGCGCAATTAGATAGCATTTGGTGCAATGGGATAGCATTTGGTGCAATGTGATAGCATTTGGTGCAATGGGATAGCATTTGGTGCAATGTGATAGCATTTGGTGCAATTGGATAGCATTTGGTGCAAAGCATAGCATTTTGTGCATTGGGATAGCATTTGGTGCAATGTGATAGCATTTGGTGCAATTGGATAGCATTTGGTGCAAAGCATAGCATTTTGTGCATTGGGATAGCATTTGGTGCAATGGGATAGCATTTGGTGCAATGGGATAGCATTTGGTGCAATGGGATAGCATTTGGTGCAATGGGATAGCATTTGGTGCAATGGGATATTATTTGGTGCAATGGGATAGCATTTGGTGCAATGGGATATCATTTGGTGCAATGGAATAGCATTTGGTGCAATGGGATAGCATTTGGTGCAATGGGATAGCATTTGGTGCAATGGGATAGCATTTGGTACAATGCACCATTGCATTTGGTGCAATGGGATAGCATTTGGTGCAATGGGATATTATTTGGTGCAATGGGATAGCATTTGGTGCAATGGGATAGCATTTGGTGCAATGGAATAGCATTTGGTGCAATGGGATAGCATTTGGTGCAATGGGATAGCATTTGGTGCAATGGGATAGCATTTGGTACAATGCACCATTGCATTTGGTGCAATGGGATAGCATTTGGTGCAATGGGATGGTATTTGATGCAATGGGATAGCATTTGGTGCAATGGGATGGTATTTGGTGCAATGGGATAGCATTTGATGCAATGTGATAGAATTCGGTGCAATGTGATAGCATTTGGTGCAAAGCATAGCATTTAGAGCAATGGGATAGCATTTGGTGCAATGGGATAGCACTTGGTGCGATGGGATAGCACTTGGCGCAATGAAGTCGTTGCTTTTGTATTCCCATTTTGATGTGATTGTTGGCGCGTCTCCAATTGAAAGCACACCATATCTGTATTACCATACAGAAATAACATACAGAAGTGAAACACGTCTTTGTTTGTGTTTGCTCGCTTTAAACTCAAGCGTAACCCATCCGTCGTAGATTTGGGGACGTAAATTACAAGTATCTATGAAGTCAGAGTGGGTTTGTCTGGCGGCGAAGGACACTGGTATTAAAAAGTCGCTTAAAAGTCGACAGGGTCGACTTCATTGCACCGGGTTTTGTCTCATATGGCTCGGTCTCTTTCCGCAGCTCTAGCGACGACCCACAGAAGTCTCCAAAAAATGTAACTCGTGAACCGAAGGACGCGGCCAAAGGACACTGTCAAAGTCCTATAGGGGACATAAGAAAGGACACATGATAGAGATAGGGACATGGGGTGAGTAAGGGGAAATGAGAAGAATCTAGATACTGAAAGACCGGACTGTACCCGTAAAGGGCAGGTCACTACGCAGTACGCCTGGTCTCAACCTGGCGTATGCGAGACATCTGACTTCCCACGGGTTGCACGAGGGGCAAGTACCTCGTGACCACTGGGCAGTCGAAGGGAAGCCAGACGGGCTTTAGACTAGACATAGAGGACGTGTGTCTGAGAGTGTGGCCGGATAAACTCTACTTAGTACTTCAGAGCTATTGAATAGCTGAGCCGTGTGACTTGTGTTTGTATTTCGGGCTGTGATATGCGAGTGTAGAAATTGATATCGTAATAATAGTAATATTGCATTGCCACATTATTGATGTATGCTGACTAGTGCGAGGATGACCGCTGTTAGCGAGTGATGAGACAGTATGATGTAATTATATTCAAGAATAATAAATATGTTATTGACGCCTGAATTTATGTTTCATCTGTGCTCGTAATATTTACCTATCTTGAACCCTTCACCTTCAAATACCGCTAGACGCTGACAGGCACTGATATTATCAAAAGCTAATCCACAAGCAAAATTATGTCCAACACACTTGAAGTAGTTGCATGAGCTCGAAGGGAAAAACGAAAAAAAAAATTAAAAGAATTACTATTTACTGTGCTCTTTAATCTTTACTTCTTTCATTTACTTCTGTGAGTGCTACTCAATACATATGAATTTATTTATCACCTTGTATAAAACGTACACGATACTGGCAGCGGGCGTGGCCAGATTTCTATGGTATAATCTGGCTAACTCATTAAGTGCCATTGTCTTATTCAAAATTCAAACTATATTTAAAATATTTGAATAGTTTTCCCTTTACAGCCTATATACTACAACATGTCTGCAACCATACTAACAACTTTTACGTCAGAACTGTGAAACGCCCTTACTTCTCAGTCTCCGCCATCCATATTTGTTTGGTCCAAACCTTAAGGGGACTGAGTGGTCTAGAGGTATGGTGTCCGCTTCGACTGCTGGGTTCAAGCCCCGGTGAGGGCCAGGATTCTTTTCACGTGGACTTCTAGTAACAAATTTTTCCCTGGTCTCTGGGTAGTGAAAAACATCCATCCATCATGTACCATGCCGATAAGCGTGAGCGGCCATGTTTTGCCACCTCACTCGATCACCAAAGTCGTGGATCAGCTCAGTGTTCTTGTCTCGACCATGCCATGTGGCCAATCCATCCAGGTATTTACTTCTCGGTCTTCCCCTTGATCTCTTCCCATCGATCGTGTCAGTCGTCGCCAACTTCTCCAAGCCATTTCTTCTCATAACATGCCCACAACATTTTGACTCTCTACGTCTAATGACTCTCGTCAGTTTACGATCATCATTTCATCAAACATACAGACCAATAAAAAGATGTCATTTGCAACAAGAATAACAGTGCTGAGGTGCAACATAGAACCTGTGCTTTTTGTATGGGTGTGAAGCGTGGACAATGAGCAGTCAATCTGAAAAAAAAAAAAACATCTGATGGCTTTGGAAATGTGGTTTCTGAAGAAAATGCAAAGAATACCATGGACAGACAGAAAAATCAATGACCAAATCCTACAAGAAACAAATGAAAACCGTAAACTGATTAGAGAAATTAGACGCAGTCACAATTGTTTGGTCACGTTATGAGAAGAAATAAATTGGAGAACTTGGTGACAACTGGCAAGATTAGGGGGAAGAGAATAAGGGGAGGGCAGAGAAGTAAATACCTGGATAGTTTGGCCACGTTGTATGGTCGAGATAGGAACGCTGAGCTGATTCACGACTCTGGTGATCGAGTGAGATGGCAAAACATGACCGCCCACGATTACCGGCATGGCACATGATGATGATGAAAACACCATTTAACACGCCATTAGCATGTCATGAACATCATGTCAATGTATCAAGAAGAGATAAGATAAGAAATGAAGAAATCAGGACTAAAGTGGGGGTTATAGCAGCACTACATTTTATTAGAAGGCAGCAAGTCAAATGGTTTGGCCATGCAAGTAGGTTACCAACTAACAGTATACCACAACAAGCAATGATATACAGACCAGATGGAAACAGAGGAAGAGGCCGACCACGTAGACGATGGAAGCCCAATGTGAAATGTGGAAAAGACAGGAGTCTCGACAAACAACAGCCCGCACATGTACACTGTGCATAATGCTGCCGCCAGAATGTCAACACAACACAATAGTCCCCCACGAAACACACAGTTAATCTCTGATGGAATCGGGAGTCATTTTCCCATCCAGATGTTTCCTAGTTGTTTACCCACAAAGTTTAGACACCTCTAGATGTTGTCTGTTCCGTTTTCAGATGTTTAACAATGCCGTCGCCAGAATGCCAACACCCGGGAAGGTTAACCCGGTCAACAAATGCCCGCAGAAGTCGGATGTGTCGGCCTAACGGCACAAGAACACAGCTTTGCTGTACACAGGCACAACGCAATCACGTCCGAAAAAATACGCCGGATGAACCCAGAAGAAGAAGAAGAAGAAGAAGAAGAAGAAGAAGAAGAAGAAGAAGAAGAAGAACGCCAACACAAAAGTCCTCCACGAAACCACACAGCCCATCTTCGGTGAAAGCGGCAGCCATTTTCCCATCTGGGTGTTTTCCTAGATGTTCACCTACACATTCTAGATATTTTTAGATGTTGTTTGTTCCGTTTCTAGATGTTTCCTCGGGCAGATGTAAAAACATTTCATTGTACATAATGATAATGCCGTCGCCAGAATGCTCCGCCACAAAAATACAGTTCATCACCGACGGTAGTGGCAGTCAACTAGAAGCCCAACAGCCACGCATTTCTGCATAAGGCAAAAACCGGTCAACTCTGGGACGTAGCCAGCTGCCATCGCTCCGAACATGCAGTCACATTCCAAAAAACCTCGGGCAGATTCAAAAGCATTTCGCACGAAACTCACAGCTCACAGTGTCGCGCCACGCACTCACCCAGTAGCAGGGCGACGGAACCATCAAATCTCCTTAGTCGCCTCTTACGACATGCACGGTAGGCAACAGTGTTAATATTCTTGGCTTCCCTTATGGGCCCCGGCAACACACGGGAGCAGATGTAGATTGCTTGCCTGTAAAATACGCTACCGTTACTCCTATGTCGTAGATTGCTTGCTTGTAATAATAAGAGGTCGCGGACTACCTGCCTGTAATAAAAGGGGGTTGCAGACTACTTGCCTGTAATAAAAGGGGGTTGCGGACTACTTTCCTGTAATAAAAGGAGGTCGCGGACTACTTGCCTATAATAAAAGGGGGTTGCGGACTATTTGCCCGTAATAAAAAGGTGACTACATCTAAAATTAAAAGGGTTAGGAAACATTATTCTATGCCAGGGGTCGGCAACATTTATATACTGTTGTGCCGAAGTGATGTTGCAAAGTCCCGCAACCTGCCAATCTTAGTCCACCATGATCTAACTAATATTGGTTTGTCCAAGTCTTGAAAGGAACTATAGCAAGTATTGTGTCTTTTGAGTGGTTTTACGACACCGTGTTACTTAATAAAAACAACAACTTGTGTACTACAGTCAACAGATTGAGTTCGCACGAGGATGTGACAGCCGAAAGAGCTACAGTTGGTGGTGGAAGTGGTCGGGAGAGAGGAGATCACACCTGAAATAGCATGTCGACGCTAGCCATTGTTACTCCATACTCACTCAGTTTACATCGGATCGCACACTCTAACATCCGATGTATAAAAATTATCGTTTTGAACGGATGAAAACACAGGCATGGCTTGAAAATAATGATATTATCATAATTATCTTTCTATCTAATTAGAAATAGAGTTGCCTTAATGAGATCATATACTAGATGCCAATTCACTCAACGTGCCACTGAAAATCGTTACACGTGCCGCGCTTGATACACGTGCCATTGGTTGCCCACGCCAGTTCCAAGCGATCGATATCAAAATGCCACCAGTAAGAAACACCTCTGGAAGTAATGAACTCCCATAGCTGAGATGAGTTCCGAGTCACGCCGATGATGCGTTGCTCACATTCCCAGGCAGCGCAGACGTGATTGATTGGGGTCAAACCATGCCCTCTAAATGTTACTGTCTTTGCTTTAGCGTCTGAGATATAATTATTTGGAACTTGTTCTGAATCTGCTCGTGCGGTGCATGCATCAGACATGCACTTTTGGCAACAGACATGGCGATAAGTTATATATCTGTGTATCATTTGATTTGTAAAGAATTGCATTCTTTGGAACATCAATAACAGTTATAGTCCTCACCTTTACATAAAGAGAATCTCAGGGCAGTGCACAAATCTCATAGTACCAGCGAGGATTTAAATGTATATGTGTGTGTTTATATATTACTAGCTGACCCGGCCCGGCTTCGCCCAGGCCCTGGAGGGGATCTATCTATCTATCAGTCTGTCTGTCTGATTGTTTGTCTGTCTGTCTGTCTGTCTGTCTGTCTGGCTGACCCGGCCCGGCTTCACCCAGTCCCTGGTGGGGAGCATCTCATTTAATTCATATAAGTAGTCATATAAGCTCTCCCGTTCCCGACTATCTGTCTGTCTGTCCGTCTATCTCTCTGTCTGTCTGTCTGACCCGGCCCGGCTTCACCCAGTCCCTGGTAGGGAGCATCTCATTTAATTCATATACGTAGTCATATAAGCTCTCCCGTTCCCGACTATCTGTTTGTCTGTCTATCTGTCTGTCTGTCTGTCCCGGCCCGGCTTCACCCAGTCCCTGGTGGGGAGCATCTCATTTAATCCATATACGTAGTCATATAAGCTCTCCCGTTCCCGACTGTCTGTCTGTCTATCTGTCTGTCTGTCTGACCCGGCCCGGCTTCACCCAGTCCCTGGTGGGGAGCATGTCATTTAATTCATATAAGTAGTCAACTAAGCTTCCGTTCCCGACTATCTGTCTGTCTGTCTATCTATCTGACCCGGCGTGGTTTCGCCCAGCTCCTGGCGTACAGTATTTTTTTTTTTTTTTTTTGGGTTTGGCGGTCATCCCAGACTAGCTGGTTCCCCGCCTCCCCTGTTTTTTGGCGTGGACCCTTAGTCCCACTGTGAGCTATTGCCCACAGTGGTCCACCGGGCCCACATTTAAAGTG